>CM077876.1:60474951-61007451 GCA_039720435.1 Amazona ochrocephala | reverse complement strand
AAATATTTCATTTGCAGTGAGATAATGTTTATGTTAAAGGCCAGATTCTGTTCTTGGTTTCATTCTGAATGAGTAGACTTATCATATATTTATGTATATCTACAGTAAATTAAACAAGAATTTGTCTTTGTAATAAATGTTCTTTCAAAATATATTCTGATGTTTCTGAAGCCTTTTTGCTTGAGGTTTATATCACATTTTCTCAGTCATAACTCGTTCAAATTCTAAGGCTGATTTAGAAATACCCTCTAGTGTCAGAGTAATTTAAAATATTCTGCCACTTAAAATTATGTTGGACCATTTCAAATGAACTGACTTAGTTAGAAGTTGAATTTTAAAGAATTCTTCCTTTTCCGTGAAATACAGATCCCTTTTCAAGAACACGTTAGTATGGATGCATTTCTAATATGAACCAGGAGAGCAAAATGAAGTAAAACAGAATATTTAGTAGGGCAACTAGCTTTTTACATTCTTAAGGAACTGCTTCTCTCTTTGCAATGAGCAAAGTCACCCTAGGAAAATGAAAACACTTCATTAGGTGAAATAAATATTTCATATGGGACACAAAGGCTCTCTTAATACTTAAAAATTCTGTCTTATTTGAAATATCTGCTTATGGGTGAAAGTGAGGTATGTGAATATTTGTATATACTCACAAACATTCATGAAGCACCCACCCACTGGAAAATAGATGTTGTTGCTATTCTTGCTATTATTATTAATGTTATCAGGGGTGCACTTCATTTTCTGCTTAATTGTTCAAAATTTTTAAGTGACTGAGTCATAGTGTATCATTAACTTAGAACTATGACATATAAAAAATAAATACAGTGGTTTAGTTTTATGTTTGGACCTTTAAAGCTTTAAGGCTTCCTTCTCTCTACATGAACAAAATAATATACCAGTTTTTTATATAATTAAATTATTTGAGCACTTTTAAGAACTGCCAAAATCAAATCAGTTGACAATTTTCCTTTCTTTTAGATACTCCTTCAACATAAATTTTTCTTTCTGCTCATCCATGCTATAAGAAACTTTGTATTTCCACTATAGTTTGCATCCTTTCGCCACTTAATTCTGCCTCACTTTCCTAAAAATGCTTTATTTTTGTTGATTCACTTTCTTTTACCAAGGGCCAAGCGGGAACCCAAAAGTCAGTTTGTCTTTTACAGTACTCTATGGGAAAACAAGAATATTTTGGTGGCTTAATCTGGCAGCATTGCTTCCAACACCGTAGTTCAATGGCCCACAGATTTCTGCGAGCCTTTTCAAGGGACTGTTGTAGATATTTCTGAATCTAAAAAATTCCAAGCCTGTTATCAGGCACATTAAGTTCAATAAATTGTTGTCATATGCTCCATTGTCAAATATAACCTGGCCCACGAAACCAAATTGTCTCAATACAACACAGTTTAGGAATGGAAAATATTTTCTACATAGAAACAACCATAATAATGTCTAAAAAAATAGCTTTATCTCTTAAAACCAGAATACACAATCCTAAATTGGACAGAAGAAACTGATTCATAATAAAAACTAACGTGAAAAAAAAAACTTACTAGCTTATGTTATTCAGTTATTATTATTGATACGTTGTGTGTGAGATGGATGCACAAATTTTAACATGCTCCCTTGTTGAAAGAGAAGCAATAAACCAGAAATTGAAGGCTAAGTGGAAAAAAGTCAGAAACATGTAAACAGTTTACTAAGGAAGGGAATATTGACAGTCCTTACACATGGTGACATTAATAATCAGTTCTGACAAGGATGTGGGAACCTGTGCAATTACTGTTCACATTTTTTCCCCTATTCTTCAAAGTTCTTGTAGTTTATAATTTTCCCTTTCTTACTGTAATACAGAAAAGAGAGAGAAAATTGCTATCAAGACTTGTAATCTTTGTTAATAATCCTTACTAAGGAAAAAAAAAACCACAAAAATATCCATTGAAGAAAATAATAAGCTAGTTGGAAGAAGTGGAGGTCTGCAGGCTACCTGAACTGAAATAAGACTAGGAAAAAATTACCTTAAAAATTGTATTAGATTGTTTCCTTTCAATAATAAAAACATACCCACATGTTCCAACCTGATAAATTAGGGAGTCCACAAAAAAAAGAAAAAGTAAAGAAAACGACAAAAAAACCCACAGAAACAAAAACAGAAAAAGAAAAAAAAAAAAGAAAAAGAAGAAAAAGGAAAAAAAAAAGAAAGAAAAAGAAAAAAAAAGAAAAAGAAAAAGAAAAAGAAAAAAAAGAAGAAGAAAAAGAAAAAGAAAAAAAAAAGAAAAAGAAAAAGAAAAAGAAAAAGAAAAAGAAAAAGAAAAAGAAAAAGAAAAAGAAAAAGAAAAAGAAAAAGAAAAAGAAAAAGAAAAAGAAAAAGAAAAAAAAAGAAAAAGAAAAAGAAAAAAAGAAAAAGAAAAAAGAAAAAGAAAAAGAATAAAAAGAAAAAGAAAAAAAGAAAAAAGGAAAAGAAAAAGAATAAAAAGGAAAACAAAAACAAACAAAAAAAATGAAAAAGAAGAAAAGGAAAAAGTAAAGACATCAGGTTAAATTATTGGGCTAAAACTGAAGTACAGTAAGAAAGCTGACAGTAAGTTAGACAGCAACTTTTGGACAAAGCAGATTTTCACCAGGAAACACTGAATCAGCAGAATTGGGCTGTTTGATCGTTGCCATCTCTTTTGACAAACAGGAAAAGCTCAGATGGGTGGATGCCAGTTTTTGTGCCAGCTTACACAGTGCTCAGCCTCTGAAGATCTGCCAGTCTGAGCTTAGCCCTGCATGTACACTGCCTTGGGGACAGGGACCTGGTACTTTCAGAATCTGCTGCTCCAGAAAGTGCTGCCAGTTGGACAGCTAGGGGTCATGGGGATGGGGGCATCCAGATTTCTGGAACAGCTGGTGCCCTGCACTAACTGGCATCCACAGTTATAGAAAAACATCTGAGCGGACACAGGAAAACACAGTTTCATAGTTTCTTGGCTATGGGGTAAAATCTACTTTTAAAAGTTGCAATTTGAGACAAGCAGGAAGAAGAAATTTTGACAATTTGAAAATGTAGCAAAAATAAGTCCCACTGGGAGACTGAGAAATGGGCTTTCCAGTCCTATACCATCAGCAGCAGTCACACTCAGTTCTCCCTGTAGTCTTTCCTTGTTGCCTACCAATGGTACTGCTGCATCCTTTTCCAGATGGACACCTCTAATACAGTTGTGTTATCATGCAAATAATGCAAATGTGGAAACAAATGCCAGTACAGAGTCAGATGAATAAAAATATCCCAGAGATATTATTTCTAAAGCAATGGTGCTCCCTTCCGTAGGAATTCATGAAATGTTTTAAATTCTGTTACAGGTGAAATGTTAAAGCATTAAATCTGCATTTTTTCCAACCATTAGGCAGTTATATGTGTGTTAGGCACTTTGAAAAACCATACATAGAGCAGGTTATAATTTTACTTTACAGTTCTCAAAAAATCTTGTACTCTGATTTATAATCTTTCACCTGCAAAGGACCAAAAATCAAAACTGAAAAAAGTTTTCAACTTGTTTAATTTCTGTTATATTTTCAAAACAATGAAGAATGAATTAGATCTTTTCATATTAACCAGAACCTGCTTGGTCATAACACAGTCCCTAGTTCACTACAATAAGAGTCTGTAATACATTTGTGAAAAAATTGCATCATTCTATAATTTTTAGTGGTACCAGTCTGTGTGCATGTTTCAGGACTAAAGGAGAACTGCAAGCATATAACAACAGAAAAAAAAAATGCACAAGCAACATCTGTAATGTACCTATTTAATTCAATAGATAAGTGTGATAAATTTCCCATGGGCCTCAGGAGCATAAACCCTCTTCATCATTTCTATAATCTCAGCAAGCAGACTTGCTTTATGTCTGTAGCGTGACAAAACGTCTGAAAGACAAGGTCCATCATGAAAAGCTTTTGCATGTCTATGGAAGGTCCTTGGCTCCCAAAATTTTTGATAAGTCAGTATGTCTCTTTCTAAAATGTCTATAGGACATCAAAAACACATAACCTCCTTTTTTTTGTACACGATTATACAGAGAACTCGTGGAATCTGTGTATGTGTTTTGGGTCATCTAGCATAAGAATCTGTCAGACCATCTTGAGTCTCCAATTTGGCCTGCATGCATATATACAGCATATAAGTATAACGTCATCAATTCAATGGACTTTAGATCCCATTTCAAATGAAAAAGCTTAAAGATAGCAGAAGACTTCTCATAACTGAAGCATTCAGTGCGTCAGAGATATTGTTAATGAAAAGATGAATATTTTGTTCATACGCCGTAGCAGAAAAGCTACTGACTGTAGGACTGTTTAAATTTTCAATTAAACTTTTGTCTGCATATTGCAGCATTAGCAAAATTTGCAATTCTATTTGATGCTAAGAAAATGCAATTTTCTGAGAAAAATATTGCTCCAGTAGAAAAATGAGAAACATAGTTTGTCAATACACAAAAGAAAAAAAAGATCTTCCAAGATGACAGAACAATAAGGACTGCAACATGTTTTTCTTTTAAATTGACACATAATCTTATAGGTATTTTAACAACAGGACTTCTTAGTTTTTCAAAATATCAAAATATAAATGATATAGATGTGAAGTCACATAAATGGCACAGCATGCCTTCTGTTTTTTGCATGCATATTGTCAACATTTGTTTTCCTCCAGTGCCTAGTGTAACACCTGTATTTTTTTTTTCTGGGGGGGGGGAAACACCGAAAAAAAACAGTACAAGGAAACCATATTCTTGAGAACCCAGCTCCTTGATTGTGAGAGCAATTGTTTGGAAACGGATTGAAATACAAGTGTTTGGGTTTGGGAGGTAAGAGGGATTAGTTTGAGGGTTTTGGGGGGATGTTTAGGGTTTTTTTTTATTCTGGTTATTGTGAAGGATGTGGAGTACTTATGTCCATACTCAGATCATTATGCTTTATCTGTCAGTGCCAAAGTAATTTATATTAACCTTCTGTATCACTATCTAGATTTCAGTATGTCTCTTCTCTTTTCAATTCAGTATTTCACATTTGATAGCTACTCAGTATATTTAATAAGTGGTGCAAAGAGCTCTCTCTGTCTACAGATCATTTGTCTTTTTCTTGTTTGTATGTGATTCTAGGTCTTAGAATCTAATTATTAATTAGATCATGCCTTATTTCCTCATCAGATTTTGACATTATGGCCATCAATACTACTCTTTCAAATCTTTCCTGACAAGAAACAGTATGTTCTGTTGGATTAATGTAGCTTAAAATGTCCATGACAGAGCATCCATGTGAGGCTGAGAGAAAAACTCTTCTTGCTTAGTAAATAACCCCTGGGACCATGTTTTGTAATGATGAGAACTATTAGCTAATTGTACGGAGAGCTTTTATTCACTTCTAGAAGAAAAACAAAAAGAAATTACTGTCTCAGGGAAAGGAGTTCAAGTCTTTGTAAAATCACAAGCTACAAAGCTACTCAAGACAATATAAAAGATCACATTTGAAAAACAGCAGGATGGCTTCTAAATATAAAAGTGTGCATACTTAAACATTAAGCAGTCTGAACCGTACTTTATGCATGCTAAATGTTAGTTGCAAGGTAGGAGTTTAAGAGAAACTGAAAATGGTAGAAGACGATATATCAATAATTACAGTTTCCTCACTATCAATCCAGATATCTTTTGCTTTGCCTGCAATGATTTTTCGGGTATCAAATCAATTTTCTGTATTCCTCAGTATTACACAGAATCATTTTCATGGTAAAACATTTTTTTGGGCACCATAAAAATTTTAAGAAGCATAATCTTTTAAATATAAATTGGGACTTGAAATAGAAACAGCAACCAGGAGATTAACTTGTTTCAATAAAATGTAAGCTTAATTCTTTGAATTAAAAAAGAATAAATAAACAAGAAAAAGAAGAGGAAAAAAAGATAAACATGCAATAACCTAATTGCAAATGGCAGTGAGCTACATGAATGTATTGTGACCTATGAAAGCCATAACTTTAGACTAGGGACCAGGTAAGAAACTACACAATATTTTATTCTATATAAACTAAAATAGAGCAGACCCACAAATCTCCAAAGAACTTAAATTTTAGTAACAAAGGGGAAACATTTCTTATGATTTTTATTTTTTTCTTTTCCCCCTTTGATGGCTTTAATATAATAAACCCAGGAAGTCTTTCCTGGAAAATATCCAAATTCTGTTAGCTTCCACAAGCTTGGTGAGAAATATTATGTTCTTAGTGTCAATCTTATGACATCTTTCCTAGACGAATCTAGTCTACGACAGCACTATATGGCTTATGAGGATATCAGGAAGTAAATGTAAAGGTATTATAGAGCATTACCAACTGTAAAGGGTACTATAAAGGTGATTACTATGAAGCTCAGGACAAGCTATATTTCCAGCTATCTTTCTTACTTTTCTAGCCTTCTAATTTGAAATATATGTTTCAGTCACTCTTTGCAAAAGCAGATTTTGCAGCAGCCCCAGGAGGGAGAAAAAGTGCTAAGCATTTGTTACAGTCTATCCAAGAAATAACAGGGTTAATAATGTTTGATAAGCCTAGGCAATGTAAAGAGTGAAAAGAACTGGTGCATTTTTAAAGGGATTGTCAGTCCCATTTGAAGAGGGTGCAAGTCACCTAGAGAACTCTGTCAGTAAGCAATGTCATTAATAATGATTCATGGATATGGATATTCATGACAGCTGTGTCCTCACCTTTAAGTACCTCATACAATATTTAGCAAGTGCTGGGAGATATTGCAGCAGGGAAGCAACTAAATTGCTAGACGGCAGGGCTGATCTAAATTGTTTAATGTTCTTCCTCAAAACTCGTGTACTGATTTTTCGGAATGAATCTCTGTCTCTCTCCAATAAACCTGCAGCGACCAAAATAAGCAACACGCTAATCACCTAATCAGTGAAATCTTATGATAGTGTGATGTGCTGGCACCAACCCTAATATGTATCATCAGCTTATGTATATGCTGGTTGTTACCAATTGTCCTTCCATCACTGACATAGGAAAATCATATGGACCAGTTTCCTAGGAACACCTTGAACTTTAAAATTCAGAAGTGCATTCTTAATGTGTCATTTTACTCTTAGCTGTTGTAGTTCAAAAGCATTAATTCACTGTTTTCATGAAATAAGGGGTATTTCACTGTCAGACTCTCAAAAAATCTACCTACAAGCTATTTACTCTTGAAAATAGGGGATCAAATGACTAGTAAAACATTCCTCTTGTATAGCTCTTTAAAGAATATAAAAAATGAGCTCTGAAATTGCATGCTAAAACTGCTTAAATGTTATCAGCATTGCCTAGATTGCAATATTCAGAACATAGTTAATTTTTTGTAGAAGGGAGTCATCATAACATGGCTCCATGCACAGTTCCAGGACCCTTCACATCCAAATTTCCCAAATGACTGTACTTTGCCCCCAGACCTGACTCATGGATGACCTGCAAGTTATGGCAAACAGGAAAAACTTGTGAGTCCTTAAATTTTGCATTAAGCCAGGAGCATTCCCAAGACAAGGGCTGATTCATTTTGCCGGTACATATCTCAGAAGGCATTCTGGCACGCTACAGCTGCTTCAGATCACGACTCATAGATTCTACACCTTCACAAATTGTGTCCTCTGTCTGCTCCTCCTCAATATAGTAAAGCTGACAAACTTTTGCATTGTTGGTTTTAAATTAACGATGCATAACACAACATTAATGGTGTGCAGCAACAACAGTGTGCCTACTATGAAGAAGGATTCTTGCACCCTAGTATATGCATCCTTCACAGAGCCAATCCAGAATCAATAGCTGTGTCACTCATGCAGTGATACTTGGAGAGTCTCATTTGTGGAACAGGTTAATTCCAGGGTAATCCTGCCAAATATCCTACCTCTAGCCCTAGCTTCACAAATTCAAGAAACATCCTGTACCAGCAGCTGAAGGACTGGTTCTGTCATTATCATAGAATCATCACAGAAAGGCTTGGGTTGGAAAGAACCCTAAAGATTATCTAGTTCCATAACCCTGCCATGGGCAGGGCCACCTTCCACTAAACCAGGTTGCTCCCAGCCCCCCCCAACCTGCCTTGGACACTGCCAGGGATGGGGCAGCCACAACTTCTCTGGGGAACCTGTTCCAGTGCCTTGCCACACTCATAGTGAAGAATTTTCTCCTAATATTTAATGTAATTCTACTTTATCTTTTACTTTAAAGCCATTGCCATTTTTCTATCACTATTTTCTTTTTAAAAGTCCCTCTCCAGATTTTTTGTAGGCCTCTTTAGAGTCTGCTCCAAGGTCTCCCCAGAGCTTCCTCTACTGTAGGCTAAACACCCTGAACCCTCTCAGACTGTCTACATAGGAGAAGTGCTTTAGCCCACCTTCATGGCCATCCTCTCAACTCATTCCAGCAGGTCCACATCCTTCTTATGCTGGGAGCCACAGAGCCAAATTCAGTACTCCAGGTGGAGTCTCACAAGAGCAGAGTAGAGGGGAAGGATCATCTTCCCCAGTCTGGTGGTCATGCTTCTTCTGATGCAGCCCTGGATAGAGTTGACCAGATTATGTTGAGTTTCTCCTTAACCAACACCCCAAGCCTTTCTCCTCAAGTCTTCTCTTCATCTCTGTCCAGCCTACCTTTGCGCTTGGGACTGCCTTGAGGCATGTGCACGACCTTGCATTTGGCCCTGTTGAACTTCATGAGGCTCTCACAGACCCACATCTCATGCCTGTCAATGTACCTCTGGATGGCATCCCTTCCTTCCAGCATGTCATCTGCACCACACAGCTTGGTGTCATCAGCAAATCTGATGAAAGTGTACTCAATCCCACTGTCCATGTCGCCCAAAAAGATGTTGAGCAGCACCAGTCCCAATACCAAGCCCTGAGGAGCACCATGTGTTCTTTGAGCATGAGAGAGCATGAGTTCCATGTTCTCCACTTGGACATAGAGCAATTGACCACAACTGTTCAAGTACAACCATCGAGCTAGTTCCTTATCTACTGAGTGGTCCATGTGTCAAATCCATGTCTCTGCAGTTCAGAGACAAGGATGTGACGCAGGAGGATGTTACATGCTTTGTATAACTCCAAGAAGATGATGGCAGTAGGTCCATCCTTAGCCACCAATACTATAATCCTGTTATAGAAGGCCACCAAATTTGTCAGGCTTGATTCCCCCTTATCCATGTTTGCTGTCACCAGCCACCTCATTTTCCATGTGCCTTAGCATAGTTTCCTAAAGGATCTGCTCCATGATCTTGCCAGACACAGAGGTGAGACCTGTAGTTCTCTGGGTCTTCTTTTTTTCCTTTTTAAAACTGAGGGTTACATTTCCCCTCTTCCAAGCAGTGGTAACTTCATCAGGCTGCCAAGTCTTCTCAAATATGATTGATATTGGCTTAGCCACTTAATCCACCAGATTCCTCAGGAACCCAGAATACATCTCATCAAGTCCCATTAACTTTTGCCACCTTCAGGTTCCTTACATGGTCTTGAACATGATCTCCTGAAGCAGGCAGTCCTTCATTCTCCCAGTGCCAGCCTTTGACTTCTGTGACTTCGGACAATGTGGATGGAACACTTGTCAGTAAAAACTGAGGCAAAAAAGTCTTTGAGTACCTCAGCCTTCTCCATATCTCAGGTAACCAAGTCCCCCATTTTCTTCTGGATTGGCCCCGCATTTTCCATAGTCTTTCTTTTATCGATGTACCTATAGAAGTTTTTTTCTTGTCCTTGACTTCCCTGGCCAGATTTAGTTCTATCAGCCTTTAGCTTTCTTAACCTTATTCCTGGCTGCTTGGACAATTTGCTGGCTAACAACAAAGGCAGCATTGCCAAGTGATTCCACTCTCCCTAGCATCTATTTTTGTGAGAGCTTGGAATGACAGTGCCTAATCAGAGCATGCTGTTTAACAGTTGGTGCCTCAAACATCTGATGATGCCACTTAGTCTCTCAATAACTATTATTCATGCCTACTTGAGCACTCAGTACTCTCACCTCATTCTTATCTTTACCATTTCTGTGCAGGCATAAACACTTCTCTCATCCAGTTTGAAAACTTCAATACAGGGAAAATACAATTAGAAGTGGCCTTTTTTATTATACAAAACAATCCTCTGGGGAACTAGATTAGCTTGCCTCTCATAGACCAATCTTTCCATACCATGCTTTGTATATTGAATTTATGGAAAGTTCTAAACAAAGTGGTATAAGGAATACTACTCTTTCAGACACCTATGTAATTTTGGTGAACAAAATATTAAAAAAATTATTGCAACCTATAATGCATTTCCCCAGTAAATTAAATTCTTTACAGAACATCTATTGAGAGTCTAAATGCAGCTGTCAGATATTTGTAATGATAAACAAAGAATTATATTTCTGTATCTCTAAAATTCTACAGAATACCAGGTATACAGCAAGTCTGCTGTAAAGATGGTCCCTAGGAGACCAAATAAAAACTGTTTGAAAAGGAGGTATTGCAATCTCCTATTTTAGGGACACAAACCTTGCCCTGTGTCTCTCAGATTTCAGCTACTAGCATTTTCTAATACAGAAAACAACAAAATTAACAAGTGGCTCAAATGCCAATTGAATTTATAACTTTCCCTTTCTCCTTACCGAAATCTTGTTCAATATCACAGAACCACAGAAGTACTGAATGCTTGATATTGGAAGAGACCTCTGGAGATTGCTCAGTTCAAGACCAGTGCTGAAGCAAGGTCAACTACAGCAGATTTCTTAGGGTCATGTCCAGGTGGGTTCCGAGTATCTTCAAGGACTAAGACTCCACAACTGCTCTGAGAAACCTATTCCAGTATTTGGACACATTTACACAGGGAAAAAGGGAAAAAAAAAAAATGCAAAAGGGGAAGGGGGGCTTTTTATGTTTAAGTGTAATTCCCTGTATTTCAGTATTATTAAATAGTCAAAGATTCAAATTATGATAATCATTTACATTTGTGACATACGTGGAGATTCAAATTTTCACTTGCAGAAATTAAAGACAAACGCATTGGCTCACCAAAGCTTTGAATATTTCTTCATAATTCAGTTTTTAGTTGGACTGATAACATACAGGGTAACTGAGGGCAGAAATTTTTCATTCGGCATGGGGTTTCTGTCTGCTTTTGAGGTGAGGAGCAATGAAATAGTTTCTTTAATCATGCTTCTTATTAGTTTTGCTTTAAAAGGGGGCAACAGACAGTTGGCTAATTCAATGCCATGAGACAAAGAGTGAACAAATGTCCTATAATGAAGAACAGCCAGCTGGCACAATCATCTGCACTAGGCATGTTTCCAGCTTATGAAGTGGAATATTTAACATATTGGTTCAAAACACTTACTCTCTTGCCAACCATGTGAAGAAGAAATTAGCTATGGTCAATTTAGTAATGTACCAAACATAGAAGGATAATCAGTCACCTTATTTAGAATTATTTCTTTGTCCCAAGAGTGTACACATCCTACCTCTACTGAACTATGAAGAGAAAAACACATTTCATGAATACTGATTTGGAAGACAGAAAATCATCTGCATGCCTTTTAAACTGGACCACCTCAAAGTCAGGATAGAAAAACTGAAGGCCTCTATATGCTAACCCAGCAATGAAAATTCAGCAGGAAATGTTAATGCTGCCAACAAGTTTTAAACTTCCTTTGCTTTGAATATTTTGTCTCTTAAAGATAGCTTGTTTAATAGCGCAGAAATTAGTTTCAGTAAGGTAAATGGTCTAAAGCATAAAGAATAGTCATCTAAGTCCTATTGAAGTTCTCACTTCACTTTTGACAATTTACTTGAGAAAAATGATTTCCTACAGGCATATTTTGTTTGTTCAGTTGTTTATAGTCTGCCTCTATGGTCCTTTAACCAGCATAAGGTTAGTTAATGCTTCTATTTTATATTAACTAATATTCAGGTAACAAGTTGAATTTGCATAATTTTACAAAATAATAGAATTTTACAAAATTGAAGTAAGAACAAAGATCATGCTGGACAAAAAGCCAGTCCTAGGTCTACTGATTTAAGTATCAGGAGAAAAGATTCAGTTACATCAAATAAACAGGAAACTGCATAGTAATAGTAAGGATATTAGTAATAAGGTAATAACTACGGGTCACAATCTGCTTTTCAGCAAGTCTTGCATTTGGCAGTGTTGAATATAAAAATAAATTTGTGGGTGGATGTGAAATTCAAAAAGTTTATATTAATTCTCTTTTCCTCATATATTTTAAATGAGCAAAAAAGTAGTTTACAAAGGCATTCCCTCGAGTACACCTTTACCATCACTAATATTAATCAGTATTATGTTACAGTGAAAATATAAACCCAAAGTATTGCTTGTGTTTAAATCAAACAGTGCTAGTTGTCCTTTTAAATTAATTGCAAAATATGGGTAAACAGTCTTTCTAACATACAACTTTGCTCTCTATATATTTTCTACATCAGCATACAGAAATATTCTCAGGTCATCCACGAAACAGTACACTGCAAAATATTTTCATTCAAAAAGAACTTACTGTTCTACATCAAAGCTTTCATTTCCTTATATTAGCTGAGACAGTGAACACAATGAATAGAGGTTTTATTATTTATTTCTTTATTATTTCTGGACAAAAGTTAGAAGCAAGTTCTTCCTTTAAGCCCCTATATCTTTACTGGTGTTAAAAGGTTATCTGAGTTAAGCAGAATAAAATGTAGTTCTTACTTTTAAATGCTAGGGTAATGGAGCCAAACCTTCTTTCAGAAACAGTAAAGAAACATGTTTCTAAGACTTTGTCATTTAAATCTATTGTATGATCTGTGTTTTTCCATTTCACTAGCTCTATCCATTAGTGTGCCTGGAATGATTCAAGATTTCTCTTTCTAGTTGAAAGAATACATAGATAAAATTTGATCTGATGTTGGCTTATTAAGCTATTTAAGCAAAAATACTTTTTCTTCTCTCAGTCATGACCTCTGAGGTACACCAGTTTCAGATTTACTTTTTTTTGGCTGCTTTTTTTTCCTATAAAAATGCTTTCTAAATGAAAAATAACGGACTTGCAAGTCTTAGATATCATGACTATTCTAGACTCAGAATTCACCAGACCAGACTCACATGTTTAATCTTAAGCATAAACAAAAATTTTATTAATATAAATAACATGCATTATGTGATTTAAATAACAGTAACATTTGTTTACATAACTGGGATTTGACTTACTGTTCAAACTTTTACTAAGGCACATAGGGGTCTTTCAGCTGTCTTGAAGAGATAAGGATCATACCCAGCTCCAAGTACTGTTTGCAAGATGGTCTATTAAATTTTCAGCAGTAGTACTTGTCACTAGAGGAATCTGATGAAAGGAATTTAAACATGAAGAAAGCATGAGGAACACCAATGACCTCATGCTCAAGTGGGGAGCAGAGCATAGCTGGTTGGAAGAAGACCTAAGAAAGTAGGAATATTAGATGGATCACTGGAGGTTTTCTCATCTTCAGAGCTGAGATCAGATGGGGTGTCTATCTTTACTCATTGGTGCAACCATGTAGCTACGGTGTTAGCAGTTAAATGGGTTGTGGCTGTTTTTGGCTGGTAGTGGAATGGATGAGGGAAGGACCATAGCAGCAGAACAGAGCTGGACAATGCAGACACAAGACAGGGCTACAGAAGAAATCTTCCAGTGACTCCTTAGCCAATGAGGAGGTGAGAAATGTCACAAAAATGGTTTAGAGTAGCTCAAAGAATAATCATAAAATGTGTTAGCAAGAGTAGTTTTAATATGATTCATAAAGGCATAACTTAACAGAATTTGATGGCAAGATCCATCCTATTACTTATTACATGGATGAAGTTTATGAAGGAATATCAAAGAAAAATCAAGCTAAAAATGATTGGCACAGATATCAAAGACACAAAGGGTGAGGGTTGAGTTGCTGTTGAGACTCAACTCCTGTTGAGTCATTAGGTTCAGAATAGACCTCCTTGATTTCTAAAATGCTGCTAGGCACAGCTGGATCTAGTCTTAGTCTCAGACTTGGTCAATCATTTATATTTAAAGGGTTACAAGTGTTTTAATTCACCACTGAGGGAATTTTTGCACTGTTTTTATATAGCAACAGTTCGTGGTTTTAAAGTGGATCTTATAAAGTGAGTCACTTCACTACCCAACTCACTGTACAAAGGCCAAGGCCTGACAGTAATCCCCGAGATTGTAGACCAGCCCAAAGGATGGGGAGGAAGGGAAATGGAAATACACCACCACAAGGAGTGGGGAAAAACATAACTTTCCCCCAGAGTTTACTTCCTGGAAGAAATGAGGCTGAAACTATGGTGTTCCTGTAGGGTACAAGCAGGAGGGAAGCTTTCAGCTCAGTGATGTACCTCATACAAAGATACATTGATCTGCCCCATACACTATAAGCGCTCTGCATCAGACTCATTAAAAAATAATTTTCATGCAGTTGAAGCTCTATTATTTGGAATTCTTAAGAAATTAAGTACATGTTAGTTATAAGAATTACTGTTTGCAATTTTAAAGGCTAAGGAATTCAACTGTAACTGTAATTCAAGTAGGAGATCTCCCTCTGCTTAGAGACCTTAATCAAAACAGTTACTTTCTCTAACATATACAGGATCTCAAACACAATGTACAATATTCATAAAAGCTTATTGATATATGTAGGTGAGACAAGATATTATAACTGATTAATGGAAATTAAATTAATGCAGAAAATAATGTGTTGGCTTGTTTGGTTTGGTGTTGTGGGTTTTTTTTTCTGAAATGAAATATCTCTTTGAACCAATTTCAGTCTTTCCTGGAAAAATTCTCTTTGAAGTCTGGTTTAATATTATTCCCCATTCTTAGGTAAGATGTAAAGATGACGGAGAAAAAAAATTATAATTTTGAGGTAAATACTTCTGCATGAGTTCTATAAATAAGCCTGTCATAAATGGGTGTATTTCAGCCAAAACCATCTCATAATACTTTTTAGCATACATCTAGCTGTCACAGGCTACACCTCACCCTTCTGTATCTGATCACTATGGGAAAAGAATCCCACACGCAGGGTCAAACAGTGGAGATGAAGCTTCAGGCAAGTCTTATCTATCAAAGATTTCCACAATGTGTACTATTCAGAAGCATAACCTTTATGTCAATGTTTAACTTCCCAGTCATGGAGTCAGCATGAAGGGAGTCTGAGCACTGCCCTAGTTCACAGGAAATGAGAATCATCTGCTCTGAATGCAGCCACTGTGAGTTGACCTCATGCCACAGAGATGCCTTCACTAAGTTTTTAGCACTCACAGTATCTTCTTGGAGAGTGCATTTGGCCAACAAATGCAGCTTCGCACATGCTGTGTGAGGACGTTGCTGGACTCTAGAGTGCAGAAAAGTTGCATCAGAATCTGATCTCCATCTTTTCAGCTGTCTTTCCTAATATAACCACTGTCACTGTACCTACATTCAAAGTAAACACCATAATGTGAGAAAACATCTGTATCAGTTTGGCTCCAGGCTAATGCCATTGTATCTTTCATCAAAATTGGAGCAGCACTCCACTGAAGCATCTGGCCTATACCTGACAGCTGTCACAAAATTATCTCCTCTCTAACTCTACACAGGTAAGCTCTGCTTGTGGCAAGAAAGCCCATCACACAAGATGTATACATGCTGATACAGTCAAATTCATCTGCATGAGTATAGGCACCTACAGGGCAAGACATGTATTACTTTGCCCTGGAACATGTTGCTACCAATACAAAGTCTACACGTCATACTTAGACCTGATTTCTTATTTCACTTCATCGACTTCCCACACAGGGACTGATCTCAGGTATCCTTAGGAAGACTGACCCTGCAGACTTACAGGTGTCTGAACTGGCACAGCATGAAGATATTCTTTGCTTGTATGTGCATGACCTCTTTCTCTCATCCATGAATCCATCAGAATGAATGCTGATTTAGCTATTCCAACTGTTGCTGTCCCTTCATAAGTGTACTGGGAGGAAATATTAATCAGGGAGACATCCTAATATTTGACATTGTCTAGAGGCATTGTCCTGGGTTCAGCCACTTACCCTCAAGGACATCATGAAGAGGATCTCTGAGGAGAGTGGCCTACCAAATAGGCAAATAGTGCCCTCCAAAATAGTGTTGACAAGACGGCACCAAGCTTATGCCTCAAGATAGGTGAATCATTGTAAAAATATCTCTGCTGATCCTACACAAAAGTTAGGAAAATGTAAAGGTGGTCAAGAAGAGGAAGGACAGGAATAGTCTGAATCTTATGAAAAAGCAATGAGAAAGGCAAGCTGCTTCCCTGCTTTTGAGTCTGCTCAGAGGGGATCAAGCATGTCTAGGAGTTCCCCATGGATTGAGAGGAGCAGTCGCTGCTATGCATCTGATGTAGACCCCTCACTTCCTCTTACTGAATCCTTTCGTCCTGAGTTTCAGAGGGATTGAGGAATTTCCTACTTACACCATATCTGGATTGTGTCCAGATAGACGTTCCCTCTACAGTTTTCTAGCTATGCATTTATTTTGCCAAGACCAGAATAAGCTGGCTATGGAGCATGGGCAATGTGGGAGCACTGTTAGAGAATATGGGATGATTTCCGACCTGTGGCTCTTATGAAAGAAAGGGAAGTCTGCTGCCTTTGAGATTCCACACAACTGGGGCTGAGAAGATGACCCAGGATTAATAAAAATGAGAGAGATTGGGAGGATTTTCTGATTGCTCCTTCACCTGAGTGAGGCCTGTGGTAAGTCCAACAAACTCCATTTTTCCCATCAGAGTTCGTCATTTCTGAGAAAATGTGTAAGTCGAAAAGCTGGTCTGGCTTGGATGGAAAGCACCCTTCCTGGAAGTGCCAGTATGTCTTTTGCGTCATAGTGGAAGAGGGTTAGAAGGACTTCAAGAATATGTGAAGCCTATGCAGACTTTCAGCAGACCTGCTCTCGGTCAGAGGCCCCAAGCTGCTTGTCACACCCATGTATTGCACTCTGTTAGGCGCTGCCTACACAGCTCTGACCAGCATGATGGCAGCATCGAAAGTATGCTGGCAACAGCTGCCTCCCCTGATGTTCCTGTGGCTGCATGTGCATTCTGTCTCCATGGTGCATGATCCCTGTCTGTGTCTAAAACTGGTCCTAGCCACACAGCATGTGTCCCCTTCCTCTCACTCCAAGAATATGGATTTCTGACACTTTCAAAAGCCAGCTTCTATGTTTAGCTTTAGTGTTTTCTTATATGACAAAAAAAAAAAAAAAAAAAAAAAAAAGAAAAACAGATAGTAGAATCATAGAATCATAGAATAGTTAGGGTTGGAAAGGAACTTAAGATCGTCAAGTTCCAACCCCCCTGTCATGGGCAGGGGACACCTCACACTAAACCATGTCACCCAAGGTTCTGTCCAACCCGGCCTTAAAGCTGAGAATAATTTTTAAATCAAAGGTCTCATAAAGAACTTTGTTCCAGTAGCCGTAGTAATTCAACTTCATATTGCTTAAGTATATACTTTTAAAAATATGACTAGCAGAAGAAATAAGTCCTTCCGGATTAATCATAAACACGTTGGAAATAAAGCACCCAAGGACTTTTCACTCTCCTTGGAAGAGAGCTTACAGTCTGGACTAGACTTCACCAAAAACCTAGGTTTGAGGTCAGTTGCAACTTTATAAGCTAGTTACACATCTTTCAGTTATGCTTTTTATGAAACCATGTGGCATTATTGTTTCAGTGTCAGTTACATGGCATGGCACATCAATGTAACCATGATTTGTCAACAAAGAAATCACTCAGTAATGGAAAGCAGAGAATCTCACAATTTCTCCTCAACTGATTTTATACAAAATTGTGTACTGAAAATTGGCCTTGAATTAATTGAACATGAAATCTGTCACAATGAAAATATAATTATTACATTGTGTTACTTGCTGCATCAGCCTATCTCTTGTTTTTTCTTTTTCCTTATGAAGATTTCTTTTTTCCTTCTGCTTTTTTTGTGAAGAGGAACGAAGTGACAATTATTTTCTGAAGTGCTGGGAGCTATTTTCATGTTACCTGAACATTTGAGCAGTGACACCTACTTGGAGGGCAGTGCTCATCATCTATTGCCAGACAGTGTCAGCCAATAAGCCACTCATCATTACAATCACAAGATATTCAGCTTTTTTAAGGCAAATATTTTGGTGCTTTTCATGGAATAGGTAATGTTGCAGCAGAAAAGAAGAGGGAATATCAGCGCCACAGTTCTCAGGACAGCTCCTAGAATTGTCCGTAATGTTACCAGCCTGCGGAGAGTAAAGCAGTGCACCGTTACTCTTTATCCTAATAAAATAGCCACAGCATTAAAAGAACAGCAGAAATTTTAAAGTCACAAGTGGATAAAAAATAATAAATAAATAAATGAATAAATAAATAAAGGAATGAAAGAAAAAAAAAAAGCAAAAAAGCTGTAAAACCAAAATTGAGCTTCTTCTGTGCCTATTGATTTCCCCTGTCAAATCAAAATGGGACTTGACATCTACTGCTTTAAATATGATTATATCATTTTCGACAGCACAAGCAGGCTGTCTTTGTAATGGTGCTGTCAAAATCAATTAAAAAAAATACACAAAAAAGAATAAATTTGCATAAATACAGGGTGGGCAGAGACAGCACTGAGAGCAGCCCTAAAGAGAAGGACTTGGAGGTGTTAATCAATGAGAAGCTCAACATGAGCCAGCAGTGTGTGCTTGCAGCCCAGAAAGCCAACCATATCTTGGACTGCATCAAAAGGAGCGTGACCTGAAGGTTGAGGGAGGTGATCCTGCCCCTCTACTCTGCTCTTGTGAGACAGCACTTGGAGTACCGCACTCAGCTCTGGGGCCTCCAATACAAGAGGGACATGGACCTATTCAAATGAGTCCAGAGGAGGCCACAAAGATGATCAGAGAGCTGGAACAACTCTGCTGTGAAGACGCACTGAAAGAGTTGGGTTTGTTCAGCCTGGAGAAGACAAGGCTTTGCAGAGAACTTAGAGCAGCATTTCCATTCTACTGTAAAGCTGGAGAGCAACTTTTTAAAAAGATATGTAGTAATAGGACAAGGGGGAATGGCTTTAAGATGAAAAAAGGTGGATTTAGATTATAAATTAGGATGAAATTCTTCAGTGTCACGGTGGTGGACTACTGGTACAGGTTGCCCAGAGAAGCTGTGGCTGTCACATAGCTGTAAATGTTCAAAGCCAGGCTGGACGGGGCTTTGAGCAATGTGGTCTAGTAGAAGGTGCTCCTGCCCATGGCAGGGGGGTTGGAACCACATGATCTTTAAGGTCCCTTCCAACCCAAACCTTTCTAGGATTCTTACATTTTATGAATTTACTTTCTGTTTCTATTATGATAGAAAAAATATTTTTATTCAGTAGCAAATATGGTAGCATTTCAAATAAGCCTAAAATTTAGATAATTGAAAAAATATCTATTTAGATTATTTTTTAAAGCCTTGTGAAAGCTAAAAATTAATATTGTTCATAATAAGTCAACTAAATAGCAATGTTCATAAAAAGTTCTTTCCTCATCTGTTCTTTTTGTGACATAACACAAACACCATAGAAATCTGAGGAATATATTTTTCAATGACTTCAACTGATTTTGAAACCAATTTTGCTTACCCTAAAGGGTGGACCTGATACTGCCCTGAAGTCTACTACTACATCAGTTCACAATATTTAGTCCAGAGATAACTAGATGACTTAGACAATGTGGGAACTTTGTAATGCATTTATTGCTCTGAATCTATGGATAGCAATGTGCTGTAACTCTACATGCACAGAAGAGTCACATTTTTATGAGCCCACTAATGCTGAATAGGTTAATCTCTTGGTTTTGAGGAAATAAAACTTTGGTTTGTGCAAAATGAGCCATTTTGAATTGGACTCACATAGCAATTTGAGAGGTAACACAAAACCTGGAATACCTATTCACTTTCTAAAGACAGAAGTAAAAGGCCTTGGAGCAAATAGGCTTCTGAGATTGTAGGCATTTTATAAAGGTTTTACTGCAACTGAACATAAGATGTAGAGACGATGGATTTCAGGAGTCGTGCTAGGTCCCCTCTCTTACTGAAGTGCCCTCCATCTTAAACCTCATGAAGAATTTTACAAGCTGCTGTGCTGATTTTGGCTGGGAGAGAGTTAATTTTCTTCACAGTAGGTTGTATGGGCTATGTTTTGGATTTGTGACCAAAATAATATTGATGACACAGGTATCTTACTGCTGAGCAATGCCTACACAAGGTCAAGGCTTTTTCTGCTCCTCATATTGCCCTGCTGGTGAGTAAACAGCTGAGAATGCACAAGAAGTTGGGAGGGGACACAGCTGTGACAGGTGACCCCAAATGACTAAAGGGATTTCCCATACCATATGATGTCATGCTCATCAATAAAATTCAGGCATGCGAGGGAAGTTGGCTGGGGATGCCATTGTTTGGGGGCTGATTGGGCACCAGTTGGTTGGTGGTGAGCAGCTGGGGTTTTGTAGATCACTTTTTTTTTTAATGACCATTTATTTTCCTCTTTATAATTTTGTGTGTGTGTGTGTTTTGTGGTTTTAATTATTAAGCTGTCATTGTCTTAACCCATGAGTTTTCTCACTCTTACTCTACTGATTCTTTCCTCCATACCACTGCCGGGAGTGAGGGGGTGGCCATGTGGTTCTTATCTGTCTACCAGGGTTATATCATGACAGTTGCATTGCACTGACCAATAGATGATTACTTTCACAGACAAGATTATCATCATTGACATATTTTTCTTGAACAGTAAAGGAAATTTCAGACAGCACGTTCAGGGCTGCTTGTTCCAGAAATTCCTAACAGACATTAAGATAAATTTGGAGAAGTTACGCAGACAAGGAGGCATACTTCAGCCCAAAGATTCAGAAGAAGTACTACTCCCACTAAGATATAAAAATGATACTAAAGGTATTAAAAGTATTGAATTATTGATTTAGATTTCACAGGAACGATATTAGAAAATGAAACTTCCAGACCCACACAGAATTTCTTGCCTTAGTTCTCTCTTCAGCCAAGCTATCATTAAGCCATCTACCTTTGGCTAAACTCATAATTCTCAAGTTTACCTGAAATGAAAGCTTCTAGAAAGCATTCACCATTTGGTGATATATCTCCATAATGCAATCATCTAAAATGAATGTTTAGTATAACATTCTATTGCAGTCCAAAGTTCAGAAACAACATGATGCTCCTGTATTCCACCCTACATTCTCGTTGTAAAGAAACACTGATCATATCTAAATTATCTTTTTTTTTTAGTGTGCACCCCTTTTTATCATAGTTTCAATATTTAAAACTACTTACTTTTCCCAATTATTCTAAGCAAAGCCTATAGTACTGTTTTGTAATTTCTCCCTTAAGGAATTTTTGTGCCAAGCCATTAATTTAACTGGAAAGAATGCAATAACAAGTAACTTGGAATCTAAGTCATAAAGGAAAAATAAGTGTCAAATTCACATTTTCTCTATGTTATAATTGTGGTGTGACTGGGCATCTGTCGTGGTTTAAGCCTAGTCAGTCACGCAGCCCCTCTCTCACGCCCCCCTACCTTCCTCACCCTCCCCCCCCCACCGCTCCCAGAGGGATGGGGAGGAGAATTGAAAGAATGTAACTCCCACAGGCTGAGATAAGAACAGTCCAGTAACTAAGGTATAACAAAAAACCACTACTGCTACCACCAATAATAATAATAAGGGAAGTAATGAGTGAAGAATATACAACCGCTCGCTACCTGCTGACCGATACCAAGCCCAACCAAGCAGTGATCTAGCCCTTCCCCATGACTGCCCCTAGTTTATATACTGGGCATGACATGCTGTGGTATGGAGTACCTCTTTGGTTAGTTTGGGTCAGGTGTCCTGTCTCTGCTTTCCCTCCTCCCTAGCAGAGCATAAGACTCAGAAAGTCCTTGGTCAGAGTAAGCATTACTGAGCAGCAACTAAAAACATCAATGTTATCAGTGTTGTTTCCCAGGCTGAAAGTCAAAAACACAGCACTGCACCAGCTACTAAGAAGGAGAAAAATGACTGCTACTGCTGAACCCAGGACAGCTTCAGAGCAGGGACTCTGTACACACCCCATGCATTAAGTCATTATTTCCCTTGTCCAGAAACAACCCAGATGGTCTCTGCATAGACAGTGCATAGATATAGTAGTCTGGCTTGATATAAGGGACCCACTTGAGACAAGGTGACTGACTTACTTCCCAGCCTCCTTCACAACGTAATATTTGACTAATTGCCACAAGAACTCTCCAGCTGGGAATTCTGGAAAGGTCTACAGATTTCCCCAGGCAGCTTCTGCTATGCATAAACCAATTTGTGTATTTAAATATGCATATTAATATCCTGGGTGGAAATTCAGACTGTCCCAGGGAACCTCATGTTGTTCAGAATTGTAGAATTGACCAAATTGTAAATAACTGTAAGTACAAACTGTTATTACAGATGCAGAAATTATAAAATAATTTAGTCTTTTGTAGATAGAATCATAGAACCATAGAATAGTTAGGGTTGGAAAGGACCTAAAGATCATCTAGTTCCAACTCCCCTGCCATGGGCAGGGACACCTCCCACTAAGCCATGTCGCCCAAGGCTCTGTCCAACCTGGCCTTGAACACCGCCAGCGATGGAGCATTCACAATTTCCCTGGGAAACCCATTCCATTGCCTCACCACCCTTACAGTAAAGAACTTCCTTACATCTAACCTGAACTTTCCCTGGTTTAGTTTAAATCCATTACCCCTTGTCCAATCATTACAGTCCCTAATGAAGAGTGCCTCCTCAGCATCCTTATAGATCCCTTCAGATACTAGAAGGCTGCTATGAGGTCTCCATGGAGGTAAGATAATTAGGAGATACTTTGTATTTATATGAAGACAACCAATAGTAAGAGATTGTGGGTGTTGCTGGAGTGTTTATATAGGACCATGGGCAGCTGGAGTACAAGAACCAAGTAGAAAAGTGATACAGGGAGCCTATCCTGATACAGTGGAAGGTGCTGCTACACAGATCCTTGCAACAGAGATTTCTATTACTATCCAGGCAGCAACCAACCACTCTTTTTGAAAGATTTAATCCCCTGTCTGAACATTGGCTTATGAAAAGACAAAAAAAAAAAAAAAAAAAAAAAAAGAGCATTTTTTAACATTCTATCTATGCATACAAAATAGTATAGAATTTAATTAGGCAGATGTGAACTTAGAATCATAGAATAGTTAGGGTTGGAAAGGACCTTAAGATCATCTAGTTCCAACACCCCTGCCATGGGCAGGGACATCTCCCACTAAACCATGCCATCCAAGGCTACGTCCAACTCCACCATGAATGCCGCCAGGGATGAAGCATTCACAACTTCCCTGGGCAGCCCATTCCAGGGCTTTATACTACATATTTTATTGAACTTAATGTTGACTTCAAGTTAAATTTCATTTCTGTTTCTTTGGAAAAAAATATTTAAAGAAAATATTGGGATAAAACTGTGATTATTTGCAAAACAAGACTGAAAAGCAGAAAACTCTACCTTGAAGGAACTGTCTAATATTTCCTTTTTTTTTTTTTTTTTCAGAAAGTAGTCTTTATGATTAAATGCATTTCCTGATCATAAGCCTTCACAATTTCTTTATTTTATTTTTTGATCTCCTTAATGACACAAATAAAGCAAAGTTGAATCTTTTTATAATAGCTGATACTATGATATACAAGGGTGTTAAGAAATGTAATAACAACTTGCTTCATATTCTGTTATTAATACACAGGTGACTTCAATTAATCAGTTAAAACAGTGGTACATGCAGTATTCTAGGTGTAAAGCAAGTGAAAAGGAGAGGGATCTATAATTCTATTGAACTTCTCGGCAGGTGGATATGCTTTCATCAACTTCTCATTAGTAACAACTGACTGATTGACTAGGTTAACCCAAATAGAAGAGCAAAAGCCAAACAGATCATTTGCATATTGTGTTAATGACATTCATAAACCACCATTTGGTATTTCTATGGGAAGTATCATAACACAGTCCGACTGCTTTTATATTCACTAGTGTTGCAAAGAAAGCAACACCATTCATCTCTAATATTTTAGTGGTACAGTTTATTTATACTTTTCTATGAATGCAAATCATAACTAAAAAAAAAAAAAAAAAACAACATGATATGTGAAAGAAGATAAATTAATTGATGAAGAAAGCACATCCAAAGAATATTCTACCTCACCTAAAAATTTAGGTTAAAATAAATAAATTGCATAAATCTCCGATCATTAAACAATGTGCTCCAGCTGGGTCAAAGACAATAAAAAGAGGCAATTCATTTTAAGATCACAAGGTCATAATAACACAGGGCCAGAGGGAGCTCAGAAAGCTCCCTTTAGTTATACAATAGTTACAGATTGTAGAACCAAATTATGCATGCAATCGTATAACAATGTATACAAACACTAAACTGCATGTTATAAACTTTTCATATGCATTATTATTACAACATTGGACCTAATTTCACAGTCGTGGGGCCAGAAGACTGAGAAACTCAGTCCTCTTCATATTCTTTTCCTCTCTGAGGGAACAAGCTGTAGTAAATTCCGCCTTAGCATGCTTCCTTACTACTCATTTACTAGTTCCGTGAACTTCCCAGCTTGTGGAAAAGGGAAGGAAACAAAATATCTTTTTTCTGTTCTATTCCTTTCTTTCTGTAAAGATGGTGTAAATCAGACACAGGCACCTCATTTCCTTGAAAATACTCCTTTAGCTGAAATCAGTGTTGTTATAGATAAATTAAAAGGAATGTGTGGGTTTTCTGTCTTTGTAAAGTCAACATTCAGTCCTGGACTAACTTCAGGATGATTCCGAATGCAGATTTAATATTCACCTCTTGTATATTACACTACATTATTCCATACAGAGTCACTCAATTGTACGCAAGCTAAAACCTCGGAGCAGCAACAGCCACCGAGGGAGCCTCAAGTCCTCGACAGGGATTGCCCAGGACCCGCCAGCTCAGTGGAAGAGAGCAGCTGACTCAAGGGGGTGGTACCAGGAGAAGAGGCACCAGCCCTGACTGGGTGAAACCCTGACCCAGGGAGCGTGAGCGATCAGGGTGGGTACAAGGGAGTTTGCACGGCGGTTTGAGCAGGATGGTGAGCACTTGCAGTATGACTAGGGTCCGGTCTGGGAGCTCTGCTCTGGCTGCCCCGGTGGTGGCCAGCGCAGTCACACAGACAGCCGATGAGAGGGGAGGATGCAGCACAGAGCTCGAGGTGTAGAGAGTGCCAGCACTGCTCTCTTGAGGCGAGGGTGCACAACTGGCAGGGCTGCACTCTGTGCTCCCTGGTGGAGGTCCTCCTGCAGCAGGTGGCTGAGCTGTGGGATGCTGTTAATAGGCTGAAAGATGCCAGAGAAGCTGAGGGGAAACAGCGCTGCTTGTTCCGGGATCAGGCTGTGCAGGGGCCTTAAGCGACTACTGTCACTCATGCAGGAAAGGAGGCTGCTAACCCAGGAAGCTGGGAAACAGGAACAGAAAAAAAAAAAAACAACAAAAAAAGGAGGAAGAGGACAATTAAAAGCAAGGGGCTTCCTCCTGCATCTGTTGTCCCCACCCAGAACCGCTTTGATGTCCTGCAGGGGGCTGATGAGGAAAGACACTCGCACCAGGAACAACCAGCTGATGCACTGGTAAAGAAGATCACTCCTGGTGCTGCCAGGAAAAAGCGGTGGGTCGTAGTAGTACTCTGAAAGAAACAGAGGCACCCATCTGTCGGTGTGACCCACTCTCAAGGGTGGTGTGCTGCCTACCAGGGGGTCGGATCAGGGATGTTGCCAAGAAGCTGCCTGCTCTAGTCAGTCCCCCTGACTGTTACCCACTTCTGGTGATCCATGTGGGTGCTACTGATATAGATAGCAATAGCCCGGAGAACATAAAGAAGGACTACAGAGCTCTGGGAGAGGTGGTTAGGGGCTCTGGAGCTCAGATTGTCTTTTTATCAATTCTCCAGGGTGCAGGGCAGGACCTTAAAAAGGCTAGGAGGATTGACCAGGTTAATAAATGGTTAGAAAGGTGATGCCATAGTCAGGGGTTTGGGTACCTTGAACATGGGACTCAATTTAGTAGGCCATATATACTGGGGGCTGGTGGAGCTGGTCTGGCAAAGAAAGGGAAGAGTGGATTTGGTAGAAGGCTTGCAAGACTGGTCAAGGATACTTTAAATTAGATGTGTTGGGGGAGGGGGGGCATCATTCCATCCCAACACACCCAGTCACTTGCCAGCACCTATAATAAACGTTCGGAGCAATGTAGAGATATTCCATCTGCTCCAGCCAATGAGCCGGCTTCAATTGGATCTCGGCTCAGATGCCTCTATACAAATGCTTGTAGCATGGGGAACAAACAAGAGGAATTAGAGATGTGTGCACCTCTACGGGGGTATGATAACATAGGCATCACAGAAACATGGTGGGATGGCTCCTATGACTGGTGCGTTGGAATGGACGGTTACAGGCTCTTTATGAAAGACAGGCCCAGTAGGCAGGGATGGAGAGTTGCTATTTATGTTAGGGATAGACTAGAGAGTATGGAACTCTGTCTGGGGACAGGTGAGCAGTTGACAGAGGGTTTGTGGGTCAGGGTTAAAGGGAGAACAGCGATGGGAGACATTATTGTGGGGGTCTGTTACAGTCCGCCTGAAGGAATACCATCCAGAGGGACCTTGACACGCTTGTGAGGTGGGCTGATGCCAACCTGATGAAGTTTAAACATGACAAGTGCAAGGTCCTACACCTGGGTCAGAGCAATTCCAGGCACAGCTACAGGATTGGCCGGGAAAAGATTCAGAGCAGCCCTGCAGAGAAGGACTTGGGGGTGTTGAGCAATGAAAAAATGAACATGAGACAGCAGTGTGTGCTTGCAGCCCAGAAAGCCAACTGTATCCTGGGCTGCATCAAAAGGAGTGTGACCAGCAGTTCGAGGGAGGTGATCCTGCCCGTCTACTCTGCTCTCGTGAGACCTCACTTGGAGTATTGTGTGCAGTTCTGGTGTCCTCAACATAAAAAGGACATGGAAGTGTTAGAACAAGTCCAGAGGAGGGCCACGAAGATGATCAGGGGACTGGAGCACCTCCCGTATGAAGATAGGCTGAGAAAATTGGGGCTGTTCAGCCTGCAGAAGAGAAGGCTGCGTGGAGACCTCCTAGCAGCCTTCCAATACCTGAAGGGGGCCTATAGGGATGCTGGGGAGGGACTCTTCAGGAGGGACTGTGGTGAGAGGACAAGGGGTAATGGGTTTAAACTTAAACAGGGGAGGTTTAGATTGGATCTGAGGAAGAAATTCTTTCCTGTGAGGGTGGTGGGGCCCTGGAATGGGTTGCCCAGGGAAGTTGTGAATGCTTCATCCCTGGCGGTGTTCAAGGTGGGGTTGGACATAGCCTTGGATGGCATGGTTTAGTGGGAGGTGTCCTTGCCCATTGCGGGGGGGTTGGAACTAGATGATCTTGAGGTCCTTTCCAACCCTTACTATTCTATGATTCTATGATTCTATGATTCTATCTTAAGGTCCTTTCCAACCCTAACTGTTCTATGATTCTATGATTTTTAATGTATTCAGACAGACATGTTGCCAGTGCGCCACCAGGCCTGGCTGTCCCTGTCCAGTCCTTCTACTGCCTCCCAAGTCCCATAAATTTATATATATGCTTATGCATATGTTTGGCTTATTCCCTCTATAACCATGAAATGTAACTGCATCTGGAAGCTTAGCAGTGAATGGAACTGAGTCGTCTTTTCTCATTATGGACCTTGCAAAATGCCTTATATATTTTTCTATCAAAGGAAGGTTAGTTGCAAGCATTGTCATTACTGCATTCTTTAAGTGCACTGTATCTGCCACTAAACTACACCATGCCTCAGAAAATCACCTGCATATTCATAGATACAAATTCTATGCTTTTTCAACTGTGCTGAATTCAACTGCAGTCTATAACACAGTATGCTTGGGCATCATTTCTAACATGTAGTTGTGCTCCACATCTATGCTACCTTCCTACAGGAAAATGATAGGAAATAAGGAGTAGATATCTCTCTGTTTCCTGCCTTGGACAGCACCTCATATTATGCTTTTATGCCTTTTATTTTTTTTTTTTTTTTAAGCTTTGGTCTTTGCTGAGATTTTTTCACCGCATGGACATGAATAAAACAAGGTATATATATAATTTCTTATTATATAATGAGAAAGTGAAGTTGGATATAAACTAGGTACACCCAAAAAAGAAGATATAAACTAATGATCCAAGTAGCAGATTACCTAGATGATCTTAAGGTCCTTTCCAATCCTAACCATTCTATGATTCTATGGTTAATATGTTGAATAAGCAGATCCCAGATTAACATGTTGAATGAAACATTGTACTAATGGTAATTGTTGCACATTCAGTACATGCCATATATTGTGCTGCCTGTTCCCAGATGCTGATACACTAAGGATGAGTAGGCAAAACCTTGCTTTCTGTGTTCTTCCACTGTTTAATATATAGTCCTCAAGCTTTGCAGAAACCATCATGGAAAACACAACTATACAAATCCAAAGAAGTTTGATTAAATCACAGAGGACATGATCTCTTACATTTACTGTTTATATAATTTTGAACTGATTACGTGGCAGCTGAACTTGTCATTTGTAAGTGCTACACTAATGTTTGATAGCTACACTTTTACCAATCCGTTGGTTTCTAATTTTCTAATTAGTGGTCTTCATACATTTAAAATAAATGCTTACTGGAGACATTTACACTTAGGTTGCTTCAAATCTAAGAACTCGTTCTTGCTCATATTGATATTTTACTGATTATAGCTGCATTTTTAGATCTCAGTTTAAGACCTGGACCCAAGGGGGTAAATTAGCAGAGTGGATTAGTAAAAAGGGATATTTCACTTACTATGCAGTCTGACTTTATTTCCAATTAAGTTCTGCTTTTGCTGTATGTCTTAAGCCTTACAGAGATCTCTAATAATGGTGTCTGAATGTTGAACATTGATATATTCAAATGTGGATTATCATTGAAACAACTGCCACCTTGTCTCAATATTAAGATTTTTATAGTTTAACCCCTGCTTCCAAATAGGTGTCCCCTGCAAAGCACAGCCTAAAATAGTATGTGCAATGCTATGTTTCTGATATGCAATTAGTAACCATGGTGTAGAATTTAGCATTGCCTATCATGTTGCTGTCAAAAGAAGAAGATTAAGAAAACACTGTGAAAACTACTGGGAATTTCATAGTGATCTCGAAATTGAGGCCCTACACTGTGTTTACAAAATGCAGCTGCTTAGATAATTGCTATTTGTTATTTTTTATTCTGCTGTCATACACAAGGGACATCTGCAGTACATAACAGTATATTTATGCATCTTTGGATGCTACGTCAACTGAAGTTTTGAAAACATGGTCATATAAACAAATTATCCCCCTGAAGGATGAGTTAGTATTATTTATATCAACATGCACCAAAATAGGTATACTGTTTTCCTGTGTAAGTGGAGTAAGTGAATGTTTTTCTTGTATTTGTCATGCCAGTGCTCTGTTTTACAGAAGTATAACTCATCCCAGCCAAAATTGAACGAGTAAAAATTTGTTCCACAACCAATATAAATAAGATTTGATTTTATTAATCCTTAAAAATAAACACCATTTGTCTAGTACCTTCACTTGGAAAGATATTTAGGAAAAAAAAGAAAAAAAACAACAAAACCAAAAATAATTCAAAACAAAACCTTGCCACACAAGCCTAATATACTTTTCTCTCATGGTTCAGAGCATTTATAGTTCCACACTTCTGCACTAAAAGTTGGAATTTGGTGGAAAGCTAAGCAGGCGAAGAAAAAGCTGGTACTGCATAAGGGGACATTGGAGAATAAAAATTCCATTAATGTAGATTCCTGTGTTTAATAGTGAAAAAGACTGCATCTACAAATAACCTTCTTGTGGCATTGAAGTGTTTCAGCAGGTTTTATTTAAAACATTTTTTTTTTTTTGCTCTGAGCATATAACTTAATTTTGTGTTATCTCTAACTCTGTGTGTGAAACATTTTTCTAAATAAAAATAATACATGAAGTATAATACATAGAGTTCCAGTATGGCATAGAAGAGAAATTTTTGGCTGGGAAGCTGTAGATACAAATATTTCACTGCTGCAGTTCCCTCATTAACACACCTGAAAAAGTTGCCAAGGTCAAATGAATGTACCCCACAAAATATATTTGTCACATGTGTCATTATTTTTTTACATAGTCTCCTTCTACCTGAAGTGCAACCCTTCAGAACCTTTCAGTTTTTGTAATTTCACTCCATCTAAATCAAAGCTGTGCTTTCCATATTTGCTAGTTGCATTGAAAAATCCCTTTTAACCCCACACATTTAATGTGGTTCATGAAACAATATATTGTTTGTCATGTGGATAACTTTTATAAGAGTCCATATATATGCTACATATATATGCATATTTAATTACATCACATTTTCAGTTTTACAAAGTACTCTTAAGATAATTGCAGTCTTTATCTCTAAGACTGCATACATGTCCCAGGAGCCCGGAATGCCCACACTTAAGAGACTGAACACACCTCTACCACTAACTTCTCAAGACTGTGAAAGGTAGACTTTAGTAGTGACCAGATCACCTCCTTTTGAATTCTATAACTATATAATACATTATATAGTTGCTTTCTGAAATAACCTGCCTTGTCATAACTGTTTTATACACACTATAGCTCCACTACAGCACATTTTTACTAGTGCCCACCAAAATCTGGCCATTACATCTCAGGGAAAAGATTCCTGTATTTCACTTTGAGCTATCAATCTTCTCTAATAAAACTATTTCCTTTTCCCTTTGTAGGTCTCAAAGACAGCTAGTGTAGAACAATTTCTCTTGTTTAATCAATTGATTAATGAAAGAAACCTTTTTCTTTTTTTTCCTCCTCTCATTTTTTTCCTTACCCTTCTCATGATAGATACTGAACTGAATTCTGTCATTCCCATCAGGAGCCTACTGCATACACATTATTCAGACAAGTCTTTCAAAGTCCACCTACGCAATTACTTTCTTGACAGAACATTGCTGAACCTCACATATTCTCTCCTTCTTTGTCTTCCCACATTCATTTTCATAATGAGTAATTTTCAGTGCAAAGCCAAAATATTTTTAACAATTCTAATCTTTATTAGTAGCTTCATTTTACAACTGGAAAATGCAGTTGTTTACAGTCAGGAAAGCAGGGGACGAAGATATCCGAAAAAATATAACATCACTTTTTGATGAGTTAACAGAAAGGAATATTTTTTTTCAAGTGGCAGGAATATATTCACAGATATGTGCACATATAACAAAATTTTGGGGCTTACCAATATACTACTGTATAGGTATGCATGTTTTACAACCATTAGTATATACTAAAAGACAGAGAAGAATGAGAAACTTGGGCTAAAAGTAGCATAGTGATGCTGGATTTCTGGAGAGTCCTGGTTTCAGGAAACTACATTCATTTCTTCCTTCCTGCTACAAACTAAACAATCTCAATTTATTTATCTCTCTTTGTACATCACATTTCTTAAAGCTCTGGCTATTCTCACTGGCTGAACAGGACAAAGCACTCAAGCTCAGTCATTGCCAATGTTTCCTAGAGCGTAGGATTCTGCATTCCAGGGAGGGTCTTTTCCTTCTCTGCAACAGTGTCAGGAGTAAAGCTTTAGGTTGCCATCCAGTATAGCCTCCCTACCTTTTCTGAAGAACAGATTCCTAACATGATGCTGCCTTTTTCACTTTATTCAGGGATGGCATAACTCTTTGGTAGCTATCTAGGGAACCTGGGGCAGGGGACACTGATGCTACAGTGGTACCTTGACTTTTCAAGATTATTAATCTTACCTGATTAGGTGCATTCATCTTGGGAAAATTCCTTTCCACTGCCAGAGCATGACAAATGTCCATTGTGGTTGAAGTATAGAGAGTATTCATGTTTGTTTACTTATTTTCAATTCAGTATGTAAAGATATCTTACTCAAAGCAACAGTCAATGACAAAACGAATTAAATTCTTGCCTAGGCCATAAATAGCACCTGTAATAACTATGACGTTTTAAAACCTTTGTGACTGTAATAAGATCCTTAGGTCATATTCACTGTTCTCCTCACAAAGAGAAATAGAATTGAAATAAGAAATAAGTGGAAATATTAAAGAGAATTTTGGAAAAACATGAAGAAATCATGAAAACTGAATAGCTTTGGTAATTAGTGACTGGTTTGTAGAATTAGGGAGCAAAGTTCTCAACATACTTCTGCTAAGGACTGCTTAAATACTAAGTATCTTTACTCAAAATCCAATGCTTTCAGTCACCCCTGTAAAAATTCCAGTATGATATAATACAATTTATGCTAATCATGAGAATAAAAACACAAAATCATTTTTGCAATATCCAGAATGACACCACAAACAGCAGTATTTCAGTAAATTTTAAATAGAGCCAAAATAATTTGGGGAGAAAACATAAAGATGCAAGGCAGAAGAAAACTGCAATTTAAGATCATTTTTTTCTGTCGAATTGGTGTAACCACATGAGTCATCATTAGAAATTGTCAGTTGCAGGTCTTTCAGTTTCAAAACTGATTTCTCATTCATTGCTGCAAGTGAATGTAGCTGACCATACGCTGCAGGTTCATAATCACTGGCAAAAGCAAGTGACTGTCAAGCTCTATTACCAGAAAACCTACCTTTTCACTGGGCAACTAATTGTCTACAAACATTGTATTTTAGTCACTCCACAGCAAATTTCTCAGAAATCCCTTCTTTTAGCCTCAGGGGATTCTGGTGGCACCTTACATGTTTGATTGTCAGGATCTGTAAGCAGCCCTCAGTCGTAACCACTTCCGTCAATCAGCTCTGCAAATGGAAAATGCTTGGTGCGTGAAGTCTTTCCAGTCCTGTATCTGGACACTAGCCATTATGGCCCATGAACTCTGAAGATGGCTGTGATGCCCAGTCGGGGGCACGGGGGCGGGGGGGCATAAAATGCAAAGCAGGATTTAGGACAGGGGTATTGCAGAAAAAGGAAAAATATGCCATAAGATTACTGAAAATCTGGAATCACAGTACGTGACTAGCTTTCGAAGGCAGAAACTAGCCTTTATTTCTGGATTGTGAAAGTCTCATTAGTGCCTGGAGGGAAGGATTTCCTGCTAAGTGAGGCTTAGAAGGAACACAGCAACAAAACTATGCAGAAGCAACAAACCACAGCTAGAATCACTATTTATTCACTGTCCACATAAAGAAAGTCAGAAGGGTTCACTTGTTGAATCAATATATAAGCTGGTTATTTTCAAACTCCAAAAGCATTGTTTTAGGTCAAATGATATTGCATAGTAATGCACACAATGAATTATCTTTGAATAAACCAGCACTAAGATAAAACACTAAGATAAAAATGACAGACAAAATGACATTTCTAACTCCATGCTGTAACCAGGAAATAAGAATTTAAGTTACTGTAAATCTTTGAAGTACAGATTTGTCAAATGGAAAAGAATAAATGTCAAGTTGGGCAAGGTGATACTCTGAAGAAAAAAAAAGTCCAAATATATTCGTCATTTTTCTTTCTCTATATTAACATTTTTTCACATTAATATATCTCTAAAACTTATATAAGAATTTTTGATGCTTATTTATGAACACGTAATTATTTAAGTATGTATATCATTATGACAAAAAGGCAGAAAGACTGGAGATGGTCAACAATATCCGCAGATGTCCAGAGACAAAAGAAACATCATCTTCCCTTTGTAGCAGTGTCAGGTACCTGCAAGAGAACCTGAATAGATAATTTCAGCAGAAGAATTAGAACTGCTCTATGTGAAGTTACAGTTCGTCATTTAAAGATGTCAAAATAACCTTTTGACATATAAAAATTGGAAGAAATTTAGGACTTATTTCCATATAAGATACAAAGATGACATGAAATTAACCTTTTTTCATGACAGAGTAAAACAAGGACACAAATATGAATTAAGATTAAATTGAACTACAAAAATCCAAAAGTATAAATAGTCAATCTGTTATAATTTGAAGCTGTAAGGTGATTGTGTTGTCAGTATTGTTTTTTTTTTATAATACATTAAAATTTATATTAAAGCATTTATCCTTTTTACTCTTGCCTCATCTGAACATCTTTATACTTGGATTGTAGGTGTTGCAAAAACTTTGTCTAAAAACAGCCCCAGATTGTTGTACTAGGTTCACAACAGTGCATTTTGGTTGGATAGGTACTTCTGATATAGTCATTATATTTGAGAACATAGTCATTTTATTTGAGAACAAAAATTATTTGGTGCTGTTTAATCTTCCTTATATGTAATTATAGCAACTTAAATATGTTACAGAATGACTGGTTATTCTACTTTGAGTGAAATGCTATGGGACAAATCCTATCTTTAGATATGTAGTCAGGCCTTTTCACATCACAAAAAGGCAGATATTCATACCCAAGGTAGAATCTACCTATTCTTTTTGCAATAATGTCAAGGATTTTTGCCAAGTCTTCCATAAAATTATTTTACATTAATGCAGTCATATTTTCAATATTAAACTGAAATTCCAATAAAGATCTTTCTTTTTCATGTGTAAGATTTAAAACATAAAATGGCTCTCACATGTGAAACTTCAAACAACATATGATGCCTTTCAATTTCCAGACTATAGCTCATGTATTTGCCTGGTACTCTTAAAAAAGCTACAATCTAGTTGTGAGGCTGGAACACAAAGGCTAACAAATTTTTAATACAACTGTACAAGGAAAGGTTAGAACTGCTTTTTTTCACTTTTTCTTCAGTTTTTTTTCTTTTTGGGGTTTTTTTTGGGGGGGTTTGGTTGTTGGTTCTTTTTTCTTTTAGTTTTTAGGGGTTTTTTCGGTAGCGGTAACAGCAAAGCTGAAAACATGCCTGTATTCTCTAAGGAAATATTTCTGTAGATGTAAAAGTAACGGTTGATTGCTCCCTTAACTTTCTTTGGGGAAGGGGGGATTTCAGTGTATGTTTCCAGCCACCTAAGCATTTGACTCTGTCCTTTCTGAAATACAAATGGATGATATAACTTACACCAGTGAAAATTAACTAGAATAATTTTTAAATTTATTTTGCATTCCTACCTCTCCTTTTGAAATCTCTACTATTTGAGATCATCTTATTTAACTTTTTCTACTCATTTTTACTCCAAAAATATCAGGATGTCATCTTAGCTTTTAGCTGGCTTATACAAAGGACTTTAGCTAAGACTCAGTAGAATGAATCATTTAGTCTCCTACTTTCTTTAAAAGAGAAAGAAATAAAAACTTCAAAATCAAAATCTTTCTCTAAGAGTTATGTCAGGAAGTGCTATTGGTGGAAAATAAGTAAAACTTTTCCCAGTAATTCAAATTTCAGATGTCTTTTTCCAAAGGATGAATTGGAAGAAAGAATTATCCCATTTTACAATTGATTGTAACAGTACAGGTGCTCTTTCTTCTGCTTTGAGATTTTGGGATTTGGGTTTGGGTTTTTTTCAGATTTTGTGTATGTCTTTTAAGAAAAGGGAGACAAATAGCACACAACTTTCAAGATGAAGCCTTACTGAATATTTATACTCAGACAGGCTTTCTGCTTTACTACCTATTGTTTTCTGAATCTTTCTAACTTGTTTTTGCTTTTATAACCATTCTTTAGCCAGTAGTTATATGAAACTATATGGAATAACACCAAGGTCACCATTGCATTCATAAAGGTAGAACTGGAGGTGGGGGGAGGTTTCCCCTACATGTATTCTTTTACCCTTTTATATGTTGACTTTTAAATTCCGTATTACCACCCAGTCACTTAGTTGTAGAATACTTCTGTAATCCTTCACAGCCAGCTTTACTGAATATGAATATGAATGCTACAGTGGATAGCTTAGTAGCATCAATAAATTGTTTCATACAGCTGATTTTTTTAGCTCATTTATGAATATGTACATTATATTGTAAATATAAGTTGATAGTGTGTAGCTCAAGAAATGTATACAAAATTCGTCAAACTATGTTACACAGCCAGAAAAAAAAAGTGGGGTGTCATCCATTCTATTTTTCAAGATGAAGGTGACCTGTAACTTCATACTATATGTTTTTGTGGTATGTATGATCATAGATAGCTTTGGAAAATCCTCAGACTATGAAGAATGAATATATATCATCTGGATTATTTAAAATGTTTTTGGTTTTAATAGTATCTGAAGTTCTGCAAGACTACTTAGAAAATAAATAGCTTGATTTGTAAATAATAATACAAAATATGTTTTGTGTTTGAGACATTGCTCTAGAACATAGAAGTCAGCAGAAAAGGAATAAAAAAAAAGTCTAGGTTCATTAGATTTCTAGGTGATATTATGAAATGACGGAGCAGAAAAATCTCCTTTTTTCTGCCTTTCCCTGCTTTATGTATGTCTACAGAAATCTGATTTAAAACAGTGATTTCTGGCTGCTGGATTTTATTTTCTTTAATCTCAGCAATTTCCCTCCCCGTTTGTTTTTTTGTTTTTTTTTTCAATAATGGTCATCACAGAGCAGTTGAACATAGAGTGAATAATACACCCAGCTCTTCTCTTTTCACAGGCTGAACATCTCAAGTAAAGAAATCACCAATATTTCAAGTCTTCGACAACCAATGTGAGCTTGATACTGTTTGTTGCTCCCATTTTTCCTGATCATAAATGAAAGTAAATTGCAGATCATGGAATAAATGAATGATCTATAAACATTACCTTTTCCTGGTTGACAGGAGGACTTTCCAAAAAATGAGTGACAGTAATAGTAGATGGGTAAGCAATGGGCCATTTCAGTGCAGGTGTGACTGATGGAGTTCGTAAACCCCATAACTTTACACCACTTTATTGTATTACTGAGAATGGAATTCAGCTCCTGGCATAAATTAATGCTTCTTTCAGGCAAAGTGATTGAACCTATTTCTGCTAACCACAGTTCAACCCGATTTGGTTTGAAGGTCTGAATGTTCAACTGTTTAGTTAATATCTCATTAGCCACTTAGTCAAACCAGTTAGACAAAGACATTGTTTAAGCTGATAACACATATTGTTAAGCATATTGTTAAACTCATAAACCGATTCATTGTGGCTGAAATGGATTAGAGAACAGCATAGCTGGTAGACTAGACTGTATGGATATCTCCAGTGAAAAGATCATTAAGGTAAGTGCATTGAAACTTCTTTAGCTTTGAAAGTCCCTCCACCCTTGAAGAGGGATTGTGAACACATCCTTACAGACTGTGTAAACTGTGAAAGATCAACATATAAAAATATTCCACCAGAAAATCCACATGTACATCTTTTTCCTGTCACTTTTAGAAGAAACTTTTCACTATTTCTTTGCTATTTCTTGACTACTGCTCCCCAGAATTTCATTTGAAATAGGTTAAAGCATTTTCCATAGAAAAGTCAGCAGGACTTCCTAGAATTACTATTCCAGTTTAACTCTGAACAAAGAGAAAAAACGGGTGGCCTAGTGATGCAATTCATTGTTAGAAGCAGTAAAAATTATTTACTGTAAATGTTTTGGCATCAGAAAAAAAAATCTTTTTAGATTCATTTTCTCATTGAAAAGCGATTTTCAATAATGATTTTCCAAAAGTGATGTTTTTAAACTGATATGTAAGTGAATTATCACTTTCCTACTTCCCAAAACACTGCTTATGTCAGCATAGGAAAGATTGTTGATAACTTACTTAGTTGAATTAGTCAACAGATATTTTCTAAGTCTCATTGTTCTTCATAGGATTGCTCCCTCCAGCTGAGTAACATTTACCCATCTTCCAAACTACCCAGAAGTATGTAGCACCACTTTCTGAAGTTCCTGTCCTACAGAAGCATCTTGACTGTGGCAGAAGGGAGCAACAGGGTGCTGTGGATGGAGAACAATGGGAACAATGGATGACCATTACAAGGGAGCTCCCTCAACTACCTCCCAGGACTGCCTCCTTCATTCCCTAGCTGTAACAGTATTGCAGCTGTGATACCTGACATCTATCCAAAGACAACACTGAAGAGTCCAAACGAATCCTGGAAGATGAGACAAGCTTCAGTGTGTAGAAAGTGCAGGTGGACTAAACTGCTCATGCGGGCCAAATCCAACTTACAGCTTTTAAGAGCAACAGCTTACTGAACAGAGTTCTTTCTTTGCCAATGGCTTTACCAGATATACATACTCCTTGAAACTGAAAAGGCTGGCCATCTTTTCTTAAATCATTTCTATTATTAACCTTGTGAAAGAACTTGTGGATATTGGGTGACTTCTTTTGTTTCAAAGGTTCAAAGGTGCTAGGAAATTATGATGGTAAAGCTTTGAGATAGTACCAGGAATATCTGCCTGAGAATATGAACCATGATTTTCTTACATTCTTACGCTTTTATTATTTGCAAAGCCATGCCAGTGGTTAATGTTATTGAGCAGAACATTCTTACTGAAATAGAATTTTTGTTTCCCAAGTGCTGAAAGATGACTTAAAAGAAAAATCCTTGTCTTAAGAGACATCTTTAGAGCCCAGTATTTAATTTGGAAGCTCCCATCTTAAACGTAATCGTAAATTAAGTCTTCAGGCTTCTCAACCCTCATGAGCAAAAAAGTTCAGCAAGTCTGAAGGGCTTTTGGGCATTATTAGTAACATCCATAGATTGAAAAGAAGGGTCTCTTCAACAAAGCCATGAGCACCCTATTTTGGTGCATGAATCTTCTGTGGTATCTTAGTTTCTCCCTACTCTAGTGAGAAACTGCAGGGAAAAATCTGCTAGGATTCATCATACGATCAATAGCCAGTACATTAAAAGCTAAACATACCTCAGCATGGATGCTGAAGCTCTAATCTCTGTCACTAGCCCAGTGTGTTTCTTGAGTACATAGAAGAGATTTCAATAAATATTTTACGGATCTCTTCAAAGGCTTATCTCTTTCATTTTTGCCATCTTGTGTTTTGTGACCCCCTTCCTTTTAGCAAAGGGTACAATAGTAACATGAACTAAGACTATCATATTTTTAAGGTTATTTTTTGAGGTTCTGTAGCTTGACACTACCCCCTTAACAAAGTTCCTTTAATTTTTTATTTTTCCTTAAAAAAAAAGCATTCAGATATTTTCAACTGAAACTCTCTGGTTTTAAGGTTTATTTTTCCTTGCACTTAATTACCAGTAACATGTCTTTGAACTATCCCGCTAATAGTTTTATTATTGAAGACTTACTCTTTTTAAAGCTGCAGTTGTGACTGTGGTGGGAATTAACATACCACTTTCAGAATGATTCTGTTAAATTCCTCATTAAATTCTTATTTTATTTGAACAACTCCAGGAGAAACTCAATAACCTGAATTTGTCTAGAGTTTCTTTCAGGGTTTTCCCTTTGTATTTCACAACAATTCCCTTCCCACCGTTTGCTCTGAGACAGATGAAACAAATAAAGGAATTAGTTCTTCCCTCATCACCACCTTCATAAACTTAGAAACCCTTAGCTTCACAAACCCCAAAACTCCCTGAGTACTAATGAGCAAATGTTTAAGAGTTTATTGCTGAAGTGCACAGATTTTGCATTTTTATTTTGAACAACTTACACTGCAGTTAATAAACTTGCATCAGAAGAAAACATGAGCAAGCTCAGTGAAGTGGGGTTTGGTGCCATTTTGGAAACTTATCTTTCATTTTAGTTCCTATCATTCATTTCTTGGTTGTTAATAAAAATTGCCTGTTTAACTGTGTTGCAAATGTTACATTTTTAAAGAAGGCAAGGCAAAAGCAACACATGCAAACACAATTACTTAAGCACAGAACATCCAATTAGAGACCCAGGTAGTGTATTGCTGCAATGAGTGAGGCAAATTTTTACATTGATTTTTGTTTTTTTTTTTCTGCTTCTGCTTTACTTTTCATCAGCTTAATTTGCAGACCAGGCACAAACTCTTCCTTGTCCCCTTCATCCAAGCTCTCTTGATCCAACAGTTTACCTAATTAGGTCCTGGATTCTGATTAAATTTCTCTGTATTTCCCCTATCACTTATATCTCTTTCTGTTTTGTTTGTTTTTTTTTTAACTCTTCCCCAACCCCCCATTTTTTTACCCCAAGGTGAGTTTGTTTGGTTCTACAGGTCTTTAATATCCCGGAGTAAAATAAAAGTCACAACAGCTCCATCCAGTGGTTCTCCTTGCCACTGTGTTTCCCATCTTACTGTTCATTTTGAGCAAGTAATTGAGATGCATTCTTTGGAAAATGTGTGCAAAGAATAAGAACATCAATAAGAAATACACAGTCATCGTCAGAAGTCTTATTTTTCTCCCATATATGTATTATTTTCTTCTTTTTCTTCTGCAACAGCACTTGTCCTTTCATAATTAGAAGCAACTGCAAACTACTTGAATCCTAAAGTTAACAGGATATTTTGTTTTAAGGTGCGTGGTATGGCAACTACTGCGCACAGCAATAGAAAAGGCACTTCACAATATAGATTTTCTGCTTTTAACTTGAAAAGTTAACAGCAAAGGTATTTTAACTTTTCTTTCTTTGTGAGTCTAAAGGATTTTTTTTTAATCTAAAGGAAAGCAATAGCTACTGTGTTAGAAAAGAGTAGGCAATATTTTATTGCCATAGTCAATTATGTGTGCCTGTGTGACTTTTTCCAGCTACTATAGCCTTCATATCTTTCTGCAGTAATGTTACCAATACAGAAATACTTCAAAACATCTTGGAAGAGTTAGAAAGGGAGACAGCTGGCATTACTTAGAGAGTAATCTGAAATGACCAGACCTCTAATTTATGAAACGGGGACAGCACATGCCAGAGAAACGTCAGCAGGGGTTTTGGGAAGATACACCTCTAGCCACATCCTTTTGTCAGGTGCATCCTTGTTTACTGAGAAATTCAAAGGACTGCTTGAAAAGAGGACCTGCAGAACAGCTAATTTAAAGTGAAAGTGTAATACCAGCTTTTTGAAAACTTACAAATCCATTTGCAAGCTTTTGTATATCAAATCTGTTATGCTAAATATTTTCTTTTGGAAAGAATATATAACTTCAAGGAATTAAATGTATGCAAACAGATATGCACATTATTGTGAGGCTGCTAGCCCATCTTCTTTTCAGGCTAAATATGTTTAAACATTCTTTTCTGTAAGTTTGATTTCCAAGCTAGGAACAAATTAATGAAGTCTTGGATTTAACAATTATTTTGTGAAATAATCTTCCAAGGAATGTTTTCATTCTTGAAGAACTGGATTTTGACTGCTGAAATACTGCTCAAAGATGTGAATTTATGCATTTTCACAAACTCTTAAATTGCTCTTAAGCTGCAGTTTATACTGTTTATCTGTCCTCAAGTTTTATACCTACTGCTATAGGCCCACACGCATTTATTTCTTTTCTTTAACAAAAAGCACTTGAATATCAAGCTGTTCTGATAGTCACTCTTGGATACATGATTATTCTTTAATAATAAACTGGGCATAAGTATTCATTATGCATAGGGTTAAATATGATCTTTATAAAAATAAACTTGATTATAATAATCTACTTTTCACAAAATTTTTCTCTACAGGGTAACAAGTGAACTTAGAGAAGCAAATACAAAGCTGTATCTTTACAAAGATCTTCCTCTGAGCAACCAGAGAAATTCCCTTATTAAAAAAAAAAAAAAAAAAGAAAAAAGAAAAAAGTAATAAGCTCTTTCATCTTATTTCCACATTTTTCATCTTCTGTTACCATTGAAAATAATGTTGAATCACTCAATATAAGATACCAAAGTCAGTTGCATTGAAATACCTGAAAGGAGGTTGTAGTGAGGTGAGGTTGGAGATTGGTCTTTTCTCCTAGGTAGCAAGTGATAAGACAAGAGGTAATGGCCTCAAGCTACACCAGGAGAGGTTTATACTGGATATTGGGAAAAGTTTCTTCACTGAAAAGGTGATCAGACGTTGGAACTGACTGCCCAGGGAAGAGATGGAAGTACCATTCCTGGAAGCATTCAAAAACCATGTAGATGAGGCCTTAGAGACATGGCTTAGCGGTGAACTTGACTCCTGGGGTGACAGTTGGACTTGACGATCTTAAAGGTCTTTTCCAACCTAATTGATTCTATGAAATAGAATTTAAAGTGTAAGAGTACTGTAATATTGGAACTGATAATGACAGATCACACTGTTATTCCAACACAAAGATTGGGCTGAAGTACAAAAAAATATGGAAAAACCTGTAGGTAGTCCAGCCTACCTACTATTATATGAGTAATACATTCTCCAAACAGTGCAGCACACCATTGAAGATGGATGAGGTAGTCTGGGATCTGATATTTAATATTTAACTTTTTTTGTTGTTGTTGTAATTATTTTAGAAGTTCCCTTGCCATAATTTTTTTCCATTTCTGCACAGCATGTATATAGTGCCAAAACAACTGTTGTGCATCTAAGTCATGAAGCTAATGAAATAAAATATAACTCAACTTAAAATGAGAAGACAGCAGCACTTTCCAACAGAGGAGCAATGCAAATCCATGACTGGAATGGGCTGCCCAGGGAAGTTGTGAATGCTTCATCCCTGGCGGCGTTCAAGATGGGGTTGGACATAGCCTTGGATGGCATGGTTTAGTGGGAGGTGTCCCTGCCCATGGCAGGAGGGTTGGAACTAGATGATCTTAAGGTCCTTTCCAACCCTAACTATTCTATGATTCTATGATTCTATGACAAAGCAATAAGTCAAAAGACAGCAACTGGTAGATTTCATTACATCTTACGCAAGCAAGGGAGCTTCCTTTTTTCTAGATCAGAATTTTCATAATTCAGGAGTAACAATATATAGTCATATATACCTGTACAGAGTTAGTCAACAAGAGGCACTAAGTATTTTGTCATCAAAAGAGCAAAAATCTGCAAGGTATTCGTAATACATATATAAATAAAAATAAGTTAATAGGTTTAACATTTCATAGCTTTATTTAAAGATGAAAAGAAGTCCCACAGACTTCTGAATTTGTACTTCCACTTCTAGTATCTAAGAATTTTTATGTCTGGACCTATTCACATCTAAAAGATTTATCTTTTGGAAAGCAGACAATATTGTTTTAGTCAGTTATGTGAGTCTACGTAAGTTTTTCACCTTACTGGGATAGAATCAGTTGGCCAAATACTGATTCTCAGTTTTACATGAATGCAAATCAGACTAAATAGGAGTGTCAAAACAATTTTTCAGAGGAGAAACCTGGACATGGCTACATGCTATCATACACATTGTAACAGCCAGGTTTATATGCCCCTTAGGAGGATTTAAGAAGTCAAACTTTCACCACAGTGTTATTTAGAAAATAAGTGCTGATAGCATACTGTAAAGAAATACAATTTCTTGCCAGAGAGATTTTTGGTGAGGGATTTGACTTTAGCTTCAGAATATGCATATCACCTGAAGTACTCATAGTACTGTTATAGCTACTAAAAATCAAGGTTCATATTGAACTTTATATTCATATTTGAATTCCACAATTTCCTCATATTTTATTTGGGTGACATTCTTATTTAAAAATAAAATGTGATTTTAGCTTTGAGTCTGAAACATGGAAAAAAACAAACAAACAAACAAACGAAAAACCAGAAAATAAAGAATCCCATTGCTTGGTCACAGACTTTTAGCAAGAAAAATAATGCCTGCTGTTCAAAAAATAGACAAACAATGATTATATTGAAGATGCATTACTTTCCATGCTGACTGCCAACCTGGGAATTATCAGCTGAATCATAATGTGCAATTTCCCAAAGCTGTCTCTTCAGGAAAAAGCCACACCCCAGTATAGAAAAAATGAAGTAACAAACTGAAGGAAGTGAATGCATTACACATACGATTTTTACTTGCAGATTTTGGAACAGTGCAGGGAGAAAGGAGAACTATGAAGGAGCTCACCTAGTTTTTGATGCATGCTAAAGTACACTGAAACATGAGGAAATGTTCTTACTACTCTACCAAGAAGAAAAACTGTACCTGGTAAGATGAGTTTTAAAGAGTGGAGAAGTATTCCTTTTGATTTCTTCAGCTCCTACTTCTTTCAGACACAGACCCTGTTAGAGATGTGATTAAGATGTTTATCCCAAAGACAAAGCATCTTTTTTCTGCCAACTATGGTCTAGTGTAATGCAGAGAATGCTCCTGACTCACTTCCAGGGAGTGTTAATGTAGAGTGACCACATTATAAGCATGTTACCTAGAGCTTCTAATGAATTAACGGAGCTTCTGTTTTGCTTTCACAGCCACAGACTATTGATTTATGCAACAGTGAAATATTTGAAGAAGTTAGTCTTTGCTATAAATCGTCTTGGCTTACTGGATTAAATTTTATTCAATTGGCATCAATTTTACAAATGAAGGCTGTAAATTCAGTATAAACCCCCTATTCCTGTGTTTTCTTTGCTTTATGTCTTGCTGCAATAGATCAGGGGTGGAAATTATCAGAGAATTTTGCACAGCTTTTAGAAAAATAAAATATGGGTCACAGAAATTCTTTAAAAGTCACTTTCAAAGTTTAGCTCTTCATATCTCAGAGCACAAATCAGAGAGCTGGTGCAGAGTTTTGTTACTCAGAGAAGCCGGGGTTTCTATAGGTTTCTAATTGATGATCACCTCATCCTCTCTAGGAACTGCTCTCAAACACTGCAAATAAAACAATTGGTAAAAATCATCAGGATTTTATGTTTCAGAAAAGTGAAGGGAATGGGATACACTTTATGATGCACAACATATCTTCTAAATCAATTTTAGAAAAACATTGTGCTTCAGCTCAAGACTGCAACGCCATTTAAACCTGCCTTTGCAATTGCCAGGAAGTGCATTAGACATTCACAACCAAACCACGGACATTGCGTCTTGGGACATTTCAGGTATTTTTGCAATAGCTCAGCTACCAGTGGTTTGGCTAAAAATAGTACAAGTATAGGTAAAATATTTCAATTATGCAAATGGATAGGGAGAAGCATGCCTCTCCACTAGACTTGTGACATGGATGATGACTTCCTCTTTGTCCTTGCACAGGTTTTACTTAGTGCCACTCCAATGCTTTTATGCTTTTAGTGAAAGGAGTGATTGCTCCATTTTGCAGATGGAGACTGCCAAATCTGTTCAAAGTTATTGACAGAGCTGTAGAAACAATCTAAAACATATGACACATAGAAACAATTTCATAAGACAAACTCATCTCACTGAGATTCGAGAGAGCCATTCTGTCCATCTTGAATATTCTAAATCTTCTGAAAACTTACATAGCTGGAAAATTTTAGACCTAAAAAGTCTGTTCAGAATTATTTCTTTTACGTGATGCTATTTCTATTGATTATGTTTTAATAATTGTATTTTTAACAGTAGTTCATATTTCTCTTCATTAAACTTTATAATTATTAACTTCAGGAAACAAAAGTATTTTCCTATGCCTTAGGTTACCAACCATACAGTTGGAAGCTTGTTTAGGAAACTGTGTTCCATATTTTGAGAATGCATACTGGTAAGGTGTAACATTGTCCAGTGGAAAATTTTTGTATGATGTACGTGATGAAGCAGATATGTTGGTGACAAAGTAAAACAGGATTTTGTAGAACGTAAGATAATATAATAGTATTTTGTATTCCTTATATATAAAATCTATATTCTATGTAACAGAAACAGAAGAGAAGCAGGATGCCTTAAATGCATATTGTGTTACCATTTGAAGATCTTTTCCATAAAAGAAAGCAGGACTGAAGCAGGCAAAATTCATATCCAGTATTACACACTGGAAATAATTTGATTAGTTCTGTCTCGTGGTTGCCCCAGGTACTCCATAAGGCAAATAAGTGTCAAAGTGAATAAACTATACAAAGCTAAAACTTCACAGCCTGAGGTGACATAAACACGGTAGAGAGGAAGCTGCAGAGACTTGGACAGCCATTACCAATATAGAACTGGACTCTGTTCACCTGTATTATCAATTCAGTATCTCTCCCTTAACACTGCATTTGAAAATGAGTATTGCCTTTCTTCCTTCACTTCATGATTTGGAATAATAATAATACTAATGCTTTAATATAGAAATATAATTTTTTCTTCTAATCTTTTCTTATTTCACATTACTTAATATTTTGTCCATATGGAAGTTTATTGCAAATATTAGCTTATTTTTGAAAAATAAAAGTAACTTATGCCCTTCCAGCTGTTCTGATAGTTCTACCCAGAAGCTTATTTAAAATTGAGTCCCCAGTTTTATACACAAAGTAAGCTGATCAAACACACGGCCATTTACTACATAAACAGCACTTTGTATTTGAAATTATAATCATAAATGGAATAAACTGATGAATCTCAGAAAAAAGCCCTTTTGAAAATAATAGAAACAAAAATATCTTAGATACATAAAGACTTAGAAATAATCAAGAAAACTACGTATCAAGGGAAAAAGCACACTTTTTGTAATGAATTAGTACCTGGATATTGTTCCTCACATACAATGTGTGAGCTTATGCACTTTAGACAGAGGCAGTAATCAGCAGAAAGCAGTCTGCAGCCAGCAATTAATTCATCAAAACATGTAATAGTAATGTCAATATTCAAAGGAGAGGAAAGAAATATAATACCTCAACAAACAACGTGAAGTCCTAGCATCAAATCATAAAAAATTTGACTCAGAGAAAGTGAAAGGAAGGAAGAGATTAATCCATCCTGAGAGGATGGCAAATCCTCTAGGCATCTGCACTACTGTGTAACTCTGGACAGCTGGAGGTGAAAAGGCATACTCTTGTCTAATGTTTGCTACTACACAGGGTGCGAAGGCTCGATACTGTACCCTGTAAACTGAGAGTTTATTGTAGGTAAAGAAAATCCTAATACTTGAGTATAATTTGTACTGGCTTTTTAATATTTTTTTATATCTTTGCTCCATTATTACAAAGCGGTCACTTTCATATAAATTTACTCTTCTGCACTAGTGGTAGAACTAACTCTATAAAAGAAAACAAAAGTATTTTTTTTCACAATATGCAACCATCCTTAAAACCAGGACACTGATAAACAACACCACTTACCCTATTTAACAAAATGTATCAGATCCCCTCTGACCTGTATTTTGAATTGATCTGGAAATCAATTTAGAAATATGGGAGTCTGTGCAGATTTGATGAGCTCCAGTGACCAGCATTTACACAGAAAACTGTGCAACATTCAGTAAATAATGGGATAAAAGTTCAATTTGTAAATTAGTTTACTGGCAGTCGGTAAACACCAATAATTATATTAACAGTCATCATACAATCATAGAATGGTTTGGGTTGGAAGAGACCCTAAAGATCACCTAGTTCCAAGCTCCCTGCCGCAGGCAGGGACACCTTCCACTAGACCAGGTTGATCAAACAATTATTAAAAATCAAGAAGTTGTTAATATTAACTGTTGAAATTAATAGAAGAGTTTAATGTTGAAAATAATGTACTTTTATATTACTGTCTTTTCTAAGTATCTGCCACAATAAACACAACTTTGCCTACAGGGGATTTGAATGTCTTGACTGAAACAGTATTGTTTTAACTTTTGTGTTAAATTTCAGTAAAGATTCAATGTTTCTTAACATAGTTTCAGAAAGTAATTTTCTTCCACAAATGAGTTTTTTAATCATGCTTTCAGCTAATTTAAAATAAAACTTAATCTTAAAAATGTGTAGTATCTGGTCTGTGGGAAATTCGCTAATGCCTGTTTAACTCTTGCTTTATGATTTTAGAGAAGTAAACCCTATGTTCAAGATGACTTCATGATACCAGTTGCTCTGCAGTCACTCTAAAATAGCTTAACAAAATGATTTTACAATATTTTTGATGCAAATAGCTGCATCTCTTTTTCTTTAAAATTAGGAATCTTAACTAGCTGCTATAGGTGAAAGTCTAATGAGTTTTGGACAAAAGAAATATGTTTAAAAAAATTAATTTAACATGCTTAGGAAAAAAATCATAAACACTTTTAAACCGAAGTAGTCAAGTAGGGGGCAAAACCATGCCATGCTGACCTGGTTTCTTAAACTACAGCCGAACCCTAAGTTAGGTCTTAACTATCAACCCCTCAGTTCATTCTCCTTCTTACACTCCTTTTGAAAGTGCTTTCCATCATCCCTTTCAGTCCCCAGCTAAGTGCAATTAATATTTATCTGCTCATGTCAGTCTGACAATGATGGCCATGCAATCTTTCTGGTTTAAGTATTAAAAATTTCAAATGGTCTCTCAGCAAGTAAGAAGGCATATTTTGCTGCTCTTTTTGTTACATAGAAAATATGGACAAATCTTTCAATTGTAGAGTTAAAAAAAACCTGCAGCCTCCATATTCTGAAATAGCACTTCATTTTTCAGACACTAAAATTGTTTCTCTCTGAAGAGCCTTTTGTGACACGAACACGCAGAAAGCCTCCTGGCTGTTTTATTATCTTACAGAGCTGTGTGTTCTTTTGCAGAGGCACCATGCCTGCTGCACCAACAGCACCATAAATAAACAACACACTGCCGTGCTGGAAAGGATAAGTCCTTTCAACAGACCTCCACAGAGAAATGCATCTCAGGGCTGCCCGCTGCTTGCGAAAGAAGACTGTGATGAGAAGCAGGAGTGGGGCAGGCATGGACAGCCCCTTAGGTGAATGCTGGCTGGAAAATGTTTTTAATTTATCCAGTTCCCCAGGCAATCGTCCTGAGGATATCAGACTTCTGTAACTCAATAGCCTTCTCTTCCGGCCCTTCCCCTCTTCATCTGCCTCCTCCCCTCAGAGGCACGCATGCACCATTGAGAAAGAGTTTGAAAATTACATGGAGCCAAACCTGGATAGCAGGCAATCTACAGAAAATCACAAGTGAAGGCTAGCATCAGGGGTGGAAGGGTGCCCTTTTGGAAGGCTTACAAAGGTACAGTGTACACTCTTTGTGTGAGGATGTCTGCTATCTCTTCATTGCTAAACACTGAGCATCTTCTGCTTGCTTGAACAACAGATGGATTTTTGTTTGGTCTGCTGGCAAGACTTTTGGCTATTTAGACCAGAAAAGCTCTGAAGTGCTGTCCTACTCAGCAGCTGTATCTCCACGCTGTCAACGAGAGAGGGCCTTATGAACTGCCTACGCCTGCAGAAGTTGCATTTGTATCCTTCAGCGTGTCTCAGGAACAGCTGATGGAAGTCATCTGCCTGCTCCACTGCTTAGTCAATAGCAAAAGCTATTCGGAATACTGATGCTTCACTCAAAGTGAGCTATCCTGGGCTCTGAAAGGTACCATGTCAGCTGACACAGGAAATACTGAGCTTCTGAAATGCTGAATAAGTCCTGGTCATCTTCAGCAGTGAGTCTTTCTCAAGAAGATTTTCATTAGCCCCACAAATACGGTCATTTGTGAGCACATTACGGGGTCCCTGAGTAGTCTGGTGACATGAGTTCTACGTAGAGCACAGCCGGTGTCCCTGAAGCTGCGCATAGCAGTTCCTGCAGCTTCTGCCTTATATGAAAGTGTCTCTCTGGTCTGATGTAGCGAATCCCAAACTCTCATCAAATTCTTTTTACTAAAATCGTTTAGCATTTTTCTGTACATATTTAGTACATGAACTAAATATTTGCTTCATATTCTGTATAGATATCTAAGAATATTCCCTTGCTAGAGAGCTGATATTCTTTGCAGACCTTAAGAACTGAAGAAACTAATATTTGACACAATCTTTCTGAGAGGGCTGGCTGTCTTTCCTCCAGGGTACCAGTTGTACCTTCAACCTTATTTCTCTGAGACAGAGTATGGTTGCAATGATACTGTATATGGTGAAAGCTGTACAACGGATCGATTTTAAAAATCAAAAATAAACCCATCCCAGAAAGTAAGCTATCACAGAGTAGAACTAAAAAAGACATATGCCTCTCAGGCAAGTAATCAATGAATGGCTCTTGCAGTATTACTGGTCATCTTTTCAGAACTCACTAGCAATTATTATTCAGCTAGAAACTTTTAAGAACTATAATTTACTACAGGAAAAAAAAAAAAAGAGCCTTCTATGTTAGCAGCATTATTTGTTTCTTTATATTCCATATTATTCATCCTCACTCAGTGTTCAGTTTTCAGAATCTTCTCTGGCACATCAGACCTTCAATTCAGGTTAGTTGTACACATCTTTCTACCTGATAGCTGTTCCAGCTGTTGGCTGAAAAAAGTTGATATCTGGTCACCTGTTTCTGCTACTAACATTCTGATGGTGCCATTCAGGTCTGATCATTCCTGATGAGAACTATGCAGGAATTCATTCAAAGAAGCATACCCACACAAAAAAGTAAGAACTGCTGTTATCCACAGTATAAATTTACTTATTTAAACCTCACTGATAACAACAGAATTTATGAGAAAAAAAAAAAAAAAAGTGTTCCTTTTTTTCTCTCAAAACGGTAAAAATATTTATATATTCAAAACACAACAGCCCTCCTAATTTTCTTGGGCAAAAAAAGTATGTGCTCAGATAGCCAACCAAAAATGAAGAGAGCAGAAAACTTGTACTGTGTGATAACTAATAGAGCAATTACAGAGGCTGAAAGGAAATTTGAGGAAGAAATAGCCAAATCACTACTTCACTGAGCAACTGAAAATTGGAAGAGAAATAAGGGAACCATTAAGAAGTAAATATATTTTACACATAAATTAAATAGTGTCTTATCATCAGTTTAGTCAGTAGAGTCCATAGTTTAGTAACAACTATATATTGAAAAGGTGATGCTAAAGAGTAAAATAAAAGAGGAGGCTGTTTGACAATTTAAAAATCTATTTATGCTTGCTAGATCTACTTTGCTCAAATTTTATCTTGCAACTAATGAGGACAATGTACTCTGAAGGAAAGGAAAAAAATATAACTAAAACTAAACCAGACTACAATAAAGGAGAAAAAGCATACTTTTTCTTAGAAATATGATCAAATTCTAAGGCTCACAGATCTGCAAAAGGAAGCATAGAGCTAGCTGGATGGGTCTTCTGACAGAACTCAGTCTAAAATACCTAAAATCTTTGGTTATGGTACCTTCAAAATTGGTCTGCTGTCTATTGTCCCCTCAGAGGTGCAAAATATGACAAGTTCCTGTTAAAATGTTATTCTTTTTATTACAGTTATGATATGAGTAAAGTTTTAGTGAATTTCCTTGCCTATTAAACATCTTTCCATTACACTGTGATTTGTTCTTGAACATCTGACTAAGGAAAGATGTTTCTTCAACCTCCTACGGGTTTTGCTGAGGGAAAAAAAAATGAGTTGGATTTCTAAGGTAATCTTTAACTTGATTTCACTGTTGAAGAAAGGTTACAGTTAAATTAGGAACTTCAACAAGTTTCTAAAACTTATATAAAATCCTGTCTTAATGGGCTTCTCTCTCTGTGAAGCTTTAGTTTTCAAATGGCATAGTATGTGTTATTTAAAACTGTTCTTAGCTTCCCTTGCAAAGTTTGTTATAGAGTAATATAGCGATGGCAGAGAATCCAAGTATTTTTCATACCCACTATTCCAGAAAAAAATAACCAAATACTACAGCGCTTTCATGGTTTTGATAATGAATGAAGTATTGTGGATGCTTCAGTTATTGCTCCAGATAAAATAGATACTATTTAGTTAAACATCACAAAAGATGCTTTGGTCATTTGAAGTTAGAATTTGTGTAACCTCTAACTTCTCTGTCGAATAAATTTTTCCTCTTCCCCTCTGCATGAGAAAAATCAGTAACTGATGATGTCTGTGCAATTAATGACTTGATGAATATCCCAAACTCTGTTTTTAGACACAGCTGTCATTTTTGGAATGCCACCAGGCTGAACTAATCCAAACAAAGGAGAAAGTAAAATTTTGGAACAGGAGGGATCTATCTTCTACTCTAGAAACACAACTGATATCTGTTTGTCCGAGCTTCAGTTGATTTACTGACTTTCCCCATAGCAGAAATTATTTTGATGTATTATCTCATACTTTTCAACAGCTCTCAAGTTCTTGCTATCAGGGGAATCATTTCCAAAACACATTTCAGCAGTGGTTCCTATGTAAGTACTTCCTATTCATCAGGAAGCAGTCTGCAAGTGAAAAATCTAACATCTTTGTTGCCTGTATTCTCTGAGGGAAGATCCAAAAGACTTGAATACTGAGCAGTTCTTATGTTCCTAACAGCTGATTCCTACGAAACCTGTGTTCTATATGACAAATGATATCTGGGACTCAATCCCAAGCTTACAGCAGCCCTACCAGCTACTGCTGTTTTCAGATTGGTATCTTGCAGCTGTGCATCTTCTTAAATAATGAAATATCCTTTTTAATTTTCAGAAGCTTCTGAAACTTCTGAAAAACTTCTTAAAAAAACTTTAAAATATTTTTCCAATCTTTTTCTCATTTTAAATTCTGGGCAAGATAGTGATAAATATACAGGCCTAGATTTGTAATTCTCACTTTATTTTTCAGCTTCCAGTTTAGATCAGTCAATGATATTGTCCTACTGAATAAAGCTTCTGGCCAGTGTCACTACACAGGTTGATAAAGGATTCTGTGGAGTAGATTACAGGCAAGGCATGATATATAGCAGTGTCTGGTGCAAATTGTGGGTTTTATTTAACCTCTTTGTGCTTTCGCCTCTGGACGAAGACAAGCAAGAAAGAAGCAACAGAACCACAGGAGGGAGGGAGTGATAAAAGCTGAGATTGAAGAAGAGATCAGGAAATGGCACCTGGTGGGAGAAAGGGCAGAGAAGATATGGCAGAATCAAGCTTTATTCCAGAAAAGTTCAGAAACAATGGCTCAGAGATACATCACAAATCCTGAGATAATAAGGGATTTCAACAAAGACCATTAGTCTGTTCAGAATTTTGTACATGGGACCGTTACAATATAAATACTGATAAAATAATCCCTACTTTGCAGGAGAAATTAGAATTACAGATTGCTTTGTGGCCTGGGGCATAAGTTTGTGTGACTACTACCCAGGTTTTTATATTGCTCCTTTTCTATGATTATAATTGTCTATGGTAAAGTCCATTTGCAATGTAAGAGATTTGTTTGCCTTTAACATCTGTTCTACATACTCAGCAGGGAATACTGAAGTGAAAAATTAATATTTTCTCCTTTTCCATTGGCTCTGCTCTCTATGAATAAATAATGCTGGTCATTTATTAAATATTTGCTGTCTCACAATTTCTTGTACCTCACGTAATTAAAAACTTTCTGTACTAAAGTACTAATCTCATGAGAAACCTTAGCATCAATCCTCACCTTTGATTCTCTGTTCCATTGCCTAGTCTCAACAGTCCTCTTCTTATCTGATGTTTGAAACTTTTCTAAGCTTCATTTTGACCACAGATTACTTATGGTTTTCCCTTGATGCATTAATATTGGTCTTTTTAATTCTTCTCTCTCTATTTTCAAGTACCATTTTCAATCTCTGAAGCACGTGCTTACTTAACATTGTGGCCACTTTCTTTCTTGTGCGTGTTTTTTTACTTCTTACAGCTCCCTCTGTCTCCTCTTGTGTAGGTTAACAGTTCTTCTTTTGGTATTTACTATCTTTGTTTTCCTTTTTATGTGACTGCCCCAACTTTAATGTCATATTTCATCATAGTTTGGTCTCCCAGACCTGTCACTGGTTTATTTCCTGTTTCAGCATTACTGAGGCTGATTTTTGTGTTAATAAATTTTAACCTAAGACCCGCTCGTTTCTGTTGATTGCAATATTTCTAGTAACATATTTTTGTATTTTATTACATGTATTACATTCACAGGAAAAATTTGAATCAGTCTTTCCATTTAAGAGATCACAGTTTGTGCATAACAGTTTTATCTCACTACAACAGCCCTGCTACAATAGAAAGCTATCGATCTGAAGGCAGCTTTATGGCATCGCTTAACTTTTCCACGTGTCATGAACTCATCCCTTCTCAAATCCAAGCTAAGAACTAATAAGGCAGGACAGGGGAGGAGCAACAGTGGTCTTTTCTTCAGCCACCTAAAGAGTCAGGACAGCATCAAGGATCAACTTGCTTTCTTAAGCTGCACTGCATCATACGCCAAGGCTAACGCAATAGCCACAGATGTCGCCTGCCCCCATGGAAAACCCTTCTCCTCAGGGTGCAGGTCAGCTCTCACAGAATGTCACAACATTACCCTCTAGTTCCATTAGCTAATCCTGAGAGAGCTGGAGGCACCTCTAACATAGGAAGTACAGTTTGACAACCCTGAAGTGTCTCACATGTAATGGCTACCCACAACACTCAAAACTGACCTGTAATTTTGCATAACTTGCTTTGGCACCATCCCTCATCAACAAACATTTAGTCACCCCTTCTCACTCCAGATGAGCTGAAATTCCAAGTTAGATTATAACAACATTTTTGTAAGGTTCCTCTGTGTAATCTTTTTGATTGTGGAGCCATTGCAATGACAAGAAATTTGACAAACCATAAACAAATCTGCATGCACTAATTGAGTTGAAATCCATGGAAGGCATACCTAGCTGACTCTTTTGCAAAATCAAGGCACATAAAAAGCTTGTGAGGTCTTTTCAGAAGGTTTTGATATATTTATTCCCTAACTGACTTTGTGAAGAGGGAGGAGGAGAGCTCTTTCACCTCACAGGAAAATATTATGCTGCTGAAAGGGGGAATAACCATATCCTGGGCTGCACCAAGAGGAGTGTGACCAGCAGGTCGAGGGAGGTGATCCTGCCCCTCTACTCTGCTCTCGTGAGACCTCACTTGGAGTATTGTGTACAATTCTGGTGTCCTCAACATGAAAAGGACATGGAAGTGTTGGAACAAGTCCAGGGGAGGGCCACGAGGATGATAAGGGGACTGGAGCACCTCCCATATGAAGACAGGCTGAGAAAGTTGGGGCTGTTCAGCCTGGAGAAGAGAAGGCTGCGTGGAGACCTCATAGCAGCCTTTCAGTATCTGAAGGGAGGCTATAGGGATGCTGGGGAGTGACTCTTCATTAGGGACTGTAGTGAGAGGACAAGGGGTAATGGGTTCAAACTTAAACAGGGGAAGTTTAGATTGGATATGAAGAAGAAATTCTTTACTGTTGGGGTGGTGAGGCCCTGGAATTGGTTGCCCAGGGAAGTTGCAAATGCTCCATCCTTGGCGGTGTTCAACTCCAGATTGGACAGAGCCTTGGGTGACATGGCTTAGTGGGAGGTGTCCCTGCCCATGGCAGGGGGGTTAGAACCAGATCATCTTAAGGTCCTTTCCAACCCTAACTATTCTATGATTCTATGATTCTATTTGGGGAATAAAAAGCTTTCCAAATATTTTTTAAATGGATGTTATTTTCTGGGGTTTGTAGTTATATTATTAAAGGTGTAATAAAATGACCCCACAGATTCTATTTTCCCATATACATTTCTGTTCCAGAGGCATGCTCATGTTTACAGCTTCCACTTTTAAACTATAATGCTTCCTTTACATTCTCATTAATTCTTCCAAGGTTTCATGCCACTATTTACAATTTCTTATTTAATGTATTGAGGTTTAAGACATAGCAGCCTCCAGGCAAGGGCAGTGCTGAGCAGGCAGCATCACAATGAGGTTTAACTGCTCTTGAATAAACATAAATCATCACAATTAGGGGGAAGATCTATGTGGCAAAGCATCATGCAGTTCAATAGAAGGGGCCTCTCAGGTACTGCAGGTCTTCTGCTGCAAAATTCCTAATTAGTTTGTTTTCTCCCATAGAATATTTGTTTGTGTTGTACCCACCCTGGTCAGAATACAAAGTTTTCCCTTTCACCACATTTCTTCAGGGAGTTTCTAGGTCATTTCACTATCTATCTTCTGACCCACAAGGGAAAGGGGGTGGATATAAGATTTTGTCTTTTAAGAAGAACTTCAGTGGCATTTTAGCCACTGCTTGCAGAAATGGTATTTGTAAATCTCTGTTACAAGCCCAGCTGGAACATTTGCAGTTATGCTAATTTCACTGCACGGCTCAGCTGGTGTGACAAGCAATAATGTAGAAGTCAAGTATTGGCAAAGGCCTAAAATGGAAATGTTTATGTCAAGTTTTTCAATTGTCAAGCAATAGGTACTGTACATTAGCAAGTCTTTGAAAGGTGATTATGTGATTGAGAAGATAACTTCCAGGAAGCTTCATCTCTATGCATACATTCAAGCTCCCAATTAACCTATGTAAGAATGGAGCAGCCCAAACAACCCCTTTATGTATATACATAAAGATCCACAAACCCTTATTGCTATGATGTTGCATTTGGTTTCAATTTATTAAGACTTGCTACTACTGTGATTAGTGAAAATCTGATATAAAAAAAAAAACAGGGGCAAGAAAGAATGATATATATTCTTATGAGGATCAGCCAACTGATTCCATACAAACAATAAAGACAGATTTCATTTTTTTATATATTTCTACACACATAAACGCACACATGTGTAAGCAATGAAAACATCTAGGAAGATTTCTCCCCAACTGGCTTTTTCCCGTCTCAGCTATGAGCCAATTTGAAATGCCACTAAATTTGACAGAGGGGCTCCTGCTATCTTCAGTGGATACTTAGTCAAACCCAGATTTACCTGCACAAATATCATTAGCTTAAACAGCACACAGAATGGCAGCACTGAAATCTTCCCAAGCCTCAGGCTGCTCTAATTCATTTGCTCAATCAGTATCTACTCCTCTTTGACTTTATCAGCTGAACATATAACAGATATTTCTTTGAGACCTGTGCTAAATGTGAAACATTGACATACCTGGAGGCTCATAAAAGCTCAGTCTAACAACCTGGGATTTTTATTATTTCACTTCCCAAGGCAGAACAGTGCAAATCATTCAGCGTTACACCTTTGCAGAACAGCATAGTGACACATCATTTAAAAGAGAAATCTGAAAGTTCCATTGCAGTCTTTGTATCAGTACATAAATTTTATTAAATAAGAAGAGGCCAAGTAAAACAAAACCAACAAAATCTGACTATCATTTCACACTCCAGTGAGATTGTAAATGATGGTTATGTGCAACGCAGAAGTATATGCAGTCTCTGACCTCTGCTCTTAGGGCCATAAACCTTTTCTACTTATAATGACAAATGCCCCAGATACTATTCTATTTGGGACAAACACCATCTGCAAGATGATTCGAGCCATCTTTTATTTATGCCTCTTCTAGATTTTCTTCAGAATAGAATGGCATGACTAGAAAGCTCTCCTACCGTCAACAGGCAGGCAAACAGATTGACAAAAATAAAAGCAACTTAAGAATAGCCACTTAACTTACAACTGTGAGCTGATTGAATATGGCAAAGACCAGTGTCATCTAAACATTTGCATGGAAAGAGAAAGACAGAGGGAGAAAGAATTTCAATTCATCCTATGTGTTTAAAATAACATTATATATCATCAGGTTTGCAGAAATCAATTATTTTTACTGTTACATGGTCTGCATGAAAATCTATTGGACTAACTCTCAGTAAAGCAAGTATCAAGTGAAGTCAATGGAGTGTAACCTTGCAGGAGTAGATGGAACTCCATATTTCAAGATTTCAGTTTATAATTCTTGCAGCAACAAAATCACACTCCCTCTGAAATTTACCCATTCTCTTTTTAAACACAAAGGCATGCTTTCCAGGTGTCTGTGCAGAGGAGAAAACCACTTTAGCTCAGACAACTCACCTTAACCTGCACGTTATTTTTGTCACTGTAACCTATGTTTTTTATTGATTGTAACAAAATTGGGCCTGACTGGACTAGTTATTCTTGCTATACTGTTACCTCTATTGCACCAACAGTGTAAATTAAAAAAATAAAATAAATAAATATAACTAAAAAAGGGAAGCAATTTGCTTACATTTGCTGCATTGTGGTATCTGGGGTTATGTTATACTTATTTTCAGTTACCCAAAAGACATGTATTGGCTGCCTAACAGTGCTAACAAATCTCAGCTTACATTATGCTTTGTAATGATTCACTGTATTCCATCATAAAGCATGCAATATTTCATCAGCAAATGAAAGTTGGACTCTCTCTTCAGTTTTAATTTCTTTCAAGTGCTTAAGCTTTGACAATAAATCACAAAAAAAAAAAGTAAAAAATTTAGCTTTTTATGTAAATTATATTTCAGTTATCACATTATATCTGTATAGCATGCAATATACCATAACTGCTTTACTATAGGTAGCACAGGTAAGTTTTACACTTGTAAAGTTCTTCTGAAACAAGCTGAGGCTTATGTAAAAGAATGATTAATTAAGAAAGCTATTAATTTCAAAAACATACTTTCTATTCCAAGAAGTTCAGCTGTGGTCCTGGCTCTATTTGCTATTAGTCAATCCCTAGTTGGTTTCACTGTAATGACCTTCCTGAGAGGTCTGGACAGGGAACCGCTGGTAACCAATCACAGATTATTACCTCCAGAGTTAAACTAGCTAAATTCTATTATCCCTTCTGGAACCATGAGCTCCTGTATGCTTTCTAGACAAGGATATGATAGCTGAGAGTTGTATTACTTTAATGGGTTTTGAGTTGCATCTTGATCATTCAGAAAGATTCTTCCTATTAATCACCCAGGCTGTTACATTTTTTTTTTCCTTCTCATGTTGAATACTTTTTATTAGGGCTGTTTATCTCACAAAAAGACATGAGTGAGGAAATTCCTGCATCAGTCTTTTTTAAGGTGATCCCATGCCCTAGCATCTTCACAAAGTGTAGCATTAACAAACTAAACCAGGCTATGACTTAGGAAAGTTCAGAGATAACTCAGGCAGTGAAACCACAGTGAGGGAGTGTCATATGTTTTCTTCTGCACTATAAAGGAAAACATTCTCTTTGAACTCAGCAAGGACTTTGTAGGACAGGAGGATTATTTGAACTGATTTTCAGCACACTCAAACTGTTCTGTGTGTTGGAGGAACACTGCAGATCCCTTGGATGTAAATTGCAAATTGTTTCCCCCAGTCAGATAAAGGACACACACAAGGTTCTCCTTGTATTTATGTGTCTAGTGGTACTTGAGTCTGTGGCAAACACTTAGTCAATAAGAGCAAACATCAATAGCAATAAAAAAGGCTTGTCTTTTCTTTTCCTGCAAAGTCAATGGAATCTGTCTCATGTGATTTACTTGCCCACTTTTGCAGGTAAAATGGTCCCAGGGCTGGAACAATTCTGTTTGATAGGCACATTTTACAACTATTTAAATGGCTGCCAATATCATCATCCATCTTCTACTCAGAAGTGTTGTCTTGCTAATGTTTTCTTGTTTATCACACCTGAATTACCTACATGTAATGCATAGAGGGGCTTTGTAGATATCACCTTATTTTCTGTACTTCAGAAATTGAATGTCAATTTAGATGCCATTAAAAGCAGCCTCATATATTTCTAAGATCAACCAGTAAGAGTAAACAGTATTCAAGATTATGATTACCATTTATTCAATACAGAACTGGTTTCTATAATATAAGTTTATTCATTTTAAAAGGATGACTGTCTGGTAACATTATACAATTAACCAAAACATAGAATCATAGAATACCAGGTTGGAAAGGACCTCAAGGATCACCTGGTCCAACCTTTCTTGGTAAAAGCACGGTCTAGAAAAGATAGACCATCACCCTGTCCATCTGAATCTTAAGTGTCCGTCACTGGGGAATCCATCCCTTCTCTGGGGATATTACTCTAATGGATGACTGATCATTCTCATTGTGAAAAATTTTACTCTTATGTCCAATTGGAATCTCACTGGGAGTAATCTATACCCATTAATCATCATGTTTTCCACATGACTCCTTGTAAAATAGGTGTTTTCATCTTCTTTGTAGACACATTTTAAATACTAGAACATGGTGATAAGGTCTCCCTTAAGCCTTCTTTTCTTAAGGCTGAACAAACCAACTTCTCTCAGCCTTTCCTCATAGAACTTCCCAATCCCTTGATCATCTTTGTGTCCCCTCTCTGGACTCTCTCCAGCCTGTCCACATATTTTTTGTGTAGTGGAGAGCAGAACTGAATACAGTATTCCAGGTTTGGCCTGAAAAGCACTAAGTGGAGCTGTATCAGATGTCATTTCTTCAGACTGGATGAGACTTTGAGCAACCTGGTGCAGTGGAAAGTGACCCTGCCCATGGCAGAGGGGTTGGAACTAGGTGATCTCTGAGATCCCTTCCAACTCAAACCATTCTATGATTCTATGCAATAGAAGAGAATGAAGGGCAGTTAAAACTATTCAATTTCTGTTTGATTTGCCAAAAAATATAAAGGGTGTTATCCTGAACTACCTTAGCCTGACCCTTGTTTCTAACAACCACTATACCTTCACAAAATTGGATGTCTCAAAAAGAATTCTTTAAAGGGAATTTGTTAAATACAGCCTTGAAGAACAAAATGAACTTTGGTAGTATTTGTGTGCCATATCCTAAGCATTAGCAATTGTTTCCTCTGGATTTTGAGTAGTTCTCTGTGCTAAATTTAAAGCTGTGTGTGAGGCAAATGCTCTGACCACACCACCCAAGTCTTGGAAGGCAGACGCAGGGACAGTGAGAATGAAGACCCTGGGCCCACTGTAGGAGAGGATCTGGTTCAAGACCACCTTAGGAACCTGAATGCATACAAGCCCATGGGACCAGATGAAATCCATCCAAGGGTCCTGAAGGAGCTGGCAAATGAAGCTGCTAAGCCACTGTCCATCAGATTTGAAAAATCATGGCAGTCAGGTGAAGTTCCCGATGACTGGAAAAAGGGAAATATAACCACCATTTTGAAGAAGGGGAAAATGGATGACCCAGGGAATTACAGACCAGTCAGTCTCACCTCTGTGCCTAGCAAAATCTTGGAGCAGATTCTCCTGGAAGGCATGCTAAGGCACATGAAAACCAACAAGGTGCTTGGGGACAGCCAGCATGGCTTCACTAAGGGGAAATCCTGCCTGACCAATCTGGTGGCCTTCTATGAAGGGGCCACAGAACTGATGGACAGGGGCAGAGCAGTTGATGTCATCTACCTGGACTTATGTAAAGCCTTTGACAGTGTCTCCCATGACATCCTTCTCTCTAAATTGGAGAGACATCAATTTGATAGGTGGACCACTCGGTGGATAAAGAATAAGCTGCATGGCTGCACACAATGAGCTGTGCTCAATGGCTCAATGTCCAGCTGGAGACCAGTAACGAGTGGTGTCCCCCAGGGATCGGTGTTGGGACCGGTCTTGTTCAACATCTTTGTGGGTGACATGGACAGTGGGATTGAGTGCGCCCTCAGCAAGTTTGCCGATGACACCAAGCTGTGTGGTTCAGTTGATACATTGGAGGGAAGAAATGCCATCCAGAGGGACCTTGACACGCTTGTAAGGTGGGCTGATGCCAACCTGATGAAGTTTAACCATGCTAAATGCAAGGTCCTACACCTGGGTCGGAGCAATCCTAGGCACAGCTACAGATTGGGCGGGGAGGAGATTGAGAGCAGCCCTGCGGAGAAGGACTTGGGGGTGTTGGTTGATGAGAAAATGAACATGAGCTGGCAGTGTGCGCTTGCAGCCCAGAAAGCCAACCGTATCCTGGGCTGCATCAAAAGGAGTGTGACCAGCAGTTCGAGGGAGGTGATCCTGCCCCTCTACTCTGCTCTCGTGAGACCTCACTTAGAGTATTGTGTGCAGTTCTGGTGTCCTCAACATAAAATGGACACGGAACTGTTGGAACAAGTGCAGAGGAGGTCCACGAGGATGATCAAGGGACTGGAGCACCTCCCGTACGAAGATAGGCTGAGAAAGTTGGGGCCGTTGAGCCTCAAGAAGAGAAGACTGCATGGAGACCTCATAGCAGGCTTCCAGTATCTGAAGGTGGCCTATAGGGATGCTGGGGAGGGACTCTTTGTTAGGGACTGTAGTGAAAGAAGGGGGGGTAACAGGTTCAAACTTAAACAGGGGAAGTTTAGATTGGATATGAGGAAGAAATTCTTTACTGTAAGGGTGGTGAGGCCCTGGAATGGGTTGCCCAGGGAAGTTGTGAATGCTTCATCCCTGGCGGCGTTCAAGGTGGGGTTGGACATAGCCTTGGATGGCATGGTTTAGTGGGAGGTGTCCCTGCCCATGTCAGGGGGGTTGGAACTCGATGATCTTGAGGTCCTTTCCAACCCTAACTATTCTATGATTCTATGATTCTATATATTTTGAAAACAAAGCATTAGAAGGGACCAAAAAGCTATGTCAAATATATGAAAGGTAAACAAGAGGGCCAGTGAAAACAATAATGCATGAAAAGACACAGTGATATAAAATGATAGAAGGTGAAAAAAGAGATAGGTAAAAGAACTCAAAAATAGCTGTGTGAAAGAGAAGACTTGTGAATATGATGACTCACAAACTAAAAATGTGATTGATATGGGTTATATTAATTGCATTGAATTTTGGATGTGTGTGGAAGTACAGACACGATTTTGTACGTGCACATAGCAATAACACCAGCTCAAAATTTTGTTCCAAAACACTTTTTAAAAATCTATCATATTACATTGTATCAGGGTGATCAAGTATTGGAACAGGCTTCCCAGGGAAGTGATGGGGTCACTGTCCCTGAAAGTGTTCAAAAACCGTGTAGATGAGGCCTTTAGTTAAATGGTTTAGTGCTGGAGTTCACAGTCCTGGGCTAAAGGTTGGACTTGATGATCTTAAAGTTCTTTGTCAACTTAGTTGATTCTACAATTCTAAATATATTAACATTAAATGTTACAGCTTTTTAAGTAAGGAGCTGAAGGTAAAGCTTTCAGTGACTACATTCATTTACTTTTGCTATTTCATAACCAACACATCACATTTGTCACATGCAGTCTGACCTCAATGAAAGTTTTTCACTTCCATCATCTTTACCAATACAATTGTTCAAGCCTATTCAAAGGGCTGCTTTTCCCTTCTGGAATGAGTATCAGTATGACTTTTTTAATTTATTATACACATCATTATACACAGGAATCTCAACAAGTCAGGAATTTTCTTCAATCTGTGCAACTGTAAAGCTTGATTTCCTGCAATGTATCTCAAACATTGTCTCCGGTTTGTCCATAGAACTGGAAACAAATTCTGATGTATTTTAAAGGGCATGCAAATAAAGCCAAAGGTATGGCTTATGATTCCTTAGCCTATCTCAACTACAAAGTAAAATGACAGTAAACTACTGTGACAGTGATTGTTCTGCATCCTGTTCAGGGCATAATAGGGGATTTTACATTTGCTTTACACTGGGAGAAATAAAGACAGTAAAATTACTAATATACATCAAGAATATTGAGGTATTCATACATTGCAGTAAAGCTTAAAACCAATTAGAAATTAGCCTTTTAGCAAAAAAAATATATATTTTTGTGGGTTTATTGCCAGATACTGTAAACTCCCTATAACTGTGAATTTAATTGATGCTTCTTTCCAGCATCAACAGATGCTGTGAAAGTTCAACAGCATCCCAAAAAGAGCTCTGAAGAATCTCAGAGAGCATGACTAAGCCTTGAAATTCATAGACTAATACATTAGAGCAAGAATCTCAACCCTAGTAACTGTGCTTACAACATTTTCATGGTTAAAGATTATTTTTCACAAAGAAAATAGTAAGGGCTTCTTATTTAAAACAAAAGCTGACATTGTGCTTTATAGTTATATATTCCCAAGGAGAGGGGAACAACTGTACCAGCCAACTGCACAGCCCAAATAAGCTGAGTGTGTTGATGTTGTCTGCACCTGCACTCATATATAATGAAAAAATAGAACTCTAATACCTGCCTACAGAGGGAAAAAAGGTCCTGGCTTATTAATGTGCTCCATTAAGTCAATGCCTCTTCACTTAAAGCTGTATAACTACACAAAAATCAGTAGTAATAATGGACCCACACTTTAATAGCCTGTGAAATTTGTGTCTAGCGTCTAACCAGACAATTTTTACATATTTTAATTATAAAAGTTTTATTTTTTCTAAGTATTGTTACATTAGCCTTATGTCTGATATAATTCAATAAACCAGAGTAATGACTTACAATAATAATGATGTTTGCTTCTCAAAAATAGGGTGCAGAATGTATAGTCTAGAGTTTACACATATATGTATATATATTCTTGTCCAGCAAAATAATTATTAGAACCAATATGATGTTTAGTATTAATGATGATCCTAAAAACCAATTCAGTTTGGGAAAACTGTGTATTTTTGTGCAGTCCTCCCAGTCTCAGTTTTATGTCCTGCAGAAAACAGTGTCTAGATAACACAATGCCAGCAATGTAACAATGATGCTCAAACCAGCAGTGCATTACCTTTAAAACATGTCTGGATACACAGCAGGTCTCAGAAACATGCTATACAATTACAATTGTAATTACAGTTTTACTGACAGTAAGCTGTAACCTTTAAGAGCCATGTAATCTTATTTGCTGATTTATCTGGAATGTGTTGGCAGTTACGACTTTCATTATCAATATTCCAGCTTTACATGTCAAATCTCAAAAGTAGTCAGTTCCGATTCTTAGCTTATTATTGCATATGAGCTGTTCTTTGAATTTTACTCACTGCGTACTAAAACCGTACTGGTTGGCAGACATTTGCAAAATATATACACAAAGGATTCAATTGGAGACTCCATTCTGACACAGTTCAGTGCGTTTTCTTCTACTTTTTGTCTGAACTAGTTCATAGCCTAATATAAATTGAAATGTCAATCCTTGTATGACATTTACCTTGGCCTAGCCGGGGATCACGAATAAAATAATAAATGGAGTTTTTCCCAGTTCAGCCAGACTCTGCAACCAAGCTCTGTTTTGGGGATTTTGTTGTCAAGAAATTATAGAAAAAATCAGATTTTGCCTATTGTTTGCAAGTGCTCTTTGTAGTTTTTGCCACCATCACCTGGATAAAGAAGTAGTGCCTGCAGAGATACTGGCATTGCAGTATTTCTGGAATCATCTGTTCCAAAACACCTTTCCTACGAGGAAAGTCTGAGAGTGATGGGACTGTTCAGCCTTAAGAATAGATCTGATCTACTTGGGGGACCTGATCAATATGTAGAAATACCTGAAGGGAGGGTGTAAAGAAGACAGAGCAAGGCTTTTCTCGGTGATGCCCACTGACAGGACTGAAACAGAGGGGCTTGCATTTGGACATCAGAAAATGCTTTATCACTGTGAGGGTGACCAAGAAATGGCACAGTTGCCAAGGAAAGTTGTGGAGTCTTCCACTTTGGAGATATTCAAAAGTCATCTGGACATGGTCTTGAAAAATCAGCTCTAGGTGACCCTGCTTAAGCACAGAGGGGCTGGACCAGACGACCTCGGGCACCTCTCTGATACAGAGGCAATGAGGAGGCAAGGAAGGCCAGCTCTCCCTGGGGACAGCAGAGGCATTGCCTCCCACCTCTGTGAGGCTGCCAGCATCCTGGACAGCCTGGCTGTCCCGGGCAATTCTGACTCCTCTCTCTAGCCCTGAAGGTCAGGAGGAGGTACTTGGTTAAAAAGAAACCCCTTCAGAAGGGAACAATGAGCAAGGGCTGCTACAGGCAGCTGGTGCTCTGCTTGGGGACCAGCAGCAACTGTGGACTTAGTGGTGTTAGGTTTACAGTTGGCTTCAACGATCTTACAGGTCTTTCCAATTTAAATGATTCGATGATTCTATAACCTCCAGAAGTCCCTTCCCACCTCAGCACTTCTATGATTCTGTGATTCTTTGAAATCTGTCAAGATGGACATCCAAAACCAACAAGACATTCAAACCAGAACAACAAACTCAAGGTGTTTTATAGAACCTTTCCTATAGACTTAAACATTCTTGCCTGTATGTGTGAAAGAAAAGAAGAGGAGAAAAAAAGAGAAAAGGAAAGAAATAAACTCACTGTTTTTTTAAGTTACAGTGGGAAAATATTCTACTGAGACAAACAGTAACTTCAGTAATTAGAATAATGAAATATTTTACAAATATTATAAAAATATTTTTCAGGTCAGATATTTTTCCTGGGTACCAGTAATGAACAGACATCAGCTGATACTAGGAATGACATTCTATGACTTTCAAGGATAAAATAGAGTTGCACTTGCACAGGAATGAATAGCAATAAAAAAAAAGTGCAAGCACTAAGATTGCCTGCAGTTTGGTGTCTAAAGTTCTAGACATCTTCATTGGAACTACATTCAATTTTTCATGTCTCAAAAATACTTTTTCTTTTATTTTCATTACCTAGATGATAATTCATTATTATAATATCCTACTAATGATGGAGGATGTGTCCTCTGTTTATCCATATCCCTTTGTTAACAATTCCTATGAGCGCTGCATTTCATCATTTTCATTATATTCAAAATTTATTTACTTAAATTGAAGCTATGTATGCCCCCAGAAGAGCAGCCCTGCCTAACTGGAAGCTTGCAGCTGCAAATGACACTATGCACACTATTCAATCACATTGAACAGCATCTCTTCCTCCTCAGTACACTTCAGGAGAACTTATTCTACAGGTTAGGGCAAGCAAAGCATGTAAGGATGGTTTCAGAGGGTGTCCTGTGGGCCAAAGTTGATAAATAGCGAATTACTTTACCTGGTAATATTTCATTCCTGATCTGTACTGTCTGTAATCCTCTCCTGGTAAATGTGAAGCTTTTAGACTCCCTAGACAATCTGTCTGCTGCTAAGCCCCATGAACTCACATTTTTCTTGACAATAGGCAAGCAAATCTGCGTGAGTAAAAGCATATATTCCCCATCTTTCAGGTAAGGCTACAGAACACTTTAGCAGGTCCACAGAAGTTTCCAAGGCATTTTATTTTTAAAACCATTTAGGAGGTTTGTACTGGGGAGGGGGAGAGGGGGGGACAGGAAGGTGGCGGAAGCAGTGGAACAGCCAAGCAGAAAATAACAGCTTTTAGATGCGTATCAGCATTACAAAAGCATACAGATGCAAGATTATGGTGTGTATTAGGTTAAATTATGAATAAAAATGCTATCTCAAAGATATATTTGCTATAAAGCATTCTACTAAATAAATTTTGCTAATATCTATAGTCACTACTATAATAGAATTTTTCTTATTGCTCAGTGGTTGAGGCTTTTTTACTCATACTCCTATTCTAAACCAATATATCTTGCTATAGATAAGGCAAATAGAGCTAATAGCCTCCAGTCTCAGAGCAGATTTTCAAATAAACCGTATGCTCACGCAGCTTTGAAAATTGGAAAGCGAAATTACTGTCAGTATGCAGTGCCCTCTAGTGCTCAGTTTAGGGAAATGGTGGAAATAGTACGCTGCTTTTTCACAGATGTGTCTAGAGAGAAAAAGAAAATATGATGGTGGAAACGACGATTTGCAAGAGTCTTCAGTTCTGCTTTTAGACACCACATCATTCCATTCTGAAACATGTGCAAAAAAAGCAGCAGAAAAAAGCAGACAAATTAGGCAGGTCAGACAGCGTACCAGGCATAGTGGCAAAACACATAGCGGCAAAACACATAGCGGCAAAACACACCTGGTAACATCAGCCACTAGCCTGTAATGTCAAACCTCGGTTTTTCCTGTCCTTTAAGAAGCATTAATAGAGAAGGAAGCACTGAAAACATAAAACCTAATGCTTTCTAGTACCAGTTTTCTGTTTTATTTAATTACATATTTGTGCAAAATACAGATTTTCCTACAGCTATTCAAAATCGGTCAAGATATTACTCTATAATGTTCTAACAATCATTCTTCTTGATAAACCTGATTAATCAATAGATGACAGAAGCATTCTCAATACTTATGTTTATTATAACATGAAAAAGATTTTTATCAAGAAATAATAAATGGAACATAGAGTCATAGAATAGTTAGGGTTGGAAAGGACCTGAAGACTATCTAGTTCCAAGCCCCCTGCCATGGGCAGAAATACTTCCCACTAAACCATGTCACCCAAGGCTCTGTCCAACCTGGCCTTGAACACCTTCAGGGATGGAGCATTCACAACTTCCCTCATCAGCCCATTCCAGAGCCTCACCACCCTTACAGTAAAGAACTTCTTCCTTATATCCAATCTATACTTCCCCTGTTTAAGTTTTAACATGATAGTATAAGGGGAAGTTAGCAGAAAAAAGCTTCATGCCTTGATCTGCATCAGCAGGGCAAGGCTACCTTCAGGGATGGGATAGGCAAGGCAGGGGCAAACAGCCTGATGGCTGCAGCCAGGCAGCTGGTCAGAGCATTGCTTGGGTTTTGTGGCTCATCAGAAGTTCTTCTTTAGGCTCAATTTGTTGTGAAACACAGAAAACAGGTTCAGTCACAGCTCTGAATCATTACTTAAATTAATGAGACAGAAACATAACTTTAAAATGCATAAATACACAAAAAGGCCATTTATTTCAAACTAATAAATCCATTTAAATTAAATCCTGGTAAGACTCTACTTACATGGCAGCTGCAAATTCCCTGACAGGGAAGGAAAGGGTGCCGTCAGGAACACATCACATCCTCATCTGCGGAGGGACCTCTTGAAATCAATCTCAGTTAGGGACTTCTTTAAACAAGATAAAGCAAAAAAGACAAGGCCACTTCAGTCTTCAAAAGTCTCACACAAACCATGCTCTTCCTTCTCCTCTGGTGAGAGAAGCTTATTTCTGGTTCAGCTCTATTTAGATCTATTGTTCAGCAACATCAGTGGTGAACTCTGAAGGGATTCAATTCCAATAACCACACTTTCTGCCTTCATGCTGACGTGAGCAAAACAGCAAACAAATGGAAAATGTACTCAGCTTTTCAAAGGGATTTGGATCTTTCTGTCACAGAAAGTGGGAAAAAAGTGAAAAAAACCCAAACAAACCAACCCGAACTAATTTATCCTGCACTGGGTGCACAGAATTGAAAGGAAAAACTGAACAGCCTGACTGAAAAGCCCTACCAAGTCTTTTTCTGTGTGTTTTGCTGGTTCGCACTGTTTCCCCTGTTATCTCTGCTTTAAATGTATATATTGCCCTGAATTGCTAACAAAAAGCAGTACAGAATTGTAAATTAGGCACTCATTTTAGGAGAGAGAAGGGATATAGAGCTATATAGGACATCCTAGAGTTATGCATGGCCTCTTTTGAAAAGCCCTGTTCTCAGTTGCCGCAGGCAGTATTTGTCACCCCCATGCATTGGTAAGATCCGTTACTGCCAGCAGAATTCAGGCACCTGCACATCTCCATTTAGACAAGCAGCTTTGGTATGTAAGTAAGCAGAAACCCAGGAGTTTTCCCATTGCTACACCCACAGCAGCCACCAGCACTTCGCAAATTGGATCGATCTGAAGACTGCTGCTTCATGCACAGTACAAGGTACTCTAGCCACAATCTTCCTAGCGGCCATGTGGAGTGAAATACCAGTAACAACAAAATCGGACACAACTCATAGTTGTTTTAAATGGCAAAGTTTTATAGAACAGATAAAATGCCTGTTTGAAAAAGTAAATTTCGCCATCATTCCTCACTTTGTTGTCACATTTATTACGCATATGAACCAGTGTAGTATCCTCAAAAAATAAAAATTCTACACAGTGTCATGTTCTATCAACCATGGAATAATTTAGAGTATGCATGAGGACTTATAATAAGGACAAGTTTATTAAACTTTATATTTATATTGCTGTTACAGGACAAAAAGGAAATGTCACAGTTATGATTGCTTAACTGTAACAGAAATTGCATCCAAGCAATCTGTCTGGATGTCTTCATCTTTTTAAAATATTTATGCCATATTCAACAAATATTTTACAATATTTTTTACAGGGACATATATTTTTAAACATAAAAGTAATACTTTATATGGGTTAATGAACTTGTAAAGTCTCGTATATCATGAGTCTCAAAGCTGAAAAAGCATCCTGAAATCACTTTATATATTTCACTTTCCTGAACATATTTTTGGGTTTATTTAAATTAAAAGATGAGAAGTCTAGCTCTTCAAATATTGCTCACATTTGGTACATTGCATCATTTTCAAACATTCATGCAACTTTTCCTGTCATCTTACAATTTTCATCATTAATCTGAATGTAAATACAAGTCCACTCATGTTACATTTATTATGAATAACTACTTGTAATCTTTATTGTGTAATTTTCCCTTATGCTACTTCCCTCTCTAGCAGAATGTTTAAAGAGGACGTTCCTCTTAGAGTTTAGTCTGGAGAACTCAGCAGCTGGATATGGTGAGTTTACCCAGCAAATTACCAAAAAAAATTTAATACATTTTACACCATGACAAAGATACTAAACTCTGAAAGACCATTCAGCTTATAACTAAAACAATAAAGTTTTAACTTATAAAGCTTTAACTTTTGCCAGTGTTAACTGCTACAACTATTAATGAGGTATGGATGTCAATTTCTCTTGCAAAGCCTTGAAGATGTCAGATGTAACAACAAATACTTGTTATCTTCTGAGGTGCATTTCATCAGCTACACAAATTTGCTAACTATGAATGCTGGTTTCCTTAAGAACTGAGCATTCTCAAAAAGGCATTGAGAGCAACCCAGGAAATCATCAAGAGATCAGATGCAATCCCTATAATTCACAAGAAGCTAGGAAAAACTATCAAAGGCATCTCTGTATTCCCCTAACCACTAGAAATGTCTGTGCAATCTGTATTTTCAATATGTGTTCACAATGAACGTAAAGAAATGCAGACTTACAGACTCACAGAAAACACATTAATTTCACTGTCCCTTTCAAAATTTGTATTCAGTCCAGTGAGACACGCTACAGCAGAAGGAGACCACTGTAAAAGCACATTTCTTCACCCCTAACAGATCCTGCTAAGTAAGATGATCAAACATGGGCCTTATAGATAACTTCTGTCTGAGAAAAGTAAGACACACCTGGTGATATTTCCTGACAAAACCTGACCACTTCTCTTTATTATAGTCAATGGACTGCCAGAAAAAGAGATGCCCATATTAATTGCAACTTTCACATTGAAAACGTATCTAAGAGACTGAGCTCTGAGACTATGTGGAATATATCAACAGATTCTTGCTAATACAATTTATTGAGTTACAGTCCCTGATTTTTACATCTGCTTCCCCATGAAAACTTCCATCCTGTGCTGTGGAGTCGACTGAAGCAAATGAGTTCTTGCATGCCCTGGCGTGAGCCCAATTTGCATTTAAACTTACCACAGTGATAGGATGATGATGTTTATTTATTTCTGCTTTGTATTATAGCAAAACAGAGTAGAACATTTTGGAAATAATTTTCAATCTGAAGCCAAACAAGTTCAAAATCTGACAGGCAATTATTTTTAGGGAGAAGAGGTAAACAAAGAATCAGAAATGTATTGTGCTTTGTTATACATCTTTAAGGACATTAATTTGCAGTATAATATGTTACTCAAAATCTTCTCTGACTAAACCATTTTTTGTTCCCACTACTAGCTTAACTCCTGTTGAACTGGTTACTTTGCACTGGCTACTTCTTATGTATGAACAGAAATTTGTCAGATACAAAAAGTCTTCTGGAAGAAATGTTTAATAACCCAGCAATATTTCACGGAGTTCCAAATCAGAGCTGATTATATTCTGTATCAGCACAGTTGCACAGGCATGCAGTGGATTTCAGAGGGCTAGTACATGAAGTAGAATCCTGACACTGTTCTAAATACTGACTTCTCCAAGCAGATATACTATATTTTGTATTTCACCCGTCACAGGAAAGAGTTCAGATACATAAAAATTGAGATATTTTTTTTTTACATCAGTGTATTAGAAGACAGTACAAGAATAAATACATTATTTATGTGACTGGCATTTCTCTGGGCTGAAATATACAACTTACTTTATGGTTTGTGTGAGGTTCATAAAACCAGATATTTCTATCATTAGTAAAACAAAGACTGTCTAAGCACAAAAGTATAAACACACTGGTGCATGGTACCCTAAAAATAAGAGAGAATGATCATTCTAATAGTGTTGAGCATGGCTGGTGTAGTCAGATTTTCACAAAAAAACCCTGCCATGCCACTAAGCAGTCAGAAGCAAAATGCGCCATCTGCTGCTTCCACTTTTTCTCCTTGTTTCCAAAAGCTAAGAGAAATCTAGCTAAAATGATGAATTGTCCAAACTTAGAAGGGTTTAAAAGCAACAAAACAAGTGCAGCTGGAGGCTGCAGAGTGTGTGCGGAGAAGAAGGGTCAAATAATACAAATTCAGGCTTGGGTGGCTTCCCATCAATAAACCAAACCTGTTGTCACTTTGACATGGGTGCATCAAGATTACAGCATCTTCAGACATCTTTAGCTTATGTAAACAGAAGAAATAATGTAAAATAAACTTAATGGATTATACTTTATTAGTTACAGTGATGATCCCATCAAGATTATACTTTGGTGTGCATTTTGGTGAAATGGTTACCATACAGCCAAAGCTCAAGTGCTTTCTTTTAAAACTCTTGAAATTTGGAATGCCACCTTACAAAGCTTTGTTCAGAGGGATTCTTGCTTTAAAGATACTCTTTTTCTTACCATAGAAAAAATTCTGACCAAGCAAATTCTGTAAGAGTTATAATTCTGGTCTATTGCATTTGGTGCTTGGTGTCTATATAAATGTACTGGATAAAATCTCGGAACTCGGTGTCTTTCCAAATAGAAATACAGAAAATAATACCGTTTTGCTTTCCGCTTCCTTTTTCCTCAGCTGTGAAAATTACTTTTTCTACAGATATTATTGGTCAAATTCTGAACTCAGCATGATTTCTAAGGTACTGAAAAATATAATTCAGTCCAGTGGGATCCCACATAGGCAGCTCAGGTGGGTACTGTACTGTAATTTTAGAAATTACTAAAATTGTATGGGAGAAAACGTAAAATTAATGAGACTAGATCATTTGACACAAGATTAATTCCATGTAGCAAAGGGAAAATGGATGAGCCAGGGAATTACAGACCAGTCAGCCTCACCTCTGTGCCTGGCAAAATCTTGGAGCGGATTATCCTGGAAGGCATGCTAAGGCACATGAAAACCAACAAGGTGCTTGGGGACAGCCAGCATGGCTTCACTAAGGGGAAATCCTGCCTGACCAATCTGGTGACCTTCTATGAAGGGGCTACGGAACTGATGGACAGGGGCAGAGCAGTTGTTGTCATCTACCTGGACTTGTGTAAAGCCTTTGACACTGTCTCCCATGACATCCTTCTCTCCAAGTTGGAGAGACATCAATTTGATAGGTGGACCACTCGGTGGATAAAGAACTGGCTGGATGGCCGCAAGCAAAGAGTAGTGCTCAATGGCTCAGTGTCCAGCTGGAGACCAGTAACGAGTGGTGTCCCCCAGGGATCGGTGTTGAGACCGGTCTTGTTCAACATCTTTGTGGGTGACATGGACAGTGGGATTGAGTGCACCCTCAGCAAGTTTGCCGATGACACCAAGCTGTGTGGTTCAGTTGATAAGTTGGAGGGAAGGAATGCTATCCAGAGGGACCTTGACACGCTTGTGAGGTGGGCTGATGCCAACCTGATGAAGTTTAACCATGCTAAATGCAAAGTCCTCCACCTGGGTCGGAGCAATGCCAGGCACAGCTACAGATTGGGCGGGGAGGAGATTGAGAGCAGCCCTGCGGAGAAGGACTTGGGGGTGTGGGTTGATGAAAAAATGAACATGAGCCGGCAGTGTGCGCTTGCAGCCCAGAAGGCCAACCGTATCCTGGGCTGCATCAAAAGGAGTGTGACCAGCAGGTCGAGGGAGGTGATCCTGCCCCTCTACTCTGCTCTCGTGAGACCTCACTTGGAGTATTGTGTGCAGTTCTGGTGTCCTCAACATAAAAAGGACATGGAAGTGTTAGAACAAGTGCAGAGGAGGGCCACGAAGATGATGAGGGGACTGGAGCACCTCTCGTATGAAGATAGGCTGAGAAAATTGGGGCTGTTCAGCCTGGAGAAGAGAAGGCTGCGTGGAGACCTCCTAGCAGCCTTCCAATACCTGAAGGGGGCCTATAGGGATGCTGGGGAGGGACTCTTCGTTAGGGACCATGGTGAGAGGACAAGGGGTAATGGGTTTAAACTTAAACAGGGTAGGTTTAGATTGGATCTGAGGAAGAAATTCTTTACTGTGAGGGTGGTGGGGCCCTGGAATGGGTTGCCCAGGGAAGTTGTGAATGCTGTATCCCTGGCGGCGTTCAAGGTGGGGTTGGGCATAGCCTTGGATGGCATGGTTTAGTGGGAGGTGTCCCTGCCCATGGCGGGGGGGTTGGAACTCGATGATCTTGAGGTCCTTTCCAACCCTTACTATTCTATGATTCTATGATTCTATGATTTATGGGACTACCTGCTGTTACATTTCAAAGAGGTATTGCTCAGAATTTGCAGAAATGCTATTGCTGGTAGACAATCACCTGTGCTTTTGTCACATCACAGAGTACTTCTTAACTGACTCCATTACAGCCCAGGTACACATTCACACGAAGAAAGACTTGATTTCTGACATATGGTTTGATAAAGCTTTTCACATGATAATGGTGAAAAAGTGTTTCCATCATTCCAGTTAAGGGAAGCATCTTGGTTTAGACACTGGGTCAGATAGTAGTTTGATTCATTCAAAAGTCATTTTATCTCCACATCAATTTCAAGTCAATGCAGTGATTAAACGCACTCATTACATATTCTCTTTTTCCCAACAGAAACATTATTTCTTCCTGTTAGAAAAGCAGCTCCTTTCAGCATCTTCAGAAGCAACCTGGGGAGAAAATAATACAACACATTTTTTCCTTCACACCTTGCTTAGGTATTTTAGGTGAGATGCTCAAGTGTCGCTTACGACTGTGACATTTTTCTGTGTGTAGTGTTCCATACCACCACTGCCTGAACCCAGGACAGAGTTATAATTTAAATAGCAGTGGACCCAGAAAAAGAATGATTTCAAATTTGGCCCTGAGCAACAACAAGTCCTTGAACAAATTAAATGAGAGAGAGTTCATGCAGTAGCCCTTGGACCAGAACGGACCTGGCCAGATGTAAAATTGTACTCTACACTGCAGCAGTGGAGAATGGTCCTACCTGGAGCCTCTGGCAGAAAGCCCCAGGGGAGACTCGAGATCGACCCCTTGGCTTTTAGAGTTGGGGATACAGTGTATCTGAGGACAGCTATACCCCAACTGAAAAAGAGATAATGGCAGCCTATGAAAGGGTTCAAGCTGCTTCAGAAGTGGTTGGCATTGAAGCACAGCTCCTCCTGGCACACCTGTTGCCTGTGCTGGGATGGATGTTCAAAGGCAGGGTCTCCTCTACACATCATGCAACTGGTGCTACATGGGGTAAGTGGGCTGCACTAATTACACAACGAGCTCAAATAGGAAATCCCAGTCATCCAGGAATTCTAGAAGTCATCATGGACTGGCCAGAGGGCAAAGGTTTTGGAATGTCACCAGAGGACAAGGAGGTGATGTGTGCTGAAGAGGACCCACCATATAATGAACTGTCAGAAAGTGAAAAGCAGTATACCTTGCTTACTGATGGGTCCTGCCATATTGTGAGAAAGCATCTGAGATGGAAGGCAGCTGTAAGGAGTCCTCGATGACAAGCTGCAGAAACTGCTGAAGGAAAGGGTGAATCGAGTCAGTTTGCCAAGGTGAAAGCCATCCAGCTGGCCTTGGACATTGCTGAACGAGAAAAATGGCCAGTACTTTATCTCTATACTGACTCATGGATGGTGGCAAATGCCCTGTGGGGGTGGTTGCAGCAGTGGAAGCAGAGCAACTGGCAACGCAGAGGTAAACCCATCTGGGCTGCTGCACTGTGGCAAGATATTGCTGCCGGGCACGGAACCTGGTGGTGAAGGTACGCCATGTAGATGCTCATGTACCCAGGAGTCGGGCCACTGAGGAACACCAGAACAACCAACAAGTTGATAAAGCTGCTAAGATTGAAGTGGCACAGATGGATTTAGGTTGGCAACATAGAATCATAGAATCATAGAATAGTAAGGGCTGGAAAGGATCTCAAGATCATCGAGTTCCAACACCCCTGACATGGGCAGGGACACCTCCCACTAAACCATGCCATCCAAGGCTATGCCCAACCCCACCTTGAACGCCGCCAGGGATGAAGCATTCACAACCTCCCTGGGCAACCCATTCCAGGGCCTCACCACCCTCACAGTAAAGAATTTCTTCCTCAGATCCAATCTAAACCTACCCTGTTTAAGTTTAAACTCATTACCCCTTGTCCTCTCACCACAGTCCCTAACGAAGAGTCCCTCCCCAGCATCCCTATAGGCCCCCTTCAGGTATTGGAAGGCTGCTAGGAGGTCTCCACGCAGCCTTCTCTTCTCCAGGCTGAACAGCCCCAATTTTCTCAGCCTGTCTTCATACAAGAGGTGCTCCAGTCCCCTCATCATCCTCGTGGACCTCCTCTGCACTTGTTCCAACACTTCCATGTCCTTTTTATGTTGAGGACACCAGAACTGCACACAATACTCCAAGTGAGGTCCCACGAGAGCAGAGTAAAGGGGCAGGAGCACCTCCCTCGACCTGCTGGTCACACCCCTTCTGATGCAGCCCAGGATACGGTTGGCCTTCTGGGCTGCAAGCGCACACTGCCGGCTCATGTTCATTTTTTCATCAACCCACACCCCCAAGTCCTTCTCCGCAGGGCTGCTCTCAATCTCCTCCCCGCCCAATCTGTAGCTGTGCCTGGCATTGCTCCGACCCAGGTGGAGGACTTTGCATTTAGCATGGTTAAACTTCATTAGGTTGGCATCAGCCCACCTCACAAGCGTGTCAAGGTCCCTCTGGATGGCATTCCTTCCCTCCAACTTATCAACCGAACCACACAGCTTGGTGTCATCGGCAAACTTGCTGAGGGCGCATAGGGTGAATTATTTTTGGCCCGGTGGGCCCATGACACTTCAGGCCATCAGGGCAGAGATGCAACACAGATGGGCTCGTGATCGAGGGGTGGACTTAACAATGGACACTATTGTCCAGGTTATTCACAAGGTGAAACATGTGCTGCAATTAAGTGAGCAAAGCAGTTAAATCCTCTTTGGTATGGAGGACGATGGCTGAAGTACAAATATGGGGAGGCCTGGCAGATTGATTATATCACGCTCCCACCAACCCGCCAGGGCAAGCGCCATGTGCTTGCCATGGTGGAAGCAACCACCGGATGGCTGGAAACATGCTCTGTGCCCCGCACCACTGCCCGGAACACTATCCTGGGCCTTGAGAAACAAATCCTGTAGCAACGCGGCACCCCAGAGAGAACTGAGTCAGACAATGGGACTCATTTCTGGAACAGCCTTATAGATATTTGGGCCAAAGAGCATGGCATTGAGTGGGTATATCACATCCCCTACCATGCACCAGCCTCTGGGAAAATCAAACAGTACAATGAGCTGTTAAAAACTAGACTGAGAACAATGGGTTGTGGGACTTTCAAACCTTGGGATACACATTTACCAAAAGCCACCTGGTTGGTCAACACCAGAGGATCTGCCAACAGGGCTGGCCCAGCCCAGTCAGAACTTTTACGTACTGTAGAAGGGGACAAAGTTCCTGTGGTGCACATAAACAATTTGCTGGGGATGACAGTCTGGGTTATTCCTGCTTCAGGTAAAGGCAAACCCACTCTTGGGATTGCTTTTGCTCAGGGACCAGGATACACTTGGTGGGTAATGCGGGAAGATGGGGAAGTCAGATGCGTACCTCAAGGGAATTGATTTTAGGGGAACACAGCCAATGAACCCACTTGAATGTTGTTGCCTGCTATGTAGCACTTTTATAGCCCACCAACTAGATGTCTTCAGGTCACCACCGACTTGCCCTGACTTCCTTCCGACCATCATCCCAACAAAGAATGAACTTTGACAAAACCAGACAAGCTCAGGAGTGACCAGACAAGTTCCACGGTGTCATCAGCAGGCAACAATCCAACTCTGCACACCATCTCTCCTGCTCTGAAAGGCTGTTACAGGAGATGGAGCCTGACATCATGGACCAGATGAACTCAGCAGCTTTGTAGGGATTGGTCCATGCACTAAGGAATGATATCTCTCTTTTTATGTGTGGGTGGATGTGTACATATACATGAGACAAGAGTGACTGTATATTGAAAAATGGGGGATCTGAGCATGACGTGAATGGTATGGAATAAGGAGTGGATACTGTCCTGGGTTCAGCAGTAGCAATCATTTTTCTCCTTCTTAGTAGCTGGTGCAGTGCTGTGTTTTTGACTTTCAGCCTGGGAACAGCGCAGATAACACCAATGTTTTTAGTTGTTGCTCAGTAATGTTTACTCTGACCAAGGACTTTCTGAGACTCATGATTCACCAGTAAGCCAGGAGGAAGCAGAGACAGAACACCTGACCCAAACTAGCCAAAGAAGTATTCTATACCAGAGCATGTCATGACCAGTCTATAAACTGGGGGCAGCTACCCAGAAGGGCTAGGTTGCTACTCGGGTAAGGCTGGGTATCGGTCAGCAGGTGGTGAGCACTTGTATTCTCTTTTCTTGTTATTTCCCTTATCATTATTATTATTGGTGGTAGCAGCAGTGATTTGTGTTATACATTACTGGACTGTTCTTATCTCAACCCATGGGAGCTACATTCTTTCGATTCTCCTTCCCTATCCCTCCAAGAGCGGGGGGAGGAAGGGGGGGTAGTGAGCAAGCAGCTGCATGGTTCTGAGTTACTGGCTGGGCTTAAACTACGACAACCTCATTTGCTGCCTATTTGAACATTCACACTGATGATTCAGACGTTCATCTGAACATCCTTCAGGAGGCAGAAAATCACAAGTGAGCACAGTTGTACAGACGAGGGTTACAAAAGCATCAGTTGGAGATGCTTGCAAAGGTGGGTCACTGCCTGTCACACTTGTAGCAGCGTATAATGGCACAGAGGTAATGGTGCTTAAAGGCATTTTGAGCACTACAGCTAATGGGGTTTGTCATAATACATTTCATCAGAAATTTCGAATGTGATGCTGCTGCATTGACTGCATTTTAACCGCTAAGGCCAAATGTCAGCCCTCCGTCTGCAACCAAAGCAGTGACTACAACACCACTGGTGAGCCAGTTTCAACCAGCTGATCATAGGGAGCAAATTTCAGCATTTATTGCACATAATCCCACTAGTTACTTTTAGCCATTCATTCCACACTCACTATGCTACAAATTCTGAAGTGTGTGTTTGTTATTTTCAGTGGACTGAAGACATATGTTAGTGTATTTGGTTTGTGTGGCAAGGTATTGGTAGTGCAGAGGGTTACAAGAACGGCTTCCTTGCAAAGCTGCCAACAGGTTCCCCCATGACCAATGTAGCCAATGCCATTTAATTCTAAGACAGACCCACCACTAGCCAAGGCTGAACCCACCAGCGATGGTGGTAGTGCCTCTGGGATAACAAATTCAAGGAGGGTCAGAAAAGCCCCACTATGGAACAGCACCCAGGAGAGGGTGAGTATATGTGAGAAAAAGAGCACTGCAGACACCAAGGTCAGTGCAGAAGGAGGGCAAGAGGTGTTCCAAGTACCAGAGCAGAGATTGCCCTGCAGCTTGTGGTGGCAAGCTCCTGTGGCCCTGTGCAAGAGAAGCTCATGATGGAGCAGGTTTGCTGGCAGGATTTTGTGACCCCTCATGGACCCACACTGGAGCAGTCTGTTCCTGAAGGGCTGCACCCTATGGAAGGGACACACACTTGCACAGTTCATGAAGAACTGCAGATTGTGGGAAGGAGTCATGTTGGAGAAGTTCATGTTGGAGAAGTTCATGGATGACTGTCTGTTGTGTCAGGGACCCCATGCTGGAGCAAGGAAAGAATGTGAGAAGTCTTCCCCCTTAGGAAGAAGGAACAGCAGAAACAACGTGATGAACTGACTACAGCCACCATTCCCTGTTCTGCTGCACCACTGGGAGGGGAGGAGGTAGAGAAAATTAGGAGTCAAGTTAAGCGCAGGAAGAAGGGAGGGATGGTGTTTTTAATTTTGTTTTAATTCTTATCATCCTACTCCAATTTGATTGGTAATAAATTAAACTAATTTCTCCCAGTTAAGACTGCTTTTCCATGGTGGTAACTGGTGAATAACCTCTCCCTGGGTTTATCTCAACCCACAGGCCTTTCAGTATATTTTCTCTCCCCTGTTCAGTTGCATAGGGGAACTGATAGAGCAGCTTTGGTGGGCACCTAGTGTCCAGCCAGGATCAACCCACCACAGTAAGTCAAATATTCACTGATGTACTAATTCATTACGGTTTTTAAATCACTGGATTTCTTCATGACTTACTCATTTTATTTCTTGTTAATTTTGGTTATTCGTTTCATATTATATTATTTTCACTATACTGAAAGAATACAAGAGATTTTTTTATGGATTACCTGTTTTATCAGGCAATATAGCACTTACCTCTGTGAGGAAAAACTGTGATGAGCAAATAAGAATACTCACATCACTGAGCCTGAAGTTTCATACCTCTCACAGAGTTCTGAAATCATTTTCGGTGTGCAGTGAGAAGAATTTACAATGAAGTGAGAGAATTTAAAAATGCAGTCTAAAGTGTTATAAAAAAGGTCTCCTTCATTAAACAACATAAAGGACCTGAAATACAAAATAATTTTGAGAGCTCAGACTCCTGTTATAAAAGAGGCATGACACCATGAGGAAAGAGAGAATGCCTGAAACCTAGCAACACATAATCTGTCCTATAGAACAAGTAAAGGGACATTGATTTTCACTTCCATGTGACCCAACTTATATGCAGTATGAGGCTGGCACCACTACTTAAGTACTACCAAAACATAACATTAGTTTTATTACAAAATTATATCTCTCTGGCAGCACTATTAAAGGAAATAAGAGGTGGTGGAAAAATAGATACTTCTCAATCATATATCCATTTTTACTTCTTAAAACCAGCAATTCTTTTCCAAATAATTTCCAAAGATTTTTTGCTTCATTTTCAGATTGTGTTAACTGAGTGTCATTTCCTTTGTTTTGTGAGAAAAACATTGAAGGACAAATGCTGGTTTCCATCTTGCCCCCATCACATGCATTAATATGGGCAAAATTCGATTGCTTTGTAGCTCAGAATATGTTGATCAGTGAAAAATATGTAAAATGTCTGCATCACCAAACTGTTTAATTGGAAGTTAACAATCCAGTGAGCAAGTGATTTTCCACTAACAGCTTCTACCTGCAATGACTGATCAACATTTTTGAGAAATCTATGCAATAAAGTTAGCCATTCTAAACAACTGAAATTGTTATGTGCCTGGTATCTGAGACATATCTAATCTTTTTTAGTGTGCAATGCACAATTACCTCTTTTTTTTTTTTCAATTACAGTGTCTCCTTTAATCTATTTTCTCTAGAACTAAGATATGCTGTCCTTTAATTGCTTTAAACCAATGGATTTAGTAAATCCATGTTTTCATATGACTATCTAAAATTCTTCTAGGAAATATTGTACTTTGACACCATAAAAATCATGTATTCCTAAGATTAAGCAAATGTTACAAGATAGCTTAAGTGCAACTGTGGCTTTAATGATCACCACCCCACTTGAGCAGAAGCAAAAGAACTGTCACATCTAAGTTCTCTTCTAAGATAAACAGGTTTTCATTTAAGAAAACTTGTTTCTTCTATCCCAAGTTTAAAAACATGTGTGTTGGTTAGATATCAGAATTTTATGAACACAGAAAGTAGAAAAAAAAAAAGTATAAGGAAGAAACTGGCAAGGTAGAAGCGATACTTTAGATGAAGGAATAGAGGATAGATGTCTAACAGTACCCTTGTTTTTTTTTATATGCAATGACAGATGAAGGCATATTCAAGGTAAGGTTGGACAGAGCTCTGAGTACCCTGACCTAGTTGAGGATGTCCCTGCTTATCGGCCTAGATGACTTATAATCGTCCCTTCCAACCCATTTTATAATTCTATGATTCTATATAAAATTGTATGATTGATAAGCAATAATGTGGACCAACCCCACTGCAAATCTGATAAAGAAGGAGGGTATTACCTTACTCAGGTAGGAAATGAAAGTCAGTGGTTTAGGTTAGTCAATATTTTAGGTTACCCAAAGAAGTGGTTAATGCTCCACCCCTGGCAGTGTTCAAAGACAGGCTGGACGGAGCTCTGGGTGACATTGTCTAGGGTGAAATGTTCCTGCCCATGGCAGGAGGGCTGGAACTAGGTGATTTTAAGGTCCTTTCCAACCCTAACTGTTCTATGATTCTATGATTTTCTCCTCTTTGATGCTTTCTACTCTTGTATTCTTGGCTTTTTCTTTTGTAATTGATATTTTTTAACAGATCAGAAATCAAGCAATTAAAACTATTTAAATAAGTCTTGTGGGTCAGGTTCCTTGTAAATGTTTAATGTTTTTCCTAAACTTTTTTTCTGTGATGCTCTAGGACATTCGTGAGCTTATCATTAGTGAACATCCAAGTGATAACCATGAAGTATTCTTCTCCATTTTGAGACTTTATTGGTATCTTGAAAGAAGAATAGAGACTTTAGTTAATAGGTTGTGTTTTGGTTTTGGGAGAGAGAAGCTAACAAAAAAATGCTAAGGTCCACTGCAAAATTTTTTGCAAAAACCAAACAGCAGAGGAGCAAAAGGCAGGAGGGATTGTCATCAGTAGCACTGAGACATGACAGATTGACATTACACGTGTATTTGATACTTCAGACCTGATAGGCTTCTTTGCTTACCGCTATATGTTCAAAGGGGACACAAATGGGTCTCAGCTGGGATATGTGGCAATCACTAAATGGTCTCAACTCTCAGTTATTAGACTGTCCCAAATGATACTAGTGTAATCTCACTGCTGTTTGCAATCAGTCTTTTTCAGCATTAAGCCAACCAGATTATTTTTTAGATAAGACAACCAGCCTGGAAAGAGTTTGGCTGATGTAAATAACTTTACAATGTTATTCAGGTCCACACCACCTCAAATTTAAGGCAACAGAGATTCTCACCCCTTCCTTTCTCTTTTATTGCCCCAGTGGAAGAATTTCAGTTGTACCGAGAAACCAATCCTTTATTTCAGAAAAGAAATGCTGATAATAGTGGAAGCATAGCCTCCTGCTGCTAGCAGTATTATGAAATCAAGGATTTGCTGAAAGAGAGGAAGCATGCTTTAAAAATGCACAGTTCAGGACATTGAAGATTCCGGTTTAGTTCCTTGTGAAACTACAGAAAAACTGAAGTTGTAAGAGATCGTTTCAACAAAAACACCCTACAAAGCAGAAGGGGCCACCTCCTGGAAGTGTCATTTCTTTTCTCATGTCTATATAGTGCAAGAACCATGCGTATTTTAGCATTATCCTAGCACAGCTTCTTGAAAACAGCTGCTTTTCTCCTTGGACCTACATAGTTTTGCATAAGTTACTGAAGTTAAGTCTGCACAGCATTACATATTTGTTTACTCCCATTACTGCTGCTGGCACTATTAATGGCATAGTTCCATTAGTGACTGTTGCATTTTCTTCCATGAGCTTACATTCACAATTAAACTGGAAATATCCATTAATTTTTCACAAGGAACTAAAAATTATAATTGGATTTTATTAAAATAAATCAGTGACAGCTTTTAATGCAAATGCATGGGTAACATCAAAGACATGGGAGAGCTGCTGAAAGAAATAATAATAAAACAGTGGATCAGTCTCACAAGTTTCAGCTGGCAACTTTTCCCCAGCCACAGGGCCTGTTCTATTGAAATACGACAAGTACTTAGCAGAAAAAGAATAAAGAGAATTTTCAAGAAGTGATTGCCAGATCAATACCACAAGAAGTTACTGAGTTTGATAAAGAAATGAGACATCAAGGATGGAGGGATTATAGAGCTCACCATCCTCCGTAATTATCAGACAGGACAAAATATGCTACAGGGGGATACAAACCAGGGTATCTTGCAGGCAGAGGAGTACTGTGGTGGCGGTTTAAAGCTCAGATCCTCATGTTACGCCCAGAGTAAGATATCCTAATATCCCACATGATGAACAAAAAGTCTACAAAATAATGAAAGGAAGGGTAAACGAGGTAAAACTTCAGAAAGCTGCAGGTGAAGACCAAGCCACCAGAGAGATGTTAAACATTTCTGATGATGAGCTCATCATATGAGATTCACAAATATAAGCCAATGCCAGCTGATGTTTACTGGTATTTACATGCTTTACTGAGCTTTCTGATCTCAGACTCCGGAATCTAATTCTTTTGCTCACTTTGTTTTTTTCATCTTTTCTTATTTTTTCTTCTCTCTATTTCTCTTTTCTAGTGATTCCCATTCTACCCAGTAATCAATCCATTTTATAAATCTGCACAAAGTATAGATAAGTACTTCAAAAAGAATAAAAGAGAAAAAAATAAAAAAGATGTGCATATTGTGTACTTTGATTTTAGAAAGGCTTTTGACATTGTCCCTCATAAGATTCCCATAAAGAAGTTGATGGTGTATGGTCAGGATCACCAGACATTGCCACTTTTGGAAAGGCAGCTGAATGGTCAGGTCCAGAGAGAAGGTGTTTGGTAATCAGTGGCACAAATTCTAGTTGGAGGACAGCAGCCAGCAGTGTGCCCCATGAGTCAATACTGGGTCAAATCCTGTTCAGTTAATGATATAAAGGATGGGGAAGAGTGTATCTTCAGTAAAAACCACAAAGGTCTGCATCAGGTCTAGCAAGCCTTACAAGGAAGTACAGATTATGAACAGTGAGGAGGACTGAAAACTAGCTGAGCTGTTCTGCTTAAAGGGTTGGGATCACAAGCACAAAATCTACCTGGAGGTCACTTACTAGTGGTGTACCCCGAGCATCAATGCTGGGCCAATAACTGATTCACTAATGACCCGAATGATGGGACAGAATGTACCCTCAGCAACTGTGCAGATGATACAAAACTGGGAGGAGTGGCTGATGCACCCAAAAGTTATGTTGCCATTCAGAGGGACCTCAACACAGTGGTGAAATGGGGTGACAGGAAACTCATGAAATTCAACAAAGGGAAACACCAAGTCCTGCACCTGGCTAGGAGTAACCTCATACACCTGGACAGGCTGGATGTTAACCAGCAGTAGCAGTGGGTCTTTCCTGACCACGAACTGACCACCAGTCAATGTTGCACACTTTCAACAAAGAATAATATTCCCAGCAGATCTAGGGAGATAATCTTTCCTCTCTACTCAACTCTGACAAGACCACATTGGGAGTGCTGAATTCAGTTCTAGGCTCCCCATTGCAAGACAGACATGGACATATTGGAGAGAGTCTAGTGAAGTACCACAAAAATTATTAAGAGATGGCCCCACTGTTCTTACCTGTGTGTGTATATATAAATGTGTGTACATATATATAAAAATGTGTGTGTGTGTATATATATATATGTGACGGGAGGGAATGAAAAAGAGGAATTCAGACTTTTCTAAGTGGTGCCCCGTGACAGGACAAATGTCAATGGCCATACATGGCAGTGCACAGGAGCTCACCCGTGTCCCCTGCTGTTAGCAGGCTCAGGATACCATGTGGCGCTCTGTATTGTGCTTCAGAGCTGTTCCGGGGCAGATGCCGTTTGACGGCGTGCTGCCTATGGAACTGTTAGTGTGGACTCCATTGTAAGGAGGAATAATCAGTTTCACCAAGAAAAGGATCTGTTTGGGTCTCTTTGTCTTTTTAATGAAGTTCCCAGCTGGAGGATTGTCTGCTGAGAAGTATTTCTCCATTTGCTGACCCAAGGAGATCATGGTTAAAGACTCATCTGTAGGAACCAGTGCGGCTTTGGTTTTCAGTTTGGCCAGGTCTTGGCTACCTGGGCTCATGGGGAGGTTGTGGGAGCTGTTTACTGGCATAGCAGTGGATCTGAGTCATGGAGAGCAACCAGGAAAGGGGAACTGTATCAGGAATGAACTCCCACAGCCTGCCTGGGAATGAAGCTTCTTTGAGCAAAGCAAGGAATGACCCTGTGAGGTTATTCTGGAGGTGGAATTACACAAAAATTGTTCATTTCTCTGCTCTGTCCATGTAGAAGTAAAATTATGGCTTCGTACACAAAAAATCATACATGGTGTTGAGTGCCCATACTTCCAACTGGTTGTGAGTGCTCCATCTCTGGTGATGTTCAAGGCTGGGCTGAACAGAGCCTTGGGTGATATGATTTAGTGTGAGGTGTCCCTGCCCATGGCAGGGGGGTTGGAATTTGATGATCTTAACGTCCTTTCCAATCCTAACTATTCTATGATTCTATAAATACATGCAGAAAATTCCTTTTAGACATAAAAATCTTTTTCATCATAAGGGTTTTGGAGCATTGGCACACCTTGGTCAGAAAAGTTGGGCGGTCTCCATCCTTGGAGATATCCAAACCCAAAACCCAGGCAAAGCCCTTAATAACTACCTTTAGTTAACCATGCTTTGAGCAAAAACATTGGACTAGACCATACCCAAAAATCTCTTCCAACCTCAGCAATTCTGTGACTCAAAAGATAAACACAGCATACTGATTTTCAAAACTAGGAAATTTTCATGTGATTTAAAGCGCAAAGAGATGAAGGTGACTTCCACATTGCTCTTACTTACATAATACTCACAAACATTTGCTTTGATAAATTATTTTAAATCTCAGGATTACCTATTTATACTGTGTTGCAACTACTCTTGTTTTAGCCCACCGATACTGTTTTTCAATTTTCAGCTTGTGTTGAACTTCAGAAGCAGGGAACTTTCTGTTTATTTCAGACCTGCTCAGATGAGTATATATCACTATTACCAGGGAACTCTATGAAACTAAAGAAATAGTCCTGTGGCTAAAAAAAGATTGTATGCATTCTCCAACAAACACCCTTATAAGCTTGCCCTGCAGTTAAACTGCTATAGCAAACAGTAATAGTCTATTCACATCTATTATAAAAGGAGTATCACCTGCAGTTTTATTGACTGTCAGAAAACAGGTCTCATTTTGTGAAACAATAAAAATCAAATTTAGTGTAAAATCTCCCAAGGTTGTAGCCTGTAACCTTGTAACATCAGAAATGACAGCAGTCAGCTTTTCTTTTTTTTTACTTTTTTATTTCATACTCCAAAAGAAACTAGGGATTATATTCCAGAGCAGGGAGTGTTGCACCCATCAACATACTACCATCCAGAGATACAGCAAAGGTAACAGAAAATGCCTTCAATTTGTGTCTTTTCTGGATAAGAAGACATGAGAGACTTTTCAGAGGTGAAATATCTGATAGGAGGGCAGTGACTTTCAGCTGTGTCTCATAGCATGTCCGACGCAGGAGATAAAAGAATAAAAGCTATGGTCTTAGAAAAGAGGCAGCTTCTTCCAGCCACGTCCTTTCCCTCAACACTTGGAAAAGGGGTTGTCCATGGACTATGTGGAATAATGCATATATTAGGTACCCTATATCTGGTTCCAGTGACTGCATCATTCTTCACTTTTTGGGCAGAGGCCAAACTCACATTGCAACCATGCTCTTCAGGAGTGTTTTCCTCCAATATCTTCATTAAGACAACTTAAAAAATGTGCTACCCACCTTTACCTTCAAACTCCAGTTTTCACTAAAGGGAAATCCATGTGGATAGGCTGGATGGAGATGGACCTTTCTGTCAGTCTTTCAAGGTAGCCTGACTCAGTTGCCTGATGGGAATATCTGAAAGTATTTTTCAATGTTTAAAGAGAAGAAACAGTTTAAATCTTAGGCTGTACCAATACACAAGCACGTGAAGCAGAATACATTTGCTAGCTTTTTTTGTTGAAGACATTTTCACCTGAGAAACAGGGGATTCTGAAAGATTTTCAAAAATAGCCTGTATCAGACATCAAAGTAGCCTAATATTTCACTCTAAGTACTTGGTAGCTCCATTCATTTCAACTCTCAACTTCATGTGCACACTGAAGTTACATAAAAGCTCCCTAAAAGTTTGAAGTAAACAACATGCGGTAATGCACACTAGTAGATTATTTTCTGGTATCATACATAGCCACACTTTAAGGAACTTTTCAAAATAGGATATTGCATGCATCATGTAAGAAAGAAAATTACATTTTAAAAAATGGGCTATATTTACGTTGATGTTTTGTGTTTTTAAAGAGACTAAGAATCTCATCAGTAAAGGAAGGATTATTTAAAAGAGGAATGCCAACTCAGAATCAAATATTTAACAAATAGTTAACTTGATTTGTTAACAAATCATGTACCTGAAGTTAGACTAACACTGACATTTGGAATAGGCTTCACAGACTTCACACTGCTGATTGGGAGATAGGAATTTGTACATGAAAACATACACACAAAACATTCCTAGGCTTCTGTAAGCAAGCTTTCGTTTCCATCAGTCCTGACTCAAACACAGGAGGAGGAACAACAGGGGAATAAAAATTCAGACTTCCTACCTGCTTTTCTTCAGCGCCCATTCTGGAACAGGAATAAGCCCACTTTTCCCTCACTCAAATACAGTGTTGGAATCAGAACATTTTAGGATGCAGTAGAAGTTTGACTCTGAATTAACAGTTTAAATATGGATTGATGATTAAAACATGTAGCCAAGGTCAGTTAGATAGTCTGAAAATGCCCATCCGGAGCCCTTTCCTGTGTGCTTTTCAGAGCAGGCATATTCCACTGCAAGTCTCTTGTCAAGCCCCAGTAAGAGTTGCAAAGAACTTCAACCAGGCAACCAAACGAAAATAACTTGAAGATACATTCACTTAAATCAAGCTGTGGATAAAGAAGGCTATTCAATTTCAGGTCTGCCCAATTATCAGTTTGGGTATTCTTTTTTAGCCCAGCATGAGCTCAGATTTGAGTCTCAGTCAAGTAAATAGCTGCCTGGAAGAGCAGCAGAACAAGGTATCTTCATTAAAACTTAGCTAGATAGTTTGAGGGCTTGGCAAGAAATAAAATGAAAGAGGGGAAAGTAAATGAGGAGCTCAGACTAAGAGCTCACTTTCATCTAGCCAATGTAATGTAAATCTTTTCTATTGTGCACTTTAAGATGTAAATTGGATTCAAGTTGATGTTCACCAGTCTTGAACCAGCAGGGATATCTTCCTGCCTCTATCAAAGCATCTCTCTGCCAATTATTACTTGCCGTGACAGTTGGAGATTTTTCATGTGTGTGCAGACTTTCACAAATACAAACTCATTAATATTAGCTCTTTCACCTTCTGATTCCAAGAAAAAATGTAATTTTGGAAACTATCAGGACTCAAGTGATCTGCATCATCTAGTTACAACCTAAAAGATCTAGATGATTATGAGAAAGAAGGCTTATTTTCTTGGTATTTTCAATTTTTAAAAATTTACTCTTTTTAACAGGAGAAACAATTATGTTAATACAGAAAGACACTTTTATTGTTTACTCACTGCAAACAGATAGCTCTCCATTCATTAAAGCAGATTTTATTTAATAGCAGCAAGCCGAGATTTCCTGATTCATTTAAGTAAATTCTGTGCTACTCCACAGAAAAATAGACGTTCATTAGAAAAACTTTACAGAAATCACATACTAGAATTCACTGCATCATTAAAAAGAGAAAAGTTCAGATCAAGTTGCTACAATCTCAGAGTTGTTTAAAAACCCAAACTTTCATTTCAATGATCACAAAACACATGATAAGACTATTATTTGTTTAGCAGTGAGAAGGGAAAAAGGAAACTTCTTCTTTTTCTTTTTTTTTTCTTTTTTTTTTGTTGGCTTAGGGAATTTTGAAGCAGTTTGACTTTAAAAGTTGCACTTATTTTTCATTTCTCCACAGGTTAAATTATTCTGTTGAAAAATCTTGGTATGGGCATCATTCGAGACCTATTTTTGGCTAATGTTCTGTGTGTGATTGAATCACTAGGGATGGCACATGTCACAACTTTGGCTACCGAGGTCTCAGAAACAGTTTTCCAATGAGTTTAGGTAGACACATTGGGTGCATGTGGCAAAATATGCAATACATGTATGACCTAATAGCTATATTTATGATAAATTTCAGCTGTTACCTTAGGTTCTTTTCCTCAACAGCAATGAACACATTGCCTGATATATTGATTTGCTATAGATTGCGTGTAAATTTTTGAAGTGCTCACCACTTCTGAAAAGATTCCAGAGAGACCACAAGTAAAAGCCACCCTTTTGCATTCTTTCAGGAGAAAATACATGCCTGAAAACTGTAGACAGGCAGGAAAAGGTGCAAGTATTAAGGGAAACCTGAGGGAGTTGTTGGTATTTGTAAGCATGAAAGTTGAAGAGGGGCGCTTTTCAAGGTCTAGAATGCCTCACTCTGGGTTTACACCATGATGAGTGGTACATACATGTTTGTTTATTTAAGGGGAGAAGTGATTTAGAAAGCCTCCTCAGAAAGTATACCACTTTCCCCATATTCAATTTGGCCTTGCAATTCAAACAGTGCAATATGATACCCTCAAAATATTTGGAAACAGCAGACAACACACAAAATATACTTGTCAGAAAAAAATGCCACAGGGTGTAGCGTGATCTTTCTACCCTTTTTACATTAAAGTTGCTCACACCCGTGGTGGTTTGGGTTTTTTACATTGTTTATGTTTGGGGGTTTGGGGTTTCGGTTTCAGGACATGTTTTTCTCTCTCAAAACATACAAATGACTATCAGATCACTAGAAATCATTATTGTAGATAAATTTTTGCGAAGATGAAATGTTGCCCATAATGACATTGCCAAGAACATCAGTTACATGTCAGATTCCAGGCACATCTTGGCACCCACCACATGCACCCTTCTCATAGCATCTGGACCTTGCTCCCGAGAGTATTTCCATAGCTTTTCTCTTACCACAGACTTCCACTGGATCGTGAAATGAAAGTTCACTGCAAAACATTAAGCATGATGGAAGGAAGCCTTGGTGGCTCAGGAAGAGCCATTGGCAGATGTGCCTCTCCACAGGGAAGCAGTATCACCCACAGGGCTGGCATACCTAGAGCTGGGAACCAGGCTCAGAAGCATCAAAGGCAGTGGCAGACCACTGTAGGGAAGCAAGCAAGCAAGCAGAAGACAAAATAGGCATGATACAGGAACCACCATTTCTCCATCTCTAAGGATCTGGACAGCCTAGTTTCTTAGACTGCATTATCAACTACATTATCAACTGCAGCATGCTCACGTGGAGGCCATACGCAGGGCAGGACTATAATGTAAATGAATTCATTCAGTATGTGACAGGGACTTACTAGGAGCCGTCATGACATGGACAGACACACAGTATCTGAGAATCATAGAATCATAGAATAGTTAGGGTTGGAAAGGACCTTAAGATCATCTAGTTCCAACCCCCCTGCCATGGGCAGGGGCACCTCACACTAAATCGTGCCACCCAAGGCTCTGTCCAACCCGGCCTTGAACACCACCAGGGATGGAACGTTCACAACTTCCCTGGGCAACCCATTCCAGTGCTTCACCACCCTCACAGTAAAGAATTTCTTCCACAAATCCAACCTAACTTCCCCTGTTTAAGTTTGAACCCATTACCCCTTGTCCTATCACCACAGTGCCTAATGAAAAGTCACTCCCCAGCATCCCTATCGGCCCCCTTCAGGTATTGGAAGGCTGCTATGAGGTCTCCACGCAGCCTTCTCTTCTCCAGGCTGAACAGACACAACTTTCTCATCCTCTCTTCATACAGGAGCTGCTCCAGTCCCCTGATCATCCTCGTGGACCTCCTCTGGACTTGTTCCAACAGCTCCATGTCCTTTTTATGTTGAGGATACCAGAACTGCACACAATACTCCAAGTGAGGTCTCACGAGAGCAGAGTAGAGGGGCAGGAGCACCTCCCTCGACCTGCTGGTCACGCTCCTCTTGACGCAGCCCAGGATACGGTTGGCTTTCTGGGCTACAAGCGCACACTGCCAGCTCGTGTTCATTTTTTCATCGTCTTATACAGTAGAAGTTCGATAATTTGAAAGTTGTTAAAATATGAAAGAGGCATTTTTCCTTATGTTTCACATTTGTTATAAGATTCATGACCTCTCCTGGAAAAATATGTGCTAAATAAAGAAAACAAAATTAAATCTTACGGAACTAAGCCTTTCCTTCTACGTTACCAAAACAGTTACACAGCTCATCTGCAGTTATATACTGTACTATCTGCATTAGACACCCCGCAATGACCATATGATATTATTTTTAGTTATATAAACTCTGGTAGTTATGTCTTTTTTCACTCAGACAGAATGGAAAAATAAACACTAATCTCCATAAAAGGGAGATCAAATTAAAAGGGTTAATTTGAAGACAGGGGAGAGATACTCAAAATTAAAGAACAATCACAAACACCTTCAATATAAGGAAGTCATTTGAAACCATCCTCCAGAAAGGCTGAGTGGGAAGCTCTAGGGCAGAAGATTAGAGATCAAAGAAAATTCTCCTGAGTGCCATCGCACAGTGCTCCAGATCCCGCAAAGCACTGAGGTATATATTAGATACAGTAGAGGAACTGTACATTTTAACCAAGGACCAAGCTTATATAAAGCAAAGAGTAATCGTTAAAAACTTTTGTTTGTAAGATATGTATTAGAATCATAGAATAGTTAGGGTTGGAAAGGACCTTAAGATCATCGAGTTCCAACCCCCCTGACATGGGCAGGGACACCTCACAATTAACCATGCCATCCAAGGCTATGTCCAACCCCACCTTGAACGCCGCCAGGGATGAAGCGTTCACAACTTCCCTGGGCAACCCATTCCAGGGCCTCATCACCCTCACAGTAAAGAATTTCTTCCTCAGATCCAATCTAAACTTCCCCTGTTTAAGTTGGAACCCGTTACCCCTTGTCCTACCACTACAGTCCCTCATGAAGAGTCCCTCCCCAGCATCCCTATAGGCCCCCTTCAGGTATTGGAAGGCTGCTAGGAGGTCTCCACGCAGCCTTCTCTTCTCCAGGCTGAACAGCCCCAATTTTCTCAGCCTATCTTCATACGAGAGGTGCTCCAGTCCCCTCATCATCCTCGTGGCCCTCCTCTGCACTTGTTCCAACACTTCCATGTCCTTTTTATGTTGAGGACACCAGAACTGCACACAATACTCCAAGTGAGGTCTCTTGAGAGCAGAGTAAAGGGGCAGGATCACCTCCCTCTACCTGCTGGTCACGGCTTTTATTTTTCTCATCTGAAGCATCCTTACCGAACAGATTAAAATTCTGTCTCCCTTTCTGTACTTTGTATTTCAGAGGCCATTTAAGCTTTGCAACATGGCAATATACGTTCTTTTCAAAGCAAAGCAAAGCTTAATCTCTACAGCAGAATAAAAAATAAACAAAAATGTGTTAAGCTCTAAAGTCAATAATATGTACTTATATATGTATGTCTTTAGTGTACATGTATGCATATGCATATATAAATGTACATAAATACAAAAGTATAGTTATATATAACTATGATACGGTTGTATAGCTATGTATGTGCATAAAATGATAAAATACATTATAAAACAGAGAACAATTAAATATTCTACCAGTATATTCTGCACCTCACAGAAACTAAAACTGCAAAACATCTTCATGCAGGAATGCCACATGCTGACAAGACAAGCTTGAAAGAGGGGGCTCAGCTAGGACAAGAGCCTGACATACATAAGTGCTCCCCACAGCACCAAGTTACGTCAATGCTGCTGCTACCAGATCAAAATGATCATCTGTATGTCACAGACATTAGGAAGGGTTTGGTTTTTTTTTAATTAAATCCTACAAAAAGAAGAAGAATGGCAGCCGTAGAATCTTTTACAGTAACTCAGCTGAGACGCTCTGCCTCTTCCTATGCTTTTTCTGCTAGTGTGCAGAGAATACAGGATAAAATTTTCTCACTTTGAGAATTTCTTGTTTTGAGAATTAGAAATGCCAGACAATTTTAAAACACCAGTCTATTTATTCTGGTTTCTTTCAGTTTTCGTATCTTCTTCTTTCACAGTAGCTAGTCCTAAAGGATTCGGCGGAATATGCACGTCCTTCTAAAAGACGATTATGCTGCCATGAGGCCACTATGTGACTCTTTTATATCCTACAGTATAGACAGTCTTATTCTATGGACATCTTTAGCTTAGTTTTCATAATGAGGGTGTTAGATTTGCTCTTTGCTGCTGCAAACTTGAGATTTTTGACCCAGTAGTAGTTTGAAGCACGTAAAGCTTTTGCAGAGAACAAAAGAAGGATTATGGAAGGTGCAAAGATTACAGTCCATAAATGCTGTAAGTGTTCTGAGTACAGTTTACTGATGGTTAGACAGGATTTCCCCCTCGTAAACTGCACTATGGCTACTGAGCAACCTAATTGCCAGTAAGAACAAAACAATATTTCTTATGACTACCCACTGCTTTTGCGATCACAAAATAAACTTCAAATGAAGGTCAAATCATTAATGATGTTTCCAAGTCAAATTTGTGCAATGGCTGCAAAGCAGCTTGAGCCAAGGCATTTTAGGAATGTCTGAAGATCACTACTGGAGCAAGCAGAATATTCATTTCACTTGTCTTTTTAATCCCACAGATCTCTAGGATCCCAAGCAAAAGTCCTCAGAAAGCCCTTCATTAGTTGTACTCCTGACAAGCAGAATAAGTCTGGACTTTGATTGGTTCTCAAAGTTCTTTATTTTAATCCTTTCTGACTTTTTTCCTAATAAATGATTGATAAAAAAATTGATCCTTTTAAGGCCAGTCACTGTTGCTTCTTACCTTTCTTCAAAAACTTCCAGTAATATACTAGCATTTTTTTATTTATCCCACTTACTCAAGCATGCTACCAAACTTATGCATGTAAGGGGGTGTGTGGGGTTCTATATGTTTTGAGAAGCATGTATTGTTGGACCAGTGCTGACACTTAACTATAAAATGTGTATACAGAAAGCCATGCAGTAGTAGGATGTAGTGAAAAAGTGGTGTAATGTCCAAATGGTTAAGGCACTGGGTTTTGAAGGTGACAGCTGAAAAATACACAGAAAACTGCAGCTTACTTTTCTCAAAAGAGTGAAGGGCTGAGTCAGTCATGAAAGGATCAGAGGATCTGCCATTAGGGACACTCGTGTCCTTGAATCCATAAGATATGACCACTGCATCACTCCTTTGAGCAGAAAAGAGACTAAATAGTGAAGCAACCCTTCCAATCACCCGCACATCTTTGTCTAGAAAAGGCAAACATACCAACCCACTGAGTAAAATTTCTCTGAACAAAAATAAAGAAATATTTTCCAAGTAAAAAAGACAATCATAGACCTACATAATTTGGAGTGGAAGAATCCTCCTGAGGTTTCCTGGTCCTTCCCTCAGCCAAAACAAGTCCAAACTCGGAGATAAACTGAGATGCTCAGCATCTTGGTAATACACAGCCTTGTTCAATTGCAACAAATTGCAGCAGTGCAAAGAAGATTGTAATGAAAGAACATATTTTCCTACACAATGTAACTGAAGGAATCTCTCGTGCTAAAAGCATTTCCAGTTGAGATCAATTTGGCAATACTTTGGCTGCGTAGCAGAACTACAGAAAACAGTCAATAGGATTGCGATCATTCATATTGCTGTAGCGCCTTTTGATATTTTTCATGGGACATCCCAAGCACAATCATAGTATAAAAACTTAATTCCTGCCCCACAGAGCCTAACATCTGCATATTAGACAAGACACAGCAGACCAGTATGGATAGATTAGGGAAACAACAGTGAGAGAGGTTATTGGCATCACGACAGGCAAGAATCACGGCAAACTGGGAGTTTGTCCTGTTGTTGATCTTTTTTTTGGTAGATATCACTGCTTCTTCAACTTTTCACAAGAGATTTGAGCAAGGACAGTGCTTTGCACAGGTTTATATAGCTCCCTTCTTACAGGCACCCCAGCAAGGTTTTTCTTTCAAGGACTCTAGAAATCTTTGAAGGATATAATCTCTTTCCCACTGAACAAAATTTTCAATTATTAAAAAAAAAAATTAAAAAATCAAGACCGGTACTGTTGTAGAGCTTATTCTAGAATCTGAGTTCTTTACATAAGGAAATACGTAAAGCCTCCCCTGTCCAAAACATGAAAATTACATCTTGGATGGACCTTTCTTATTTCTATGCATATTTGCTCATACTATCACAAAAAGAACCTCCCTCTGTCAGCTGGTCTGTAGTCAAGACTGGTTCAGGAGGGGAGTAGGCAAGTGATAGATGGAGTGGTCACAAATTCATGAGTTTTGAGGCAGCTTCTCCTTTCATAAATCATGAAATCATCTGTGAATACCTCAATTTTGTAAGAATCAAATTGACTAACTGGAAAACAGAAAAATGAAATCAGTTTTTAGGTTTTCTCTAGAAGTGACTGGTAGTCATGCTTTGAGATTTTAGAGGAGCTTTAGTAGGAGTTTATGGTGCAGCTTCTGAAAGGACCACTCTAGAGACCTGTGGTTAATGATCCTTGTACTGAATACTCACCATGTATCTTGATTTTTAGAGGGCTGAGACAGTGAAATCAGAAGAACCTCTGAGCAGTGTACTCTTCTGAAAATTGAACTACCTGATTGACTGTCCTGTAAGCACAAGGAATTTGTTGCAGAACCTACATCACTGCAGCTGAGGGGCTCTCTCAGCATTCCTGATTGCTGTATGTTGCCAGGCTCAAATGTGGATGAAAGATAGATATACAAAACAGATGAGAGCTGTAGCAAACTACAGAAGAGACCACATTTAGAAAACTCCAGAGTAATAAGTGATTTTCTCAAGTAGTATATCTAAATATAACCAAGAGCATGCTTTTGAAAAAATAAAAATAAAAAAGATGAACTCTTATAAGACACAGAAAGCAAAATGGTGGGTCTATTAATAAATTAAAAAAAAAACTCTTCCAAGGTAATGTGTTTAGTTTAAGTAAAATACTACAATAAAAATATAAACCATTTGACAGGACTCTAATAGCAATGTCTGGAAAAAATTTTTTATTAAAAAAATAGAAAAAAACACACAGAAAAAAGCACTAAATTGAAATTCTTCAAGTTTGCAGAGTGAAACACAAAGCAAGTTTACAACAACAGCCTTGCATTCTTAATAAAGTTACTGCAAAGGAAGGGGATGACTTAGTCTCCATTTCTGGGAAAGACACATCAAGAACAAGTATATTTATTCTGCAAGTACAGAAAGAAAAGAGTGTCCTAGCTTTTTAAAGCTCAGAATAATAATATTTGGAATGTAGTTAGCAATGTAAAACTGAATTTTCAGTTGCTGAAGGTCCAAGAACAGCTTAGACGTATCAGTAATGGGTTATGTACAGCTGATCCTGTCTAAGAGGATGGGTTGCAAGACTTTTTAAGGTCACCTCAAGCCTATGAATTCTGTGATTTTGATCACTATTTTGAGTTTGTTTCAGGCACAAATTTCAGTTACCAAAAGTTACTTTCTTAACTTCCAGTTAAAATTGATCATTGAGTAGTCCAAAGATACTTTCCAATGTCAATCGTACATCTCAGCATGACCACAATTTTACCTTTAAGAAACAACATATCATGCTGAATTCTACATTTAGTTACTGTCCTACTTTCAAAGTTAGCCTAATGCTTGTTCTTTATAGTTTTCTATTTCTGCAGGTTGTTACATTGATTTTAATTCACATTTGAGGTTGGAGCTCTTTCCTTACAGAACTAAAACCTTGGTTTATCATTTTGATTTCCAAGTGGAGTTCTCAATTTGTGTTTTCCTGCAGTAACAGCATTATTTTAAAATACTGGGCAAGGATTTTAAGAAACTGCAACCATTAGCTGCTAAAAGAAACTTTGTACGTGATTTTGTCCATCACATTACCAGATAAGTTCTTCTATTGAAAGAACTACTACTACTGATACAAACAATGCTCTTGATTGTTTTTTCACTTTATGATAAAAATGGGTTTAGAAAGTTTTATGGAGTTGAGAACCTGGATTTGAAGAAACTGAGAGCTTTCTTAGACTAAAAGTAACTGCATAGCTCCTTTGCAATATCCTCCATAGGCCCTATTTAGCATTAGCCACTCTCTCCCTCCTTCTGACAGACTACAGCCCTTTGAAACTACATCATATGACAGGAGAAGAAAGTTGAGTCTTTAGGGTACTCCATAGTTGAAAGTTGCAACTAAAAGTTGCAAGTCCTACAGTTTTTATCACTAAGTACAACTAAGACAATTTCTGGAGCAAGCAAGTTAGTTCTGGTGCAGAGGACCACTGTGTGCTGGTGTCACCCAGAGGGTTGTTTTAAAAGCTCTTTGTGTCTGGACCCATGACTTAAACATGTTTAATTGGGGTTCAAGGGAAGAAAATAAACTTGCTAACAAATTAAGCTGTGGCTACTTCAGAGTTATTTTGCAATTCAACAAATAGTTTTGTTGAATAAATTTTTAGGGTTCCATTTAAAATTTATGAAATTCATCTTTCTGACTGAAAGGTACAGGGGTTAATCATTCCTTAATTAATCATTCCCTAAATCATTCCTTACACACGGGATACCCAGCTGAAATCTCATCACTACTGCAGAGTTAAACTACATTAGAGGGAAACACAGAGTTGTCCATGTTATGAAGTACTCTGAAATTGTTCTCACTTCCTGTTGTTGACCTTCTCTTACCGTATTCACACAAATGGGATTTTTAAATTTGCAGGAAATTAGACTAGAGAGGTCCAGTTAATTAGAAGGCATTAAAGTGACTGAATTATACTACCATTTTGATGTTAGGAGAAAGCTTTAGTTAACTGAGAAATGGGGAAGAAACGTAATAACACATTTGACATTGATGTATAGAACTAGAACTGTTTTAAAATGAGATCTTTTTAATAAGCCACGAAGTTTAGTTGCAATGAAAAAATAGCCTATTACTGTTAACATAGAACTGGCATAATTTTAAATAATAATTAATTATATAATAATTTAAATAATAATAAATAATAATTTAAATAATTCATAAAGCAATCAAACTAGTTATGCTAATGTAGTAAGTATTTTTAAATTCATTTAAGAAATTCTGGACGTATTAACATGTAAGTAAAATAAGAGACAAAGGTGAGTACTGGTGCTTCTTTGGAACTTTTTTCCAGGGACAAGCCTTAAACCTTTCTCTGCCATTTGCCAGCCACATAAACAAGGGTTTTTAATACTCTATGTTCTTATAGCTCTGTATGGTACCTGGGATTATGCTGATGTAAACCCATACCTCAGCCAAGAAGACAGCAAAATGAAATTCTTAGATTTGTATGGAATATTTTGTATTAAATAAAAGGGTTATTTCAGCAAGATAAAGTAATTGTAAATACAATTCAAATCAATCTAAAGTAGCCTAGTGTTTGGGCTTTCTTCTGCTTTATTTCCCATTTGGGAACCAGATGAAGAAATGTGTTATTTGCACAGGCCAATCTGGTGACAGTAATTCTCTGTAGTCACAGGAAAAGAAAATTCAAATTAAAATTCCAGTTCTGTTCTAGTGTGCCCACAATTCCTCTTTGCCCAACAATGCAAGAAGTAGTCCAGCTAAACAGTGCAGCACGGGAAAATGAAGGTATTCATGGTAAAGAGCAATGCAGACCTTTTTTCTTTTACACAATTGCCTGTGAATGACCAGCTAAGAAGTCTACCTGCATGTTGGCTGTGGCAGAGACTGAAACACCAGATAACATCAGCAAGTCAGATACACTTCTTCACCATACCACTAGCTGAATTTCTAACAACTTCCATTTTCCTAAATATGGATGTTTTGGAAAAAGAATAAAGAAACAACCATTTTTTTTTCTTTAGACTCACATTTTATCTCTTCTGCCCTACCTTTGATAGCTGTTTTTATTCTTCTGAGTATCCAATGCTTAACTCTGATATAGACGCCATTCAGTGAGAAGCAGCTATTTCCAGTTTAGTTTTTACCTTTTCCTAATCTACACTGCTAGACCAAATTCAGTCTTTTAGATAATTTCAATTCAAAAGAAAAAATTGTGTTAGATATTGAATGCAAAAGCATTTAGGCTTCCCCCTTCCCACACCTCAGAAAATTACAATAGACTACCTTCTGGAACATAACAGACATCAGTCTAGAAGAGATTGTTTTCTTGCTCACAGCTATGAGCTTGTTTTAGCCAGAATCAATCAAAGTAATGGAGAGTGATAAATGACATGTTTTGGGATGCTCTTCTGTCTCAGTGTTTTCATGTGCTGCTTTTCCCAACTTGGCCCACTTTTTTCAAGCAACACTTGTCAAAGCCACATTGTCAGGAGTTCTCTACTCCTGAGCAACTTGATATTTCCCTTTCATTTTTAGTAAGATGAGAAAGAAGTACTTGATGGGCTATTACAGCTATATTAAATGAAGACCGGTACTTAAAGCTCCACGCTCTGCACCATTAAAAAGTAAACTAGCTGTGGGAAGTTGCCTCTCTGCAATAACAGTTCCCATATTTATTACACAGTTTGGATACATCATCCCAGCAAATCTGATTCCATCTCTGAAGAGAAGGATTGTTACCACCTACAGGGGAGTTCCAGCAGCCCCTAATATAGTAGGGTCATTTAATCGCTTGAAAGAAATCTGAAGAGGGACTTTTTACAAGGGCATGTAAGAGTAAGAAAAGGGAGCATGACTTTAAGCTGAAAAAAGGGAGATTTAGCTTAGGTTTTAGGAAGAAAAATCTTCACTATGAGGGTGGTAAGACACTCACACAGGTTGCCCAGAGAAGTTCTGGTTGTCCAATCCCTGGCAGTGCTCAACACTAGGTTGAATTGGGCTTTGGGCATCCTGGTCTAGTGGAAGATATCCCTGTCTATGGCAAGGGGGCTGGAACTGGAATGTCTTTAGTGTTCCTTCAGACCCAAACCATTCTATGATTACATTGGTCCTCTGCTTGCCAATACCACACTGGGTATCCAAAGAAGGGTAAAAACAACCATAGCACCACCAGCCCTACATGAAGTAACTGAATTGTACTGATTTCCTAGTTAATTCTTCTGGGAAGAAAAGTACACCTAGCACTGGCAGAATAAACCATTAATTGTTTCAAGGAAGAAGAACTATGAACCAAACCCCTGACCAAAACAGCCTCCTAGGTTCAGCAGTAGCAGTCATCTTTCTCCTTCTTAGTAGCTGGTGCAGTGCTGTGTTTTTGCTTTTGGCCTGGGAACAGCGCTGCTTTTAGTTGTTGCTCAGTAATGTTTACTCTAACGAAGGACTTTCTGAACCTCATGTTCTGCCAGGGAGGAGGGGAAGCCAGGAGGAAGCAGAGACAGGACACCTGACACAAAATAGCCAAAGAGGTATTTCATATCACAGAATGTCTTGCCAAGTATATAAACTGGGGGCAGTTACCCGGAAGGGCTTGATCGTTGCTCAGGTCGAGCTGGGTATCAGTTGGCAGGTGGTGAGCGGTTGTATTCTCTTCCGTTGTTATTTCCCTTATTATTATTGTTACTGGTGCTAGCAGCAGTGATTTCATGTTATACCTTAGTTACTGGACTGTTATTATCTCAACCCGTGGGAGCTACATTCTTTCGATCCTCCTCGCCTATCCCTCTGGGAGCGGAAGGAAGAAGGGAGGGGAAATGAGCGAGCAACCGCATGGTTCTGGGTTGCCGGCTGGGCTTAAACCATGACACACAGCCACCAAAGTACCACCTTACAATGAACTCGCATATAATGACCAAAACTACAGTCTCTTCACTGGCAGTTCCTGTAGACTCCAAACAACAGAGCCACAGGAGAACAGCAAAACACAGAGCCAGTCGGTGTGACAAGGGAAACAGTTGCAGTCCTAGCTGCAGCTAGAGACTTAAACTGGGAGCACAACAGAGAGCTTGGTTTAGTTCATCTATGTATGATGTGTAGTGCCAGCGTATGCTGATCACCTGCAAATTGCTGGAAAATGATCATGGAAAGAACTTGAATTTCCTATGCAAGCCTTAAGATTTCCCTAATCATAGCCTTCTCTGCTAGATCATCTGCCACCCTTTTCTCCACTTACAAAGCTTGTCAAGACTTTTAGGCATCCCTGGCCAATGACTTGGTTTTTGGCCACCTAGAAGAGTGGAACTAGCTACAGGCTTGCAGATTTCACCGTACAGTGTTTTCTTTAGATCACTGAAGTTGAATGAATCTTTAACCACCATCAGTCCCTAGAGGACATGACTGCTGACTTCATCTTGAAAAGTATTCATTAAGCTTTGTGTTTTGACTCATATTTTTTAAGCTGCAAAAGTATTCTTTTTTTTTCTCCAGTCCTGTGGCAACTTTTTATTGTAATAGTAGCCATATATAATACTTCCATCTGAGGAAGGACATAGGAGCTGGAGAAGGTGCAGAGAAGGGCAGCTAGATGATCAAGGGTGTAGAGAGACGAGAAAGGTTGGAACTCTTCAGTATGGGGCTGAAGAAGCCTTAGGTAATCATGAAGGCAATAGAAAATCTGAACACAGAACTGTTGTTCACTAAATGCTGCTATCTGAGAATGAGGTAGCACTTGTTGAAACACTAGTAGGGAACTGACTGAAATCATACTTCTTCACCCAGTGGATATTAAATTTGTGAAAGACAGGAGATAGGGGAAGAAAATGGTATCATCTCACAAAAATGGTAGACAGATTTATGGACCAGAAGACCATATGAAGAGTGAGGTCATGGATATACCTTAAAACATTCTTAATGATTGGCGATGCTGGGACAGTAAAAGGGGAGTGAATGCTAAAAGTGAGAGAGCCTCCTTTGTGCTGTGCAAATTAAAAGAAATATGAAATATAGCCAATCTTTTAGGGTCTTAAAAGTTGACAGCATGGTATTAATCAGATAAAACACTTGTCAAAAGTAATACAAATTCCTCCTTCCCTTTTCTTCTTCAACTCTCTAGTGGCACCTTTCTCCATTTTGACACTGGTTACCCTGAAATGCCTTCTTGACTGCTTTAAGGCGATAAAAACAGAAATAAAAAACTCTTCAGAAGATATTCAAATAAATGACAATAGCACACAATAAGGCTGTCAATCCATTTTAACTCAAAAGAGTAAAATAGATGTCAGTAGAATGGGCTGGCATTTACTCAACTTCAAATTGTCAGAAAGCATTTAAATGTGCCACACCATCCTAAACTTGACAAAATCTGAAGATTTCATCCCCAGAGGAGACGTCAGCAATGGGGAAAGAAACAGGAGCTATTCAAAGTCCACAACACAGTCAAAAATACAGACTTTGCCGATTCAATTTCTCCTACCCTTGTCTAGAAACAGTTATATCCAACAGCTCCGTTTCACCTCTGCCCATCACTTTAGTAATGTTTAAAATAGTATGCTATAGAAAGCATGTGGAAGGAAGTGAGAAACGCAGAAGTTTGGCACTATAATGGGACCCCAGGGTACACTCTTGCTGATACAGGACTGCTGTTCTGAGCTTTATCATATGCCAGGCACAGAGACTTCACCGGACACTGTAATGGGTAGTTCTTCCCATACAGGCCTCTTGTTATCTATGTGATGCCTACAATACAGTCACATACGTGAAAATCCGATGTGTCAAGGCCCTTTGGTCAGATGAAAGGAAGAGGGGTTCATACTAACTGGTTTTGATTTTGAACAGTCTAAATTTTTTTGCAGGTTTAAACATGAACTGTCTATTTTCAACACACAACTCCATTTTGATTAAAAAATAACTAGGTTCAACAAAGGAGCCTGAATATCAGTGAAAAATAGTGGAATTCAGGCTCCTGAGTCACTGAGGTCTTTTTTAAAAGTGCTTTTATATTTTGTCTAACAAATTAAGATTAAATTATCAATTGTTTTTAAACATCACTGTCTACAATGTTTAATTACGTTAAAATTTAAATTATATAAAATTTAAATGCACAGCAGCACAATGTCAATATACCTCTGAAAAAGCTCATATCTGATACAGATTTTTGTGCAACTCATTTTCTGCTGTAATATCATGTAAACAAATAATAATAGTAACAGATTCATGTCTGAGAACCAAAAATGAGGCTGCTTTAGAATTACCACCTTTACATTTTAATTTCCCTACCAACATTCATAAGTCAAATCACGCTTCATACATGAATACAAAATACATGGTGTACGAATAAAGATACATGAACACGGAAAGGGAAGGAGTATCCATTTCCCCATATTTTTTCACCTCGGAAATTATTTTGAAAGTTTAACAGGCAAATATTTTTTTTTTACCCCACAGATTGTATCTCTTTAAAGGCATCACCAGTTTCTTGGTCTTCTATGCCATGTAAGCAAATATATAAAATTACTTCTTCTGTGTAAATGTTGAGAAAATAATAAGTATCACCGCTAGGGGATGCTGATAGTAAACCAACAGAACTTTCTTAGCTGACAGCGGTGCCTTCGTGTTACTATTTTCTGCGTGAAAACTTCAGTTTCAGATTAGAACGTTATCCGAAAATGCAGCAGGACAGAGGTGCTTGGTTAAATTTGGTCAGCGAAGCACTGAAGAAAAATATTAAAATATTCTATACATTTACATTTAGGAGAACAGAAATGGTACATAAATAGCAGCCCAGAAGTTTCTTAAGTGCTGGTATAATACAATGCATTTAGCAGTGTTTCTCCCAAATTCAGATTTACATTTATGTGGTTATCTGGGGGGGAAAAAAAAAAAAAAAAAAAAAAAAAAAAAAGAGAGAGAGAGAAAAGTCTTTTATTAGTTTTAGGATCTTGGTGAGTGGAATGTACAGAGGAGGAAGAAAAATGTAGAAAATGGTGAAAAAAATGAAAAATCGAGCTTTATTTCTCCTGACCATTTTAGTTTTGGGTGCTCTTAAATACTAAGATTAGGTCAAAACCTAAATAATCTATGTGGCTGAAGGAGATAAAGTAAAGATATTGGTTTACTGTTAACACAAAAACTCATCCACAAGAAGCAAGATGCAAAATGAGTTTAAAAAAAGTGTAATTTCTGTTTAATCTCAAATGTATTTTTATACCTTGTATATCCTTTTTGAGTTCAGGAAAGGACAAATATTTCAAAAGGCTATTCCTTGATTAAAGAGCCTAAGAGCTTTTTCTGTTTTTTTTTTTTTTTTCCTCTGGTCTTACTATAAAAGATATTTTCCTTGACATTGAAAAAAAAATAATCCAATTTATCTTAAAGTATTAGAGTCATTTATCTTTGCTGCTGCAATGCTGTTTTCACTTGGAGTTTAAAGTCTTTGGAGCCTGAAGTCCTTGGAGCCACGTCCTGAGAAGTGCTGAGCTGATACTGGAACTAGGAAGTCCTCACAATTTGACCATTTTACATGTTTCTACAGCTGCTTAAAAAGAGGAAAGAACTTTAAAGAACTTTCACCTCGCAAACTTGAAAACTGTCCATTTAAATTGAAGGAGTGTCATATGGTCCAGTGAAGGCAGAGCTCACAGCTGACCCTTGTTTCACTTGCTAAACCATCAGCTGAAATTGGAGTAATGCCTTCTTAGGCAAATGAGAGAAAGGCAGGTGGAATTTATTAATAACTGGCATGAGGGTTATATGAATATATATGATCTGAATTATTTGGGTGTCTGGAAACAGACTAGTTTGGCCTCTCAGACCATTTTTATTATGATTTGATAGCAGTGGATGGAAATCATAGAATCATAGAATAGTTAGGGTTGGAAAGGACCTCAAGATCATCGAGTTCCAACCCCCCTGACATGGACAGGGACACCTCCCACTAAACCATGCCATCCAAGGCTATGTCCAATGCTGCCTTGAACATCGCCAGGGATGAAGCATTCACAACTTCCCTGGGCAACCCATTCCAGTGCCTCACCACCCTCACAGTAAAGAATTTCTTCCTCATATCCAATCTAAACTTCCCCTGTTTAAGTTTGAACCCATTACCCCTTGTCCTATCACTACAGTCCCTCATGAAGAGTCCCTCCCCAGCATCCCTATAGGCCCCCTTCAGATATTGGAAGGCTGCTATGACGTCTCCATGCAGCCTTCTCTTCTCCAGGCTCAACAGCCACAACTTTCTCAGCCTATCTTCATACGGGAGGTGCTCCAGTCCCCTGATCATCCTTGTGGCCCTCCTTTGGACTTGTTCCAACAGTTCCATGTCCATTTTATGTTGAGGACACCAGAACTGCACACAATACTCCAAGTGAGGTCTCTTGAGAGCATAGTAGAGGGGCAGGGTCACCTCCCTCGACCTGCTGGTCACACTCCTTTTGATGCAGCCCAGAGTACGGTTGGCTTTCTGGACTGCAAGTGCACACTGCCGGCTCATGTTCATTTTTTCATCTACCAACACCCCCAATCACTAACAAGTATTTTTAAAAGATTAGAGTAATTTCTCTTCCTTGCTGCAATGAAGTTTGAATGTGATGTTTCTGGTCTATAGGTCAGATCCTGAGGGGTGCAGTCACATACTTGCAAGCATCTCATATCTTGCCACTTCACTCTATGTAGATAGTCCACTTCCAGAAGTCTTGTGAAGATGAAGTCCCTGCTGAGAGTTCCTTGACTGTTGCTTTTAAGGATGAAAAGCATGCAACTAGATTGGATGAACTGATGCTTGTATCATATTCTTATATATGTCACATACATATAGAATTGCATCAGTTTGGTTCTCTTGACTTACATCAATTGAACTGATTGAATTAACAGCCCAGAGAGATCAGCAGTGGTTGATTGCAATTTGGTCATCATTTCAAGGCTACTCAAAACAAAGCTACAAAACTTTCATGTCGGCTATCAGGATAGGAAATAGTAATGATTCTGATACTCTCATATGCAGAAAGACACAGAATATATGTACACACATACTCGTACTTTTATACATGTGCATCAAAGCTAAACGTATAGCCAGTAATTAAGAAGTCATATTGATGAACAACAACACCCGAATTTCTCATAATACTAATGACAGAACAGTATAAAGATACTTTACATTCCTTTTCTTAGCTGACATGTGGACCTAGTCTTCTGACGTGTGCTGAACAGAAGCAAAAGCATACAGGGTTTTGCAATGCTGTTTGGAGTTGTACTAATAAAGTCAACATTAATAATGCTGCCATCTTTTCATTATAATACGCATTGGGAAACTGCATACTGAGCATCAATAGAATAATGTAGTTGTATATATCCACACATTAGGAAACTCAGAAATTCAAAACACTCCTTTTTCTCATTCAAGTACATTTTCATGTATAAAATTTATGCCTTGTGCACTTCTGTACCACTCCCAAGAAAGTATAGGAGACAACTGCAAAATGAAAAAAGAAAACATATTCTCCATATGTAGTAGTCCTGCTCATAACCATCATTTCTTTTGCTTCATATCATAAAACAATAGGATTCCAAACATAGCCCTTTAGCATAATTCTGTTCGTCAATATGTACATAAGCCTTCCGAAAAAGGATGTAATTCACCATCTCTTTAGGCTGCTTCCCTTATCCTATTGGTATTTCCTGCTTATATCTCAGTTTCATCTCAATTTATTTAATGTTTTGTTATTGATTCTTTGATTTTTTCAGTTATAAGATGAAATAGAAACAGACGCAAGTAAGTGATATTATTTCTTTAATTAAATCAAAAATAAAGAGAACTCTTACTCTAAATACAGAACAATTTATTGTACAGTAGTATTAAATTAAATAGTAAATAACAACATTTAGTTTCCAGGATACACATCTATATGAATGCACCTGTTTCTTTCTTCTAGGGCTGGATATGAAGATAGGCTGAGAAAATTGGGGTTGTTCAGCCTGGAGAAGGGAAGGCTGCGTGGAGACCTCCTAGCAGCCTTCCAATACCTGAAGGGGGCCTATAGGGATGCTGGGGAAGGACTCTTCATTAAGGACTGTAGTGAGAGGACAAGGGGTAACGGGTTCAAACTTAAACAGGGGAAGTTTAGACTGGATATGAGGAAGAAATTCTTTACTGTAAGGGTGGTGAGGCACTGGAATGGGTTGCCCAGGGAAGTTGTGAATGCTTCATCCCTGGCGGCGTTCAAGGTGGGGTTGGACATAGCCTTGGATGGCATGGTTTAGTGGGAGGTGTCCCTGCCCATGTCAGGGGGGTTGGAACTCGATGATCTTGAGGTTCTTTCCAACCCTAACTATTTTATGATTCTATGATTCTATGATATGTACATACGTAACAGCGACATAGGAGTGACAAAGCAATAACGACAATTTTCCTTACCTGGTGAGTAACGCACACAGTTCAGGCCAGACTAACCAAAAAAAAAATCATACTGACTTCAGCTTATTTGATAGAAACTTCTGTCTCCAAAGCAGGGAGAAAGCAATATTCAGAAGAAAGACTCATGTAATTCCCTTCTTCCTTGTGAACTGAAATATGGCCAGAAATTAGCTGCTTTATCACCACCAATAAACTCTATCACACATGCAGCTAGATTACTGATAAAGCTTCCAAACCACAGCATCACCTTAATCCAGCACACCTGAATTACCCGTAACTGCCTTAGAGGAACATGTCAGAAAAATATCTTGAGAAAAACAAGTCAGTAAACCTGAAAGAGAAACATCTACCTAAAAAAAAAATGAACCAAACAAGCAAACAAAGAAGATGGTTAGATAGATAGATGATAGATAGATAGATAGATAGATAGATAGATAGATAGATAGATAGATAGATAGATAGATAGATAGATAGATAAAATTAAAAAAAAAAAAAAAAAGAGAGCCGGGAATCTCAGCTGTGAGCCACCATGTGGTATATGTGGCCACATTTATGTTCATACCCAAAGGCTGTTTCCCTGGTCATGCCTGCACACCACAGAGCCCTCCAGATTCTAAATTGAATTCCTTCTCATGAAAACAAGGAGTCAAGATGTCTGTGTAGCCCCAGCCTCAGAAGGACTTTCAGATCCTTCTGATTAGGACCAGGTTTTGTAGTTAGTCTTAATGAGTGGGGAGCAGAGTCCTTGATTGTCTGCCAGAACAAGAAAATTAAGATGCATCATGAGAAGTTTCATTTCAAGTTATTAATGTAAGTCTAATTAAACAATAAAGGAATTCTGGGGACAGAGTTTCAAAATAAAGGGTGAAAAACAATCAAGATGGGTTACGTGTGAAACCTAAAGACCCTAATGGAATGAAGGGAAAAATGAAATGGTGTGAAAATTTGTACCAGTAATAGCTGCCAGACCTTGCAAATACATAGAATTTCAAAACAAAATCACTACATCTTACCTAAAAGTTAGCCTCTTTCACTTGAACTGCTGTTCATACATGATGATCTTGTAAGAAAAGCTCTTTGATTTTTGAATCAAAGAACCATTGCGTTGACTGTCTCACAGCTTCAGGATACTACACCTAAATTATAACTACTCCAAGGTAACTTTCATCCTTTTCCAGCTTGTTAAATTTACCCCAAATTCAGATATTTTCTTAAACCATCACTTCTGGAGATTTAAGTGAATAAAACCACTTACATAGTATGTGAATAGTGTTACTCCTCATGTCTCTATCTTGCCAGAGACAACAAGGCACAGTTAAATAAAGAGTGTTTTTAAGTGTGAGATAACGTCTTCAACCATCAGATCAGGTTGCATCTCAGAAGCCTTCTCCCAGAGCTTTAGTACCATGGTTAAACTGGTGAAAACAGACTAGATGCTCATCCACACCAAAAATTTTTGAAATTTAAAATGGAGAAGAAATGAAACTGAGAATAAAAAGAGACATAAATTGCTTTCTCAATAAATGCTTTTGAAGTTAATGGAGAATTTTTCCCATCAGCGAAGGACTGGAAATAGCATCCCAAATTTTTCCACGGCCATTATTCTTGCTAGGTCTTGTCACTCTAGAGAGTGACAAGAAAATGTAGAAGTATTTCCAATAATGAATTTAACTTCCTTTTGTTAATACAGTTTCTGTAAGCAGTTAATACCCTTGAACATATTCATTTAATTAAATGTATTTATTACTTTCATTTACTCAACAGAAGCTGGCAAGAATTATTTCATTTAATCTCTAGGCTGCACACCCACACATACTTTGCTGCAAAAGATTTTATATTCAGTGCCTGAAACCTGAGATCTTTTTAATTGCAGAGGGTCATGAATATTGTTTTTCCCCTTTAACTGGCTCCCATCATCAAAGAAGTGTTGAGGGAAGCAGCCGGGACTGGTATTCTCTTAGGGAGTGAAAAACAGTACTAGGGAATTGTAGCAAATTTACATTTCTGGGTGGTTTGGGGGTAATAAAGACCTTCCTAGGAAGCTGAATCCACTTTAATTTTGCATGCATATGTTCCTGCATCCAGAATTTGATTTTTGAAATGGATATTTTCATGTCACTATCATGAAAACTTTGCCTTCCATTTAAAGGCTCTGGCAAAGTGGATGTTTCTCTATTCTGATCATTTCTTGCACAGATACTGTAAAGTCTGGCATTCACTGAAACATGAATTTTCTTTGTGTTCTGAATATCGCCTTTAGTCACTGACAGAGTGAATCAATCAGTGCTGTTCTACTTTGCAGTTTGCAAATACATTTTGAGGTTTTTTTAACATTGTTTATTAGAATTTACTACAAGTGTTTATGTTCATGAATTAGTTTGACTCTGCCCATACCATGGCATTTTAACTTCCTGTTCTGCAAAGCTGTGATGTCGCATTATTGTCTGATATTTCTAGCAGTTGTAAAAAACTCACATGAATCCTCAGATAATTTTTAAATACAGTTGCTAAAATCCTCAATTTAGAGGACTGATTTGAAGCTGACAATAAGACAGGGCAGGTACCTGCAAATACCTGATAAACATCCTTATGACTCCCAGGGAAAGATTCTTTATCAATGAAGCTTAAGAAGGAACGCTCAAAGGGCACTGAGAAGGGTGGATCTCACCAGGCTGCACTCTGGTTACTGTGTGAGCAGAGCTGCTTCTGGGAGGCTGTGGAGTAACCTTGACAGAAAAGTTAAAACATAAGCAGCAATTTTTCTTTTCCTATGAGAAATCATAATGGCTTATCAGACCAGAGTGCCTAAAGAGAGTCTGCTTTTAATTATGTGTGGAACGTAGGCAATGAAGGGGTTACCGTCATATTTTTTCCCAATGGCTTTAAATGTGGCTGGCTAAGGATTCAGGAAACATTCACTATAGTCGCATGCCAGCACCTGATTGTGAAAGTCTGATTAGATTGAATTACTGAATGTATTGTCTGGTCTGCATAATAGCATAAGGAACAAACACACCCTTCTCCTAATTCTATACACAGTTCTGGGGCAGTGCTGCTTTTCCACACTGGACACATTTTCAGCTTTTCTATTTTCATTTTCTACCCTTATTAGGTTTAAATATAGGTTGCACTGAAAAAAAGTGTGTCACCACTCCTGCTTTAGCGTTATTTTCCCATAGCTAATCCTAGGGTTATCTACCCCAAAGCTAGCATGTTTTTACACACCAATGCACAATTTTCGTCTTCATGATATTTGTTAACTTGTATTAACAAGTTGAGTAAACCATCTTTCTCCCAGCCTAGACAAGCCCACAACAATAGTCCAAGAACACCTAAATCTCAGCTTTTATTCTACTGTGATATTAAATATAGCTCAATAGGAGACTTGAATTTTGCCAAGCATGGGGAAGTCAGAAATAAACTGTGAAACATTCAAAAGACTTTATTTTCCCACTGGTTGTTTTTAGTTTCTCAGTCTCTCTTGTGTGAGCACAGTCGGAACATGTTTTCACAGATGGGTTTTTTATTTGGATTCAGATACCTGTGAATACACAGAAACATCTCATGCCCTGGGGAGTTGGGCTACAGACTGGAAGTGGTACTCTTTGTGACATAAACCATTGAGTTATTTGATGAATACTGTGAACCTGTTAGGCCATCATGTAGTTCTGCTGCTAAGTGCAATGCTACCTCAGTGGAGCTGCTACTTCTGTCCTTCTCATTTGTTTAGTGTTTCTTGCTTCCTGTCTTCTAAAGGCAGATCTGTGTCTGCTGTGATAACACAGATCAGCATTTTTGAAACAGTAAAGAAATCTAAATGTGTAATAAGTTATTTTCAATATATGTGATTCATAATCAGAGCATTATTAATTGGCAGGTACAAGTATTAATCTGTAATATTTGAAGCATACTCCATTTTATGTATGTTGAATGCAAATGACAAATTAAGCTAGAAAGCTGCAACATCCTGGAGTAAGTACCACAGAGACAGCCATTTATAGAAGACAGCAGCATGAATGGGTGGAGACAGGAAGAAAATCCACTGATGTGAGTAGAAGAATGATGCACTTTGGGGCACTGAGGTCATTTTATCAGTTCAACAGGATAGAATCCAACCAGCATGAGAAACCTTGCAGGAAAGTTGTCATACCTGTAAAAATAGGAGCTCCTGTAATGAAGACTGATATAGTCCAAATTGCATCAGGGATGGAGAAAAGCAAATGGGATTGCTGTCCTCTGCCATCAGCCAGGTCTACAATATAATCCATAATTTGGGGGTAGAGAAGGTGAGCATGGTGGTGTTGTGTTTGTGTGGGGGTTTATTTGTTTATGTTTTGTTTTTTGTAGGCTGCAATTTAAAACAAACACAGAGGGGATGACATCCTTAGAGATAATATAGCTGTACTCAATGGTCATGATTGCTCAGTTACCATATAATACTAATTTTAAGGTCCAATCCAATAACTTTCAGAATAAGCAGCTTCTAACATCCTGTTGCAAGCTTGTAAGGGTACAGTAGTGTATATGAGATCAGATTACACAAACCTGGGAGGAATCACAGAATCATTAAGATTGAAAGGTCCCTCTGACAGCCATCTATTTCAACTCCCTCCTCAAAATAGGGCCACTTAAAGCAGATGGCTCATGCTCTTGTCTAGCTGAGTTTTCAGTCTCTGAAAAAATGGATCTTCTACAGATGCTTCAGGCAACTTGTTCCAGCGTTTGACCACCCTCACGATTAAAAATCAATTTCTTACATCTAGAAGAAATTTCTCATGTACCAACAACCTCTCATAACCATTCATCTTCAAGAGTCTCACTCTGTCTTCTGGAGAAGAGAAGGCTCAGGGGAGACTTTATAACAGACTTCCAATACCTAAAGGGGGCCTCCAAGCAATCTAGAGAGGGACTTTTTACAAGGGCATGTAGTGATGGGACAAGGGAGAATGGTTTTAGACTGAAAGAGGGTAAATTTACGTCGGACAATAGGAAGAAATTCTTTAGTATGAGGGCACTGAGACACTGGAACAGATTCCCAGAGAAGCTCTGGATGCCCCATCCCTGGCAGTGTTCAAGGGCAGGCTGAATGGGGCTTTGAGCAACCTGGTCTAGTGAGGGGTGTTCCTGCCTATAGCTGGGTGGGGGTGGGGGGTGTTGGAACTGGATGACCTTTAAGGTCTCTTCCAACCCAACCATTCTATGACTCTCTACAGTCTCTCACTAGGTAGCTCTAGACAGCAATAAGAGCTCCCTCTCAGCATTTTCTTCCCAAAGCTGTCAGCTCAAAGCTGGATTTGTTCAACCCCAATCCTCTCAGCTTTTCCTCATACATCTTGCACTCTAGCTTCTTGAGCATCTCACTGGTGAGCTCAAAATGGGATGCAGTACTACGGAATTTATTTCACAAGTGCATGACAAGGGGAAAGAGCCACATTATCTGATTTGCTGGCTACAGCCATGCCAACGCAGCAGACAGTTTGTCACACCTACAGCAGCAAGTTGTCCCAGGGCAGGAGCTGCTGGAAAGTCCCAAGTCCCCAGCTGTGAAAGAGATGAATCAGCCAAGAACGATGGGAACCACACTAGTCATTCATATGATGCCACACCATTAATTCAACGAAATAGCCACAGTTGAAGCGGTGAAGCTGTCTGCAAGACATTATCATCTCCTAGCTGAGACCCACTTCTGAGATATATTGCATAATGCAGCCCTGGTAGTAGAAAGCATGGTGGCCTCAAACCAGAAAAGCATCACTGTCATATCAGTGGGATTCTGGATGAGCACTAGTGCAGCAACACTGATGACAGGAAAAGGGCTACATCAATAACTGAGATAGAGTGTCATGAATACATACATTCCAGGGCTATACACAGTGAAAACAACCATGTTTTATACAAAATAGACTTACAAGACCCTGGACAGAGGCCACCTAATGAGGAGTTAGACACTGTCTAGGTGTAACTTTTCCTTATCTATGGCAAAGTGCAGCACTTCTTTCTCAAAAATAATGAAACACTGGATGGGGTCTTTGACTAAAGCATTTAATCAATGAAGAAGAGAGGATTATTTCACTATAACAGACTCACAAAACATGAAATCTGGGTTCTGTTCCCAGTTTTACAGCAGACTTCCTATGTAACATTAGCCAAGCCTCTTTTGAGCAACATATTCTTAAAACTTATAAAAAAATTATATCATGACTTTACCAGGAATTTCAGAAAGTTAATTAGTGATAGAATATAGGATTACTTCTTTGACTGCATGTTCCACATTTATTAAATAATATTTATTCTTATTAATGAACAATTACAATTCTAATGGTATTTGAAAGGGGTTTGAGATACTTGGCAGAAAACGCAAAGTGTTACCATTGTTTCTTAGTCAAGTACCGTGTCACTTCTTTCATAGGGTAATTAGATCAAGGCATTGACAAATCTCCAAACCAACTTCCTCCACACCCCAGCTCTTCCCATGATGGTGCAGGATTTACAGTGCTCCCATCAACTAGGCGGATCCTCTCACCAACAGTACAAGTGAAGCCACCCAACATTTTGCTCTGAAAAAGGAAATGCATTTCCCTGAATATATGCCAGATTCTACTCCACCCCTAATTCTCTGCACCGCTTAGTTTAATGGCATGAAAGCTGCAGAATTAGTGGTCCATTACTAGTCTACCACTGCATTTTCAGTGGCAATGACTTACTTTATTACACTATAAACGAAAGTCTAAAAAAGGGGAGAGAAGTGAACATAAAGTGAGAAGTAAGCACATGAATTTCAGGAGATTCTAAAACTTTCTCTTGCACCTAAAAAATTGAAAACCAGTGGCTGAAATGAGATAGGTTGTGCTCTAAATATCAAGTATTTAAAATCATAGAATCATAGAATAGTTAGGGTTGGAAAGGACCTCAAGATCATCTAGTTCCAACCCCCCTGACATGGGCAGGGACACCTCACATTGAACCATATCACCCAAGGCTCTGTCCAACCTGGCCTTGAACACTGCCAGCGATGGAGCATTCACAACTTCCCTGGGCAACCCATTCCAGGGCCTCACCACCCTCACAGTAAAGAACTTCCTCCTTACATCCAATCTAAACTTTCCCTGTTTAAGTTTGAACCCATTACCCCTTGTCCTCTCACTACAGTCCCTAATGAAGAGTCCCACCCCAGCATCCCTATAGGCCCCCTTCAGATACTGGAAGGCTGCTATGAGGTCTCCATGCAGCCTTCTCTTCTCCAGGCTGAGCATCCCCAACTTTCTCATCCTATCTGAATATCTAAAATGTGCACAAGAACAACAGAAAACTTATGATATATAGATATATATTAAAAGAGAGGTAAGTTATGTATGACAAAAGCTTTGTAAGCTCCTCTCATTTGGAGAGGAAGGACACAAAATATTTTTAGATTCTGAATTTCTTACTCTCTGCCACAGTGCTTTGCAGATAGAATCGCATGCCAGATTCAGAATTCTTGAAAATGCAGCCAGAACTCTTGTACCATCTGGTTTTTGCCCTCTGCTGAGGTATCATCCTTTACGAAAATTTGTATCAGCAGCGATGGTGTTAGGACAAATGCCGAAAAACATATGAGCTAGTTTTTCAGAAACACTAATCCTTAAAAGATCTAGTAATGTGAGTAAAAGTTAAAAGAGGTAGGTTGAATTTGAGCTGCCCATATAAATATTAAAGTGTTAGTATGGCAATATCCGCCAGGACACTACTGTGAAATCCCACTGACTTGGTGTTAGGCATATAACGTTTTAGCTGTATATTTCCTCATATAAGTAAGAAAGAAAATAACAGAGTTGATAGAATAACATTTTTAGTAAAATAACCTTTAACTAAATTCACACCAAAATGTTAGCAGTGTTTGTATCTCAGATATACTTTAAATTATTAAAATAAATTCCAGGGTTTCCTACCATTCATGATTTCAGGAAATTTGCTTTTGACTGAAAACTATCAGAGTTTGTGGGTCAGGGTTAAAGGGAGAACAGCGATGGGTGACATTATTGTGGGGATCTGTTACAGACCGCCTGACCAAGGGGACTTGCTGGACGAAGCGCTCCATAGGCAGATAGGAGCAGCCTCACGCTCGCAAGCTCTTGTTCTCATGGGAGACTTCAACCACCCTGATATCTGTTGGAGGGATGGTACGGCCTGGCACAAGCAATCCAGAAGGTTCCTCGATTGCGTGGAAGACAACTTCCTTCTGCAAGTAATTGAGGAGCCGACAAGGAGAGGTGCCATGCTTGACCTCGTCCTCACCAACAGGGAAGGGCTGGTTGGGAATGTGATGCTCCAGGGCAGTCTTGATTGCAACGATCATGAGATGGTCGAGTTTGAGATCCTCAGGACAGTGAGAAGAGCGTGCAGCAAGCTCACTGCCCTGGACTTCAAGAGAGCAGACTTTGGCCTCTTCAGGAACCTGCTCAGTAAGGTTCCATGGGATACAGCCCTAGAGGGCAGGGAGGCCCAAGACTGTTGGTTGATATTCAAGGATCACCTGCTGCAAGCTCAGGAGGGATGCATCCCAACTAGAAGGAAGTTTAGCAGGAGGGCCAGGAGACCTCCTTGGATGGATAAGGAGCTGCTGAGCAAAATTCGAAGGAAAAAAGAGGCTTATAAAAGGTGGAAGCAAGGTCAGGCGGCCTGGGAACAATACAGGGATGTTGTCCGGGAAGCTAGGGACCAGGTTAGGAAAGCTAAGGCCCACTTAGAATTAAACTTGGCTAGGGATGTTAAGGATAACAGGAAGGGGTTTTATAGGTACATTGCCAATAAAAGACAGGCTAGGGACACCGTGGGCCCTCTCCAGAAGCTATCGGGAGAACTGGCTACCCTGGATTTGGAGAAGGCTGAGGTTCTTAATGACTTCTTTGCCTCAGTCTTTACCGGCAAATGCTCTGACCACACCACTCAAGTCTTGGAAGGCAGACACGGGGAAGGTGACGGTGGGGACCCTGGGCCCACTGTGGGGGAGGATCTTGTTCGGGACCACCTTAGGAACCTGAATGTATACAAGTCCATGGGACCGGATGAAATCCATCCACGGGTCCTGAAGGAGCTGGCAAATGAAGTTGCTAAGCCACTGTCCATCATATTTGAAAAATCATGGCAGTCAGGTGAAGATCCCGATGACTGGAAAAAGGGAAATATAACCCCATTTTTAAGAAGGGGAAAATGGATGAGCCAGGAAATTACAGACCAGTCAGCCTCACCTCTGTGCCTGGCAAAATCTTGGAGCGGATTATCTTGGAAGGCATGCTAAGGCACATGAAAACCAACAAGGTGCTTGGTGACAGCCAGCATGGCTTCACTAAGGGGAAATCCTGCCTGACCAATCTGGTGACCTTCTATGAAGGGGCTATGGAACTGATGGACAGGGGCAGAGCAGTTGCTGTCATCTACCTGGACTTGTGTAAAGCCTTTGACACTGTCTCCCATGACATCCTTCTCTCTAAGTTGGAGAGACATCAATTTGATAGGTGGACCACTCGGTGGATAAAGAACTGGCTGGATGGCCGCAAGCAAAGAGTAGTGCTCAGTGCTGAATGTCCACCTGGAGACCAGTAACGAGTGGTGTCCCCCAGGGATCGGTGTTGGGACCGGTCTTGTTCAAAATCTTTGTGGGTGTCATGGACAGTGGGATTGAGTGCGCCCTCAGCAAGTTTGCCGATGACACCAAGCTGTGTGGTTCGGTTGATAAGTTGGAGGGGAGGAATGCTATCCAGAGGGACCTTGACATGCTTGTGAGGTGGGCTGATGCCAACCTAATGAAGCTTAACCATGCTAAGTGCAAGGTCCTACACCTGGGTCAGAGCAATGCCAGGCACAGCCACTGGTTGGGTGGGGAGAAGATTCAGAGCAGCCCAGCAGAGAAGGACTTGGGGGTGTGGGTTGATGAAAAAATGAACATAAGCCGGCAGTGTGCGCTTGCAGCCCAGAAGGCCAACCGTATCCTGGGCTGCATCAAAAGGAGTGTGACCAGCAGGTCGAGGGAGGTGCTCCTGCCCCTCTACTATGCTCTCAAGAGACCTCACTTGGAGTATTGCGTGCAGTTCTGGTGTTCTCAACATAAAAAGGACATGGAACTGTTAGAACAAGTGCAGAGGAGGGCCACGAAGATGATCAGGGGACTGGAGCACCTCCCGTATGAAGATAGGCTGAGAAAATTGGGGCTGTTCAGCCTGGAGAAGAGAAGGCTGCGTGGAGACCTCATAGCAGCCTTCCAGTATCTGAAGGGGGCCTATAGGGATGCTGGGGAGGGACTCTTCATTAGGGACTGTGGTGAGAGGACAAGGGGTAATGGGTTTAAACTTAAACAGGGGAGGTTTAGATTGGATCTGAGGAAGAAATTCTTTACTGTAAGGGTGGTGAGGCCCTGGAATGGGTTGCCCAGGGAGGTTGTGAATGCTTCATCCCTGGCGGCGTTCAAGGTGGGGTTGGACATAGCCTTGGATGGCATGATTTAGTGGGAGGTGTCCCTACCCATGGCGGGGGGGTTGGAACTCGATGATCTTGAGGTCCTTTCCAACCCTTACTATTCTATGATTCTATGATTCTATATGTAGGGATTATGACCAGATGCTGAAGTATCTCTTAGGGTTACATGATTTCAGCAGGAACTGTGTGTAAGATGTTTCACAGAAGCAATTAGTAAGTGATTAATTTTGTAATTCAATATTTAAGCTCAGTAATCCATAGCACAATAGGATCTAAAGGAAAGCACTTGAAAATGAATTCTTTGCTTAGCGGGCACCCGAAATTATCACACTGTTGAGCACCAGTTTTTGTTGAAGAAAGACTAAGAGGTTTCATTTGAACTTTGCTGAGCACTTAGTTGTTAATTTTCTCACACAAAGTGACCAAAATTTTAAGACTCTAAAAGTGTCCTAAACAATGGGACTGGAGTTTTCAAGCAGTTTAACTTTCTTTAAGCATCTAGACAAGATCCTGCTTTTAATTATGTGGGCATGGATACAAGGAAAATTCATGGATTATCTTCCATTTGAAAGACACCAAGATACTACTACTACCTATTTCGGTTTCTTCAGACATGTACTCTTCTTCAGTCCATATGGAATTTGAGGACTCCCGGCACTCTTCCAGGATTTGTTTTGGTATCCAATAATGCTGTCATGTCACATGTTTGAAAAATTTTTTAATGTCTCTTAGAATGTCTCCCTGCTACAGTGAATATCTGCCCATGTTTATACCTTAGGAAGTAGTTATTCTCAGTGATTCAGGTTACAGTTAACACAAATCAGCTCGGGACTGAAAGTAGTAAAATTTTAGGTACATGGTAGTGGGTTGCATGGGCTTTGCACAGACCCTGTGTTTTCAAAATTTCATTTACATAGGTTTGTATTATCTGTGCTTTTCTCTTGGGCACCATAATCTTCCATTACCCAGAAAACTGAGAGTTAATTACAGAGTTACAGTTGATTCCCAAAGGAGATTTGGTTTTCAAGCTCACATGCAGCGCACTGTTTTCAACTCTCAGAGCCTTCATCTTCTTTGACCCTCACATCCCAGGGATCCTAACTAAGCATCAACTTTTTAATCCCAAAGAGATATATTAATCTGATCTCAGTAAAATTTATAAATTTGATCTCAGTACTGCAAATTCCTGGGCATTTAGATCATTTCACATCTCTTATTATGTTTAAGGAATCATAGAATCACGGCTGCGATACCACATTCCCCTAGTATCATAGACAAGGACTGAGGGATCTGAAGAGCCAGTTACCACAGCTGTGGTGGCAACTCTAAATATAACTGAAAGCAGTAGGTCACTTTGTAGAGTACTGAATGCCACAGCAGCTACTAATACAAACACAAAGCATATGGTTTGCTATAACTGCAGCACTTACTTATGCTACAGAAAAACTTGCTGTGCTTCTTACGTCACCAGTACAGGGGAAATGTATATGACAGCAGTTACCATTCTGGTAAAGAGGACAGGGAACAAAGAGGAGACATACTGCCCCAAAAAGGTAACTATGGAAACAATGCTTGAAAAAGTCAGAACTAGAACACTCTTTCTCAGAATTTATCATCTTTTCTTAGGAAATGAATAATAGCAGCAAACAAAACTGAAAAAACTCAGACAACTACTTTCCTTCTAGTTTTGCAGTTTTCTCACCTTTCCATATTCCTTGTGAATAAAAGCTATATAAACCCCCTAAGAAAGACTAACCAATCTTTGATGGATGCAGATGTGAAGTATAATGAATAATTCCGAAGCATAATTTGAAGGTTTTATGCACACAATCACAGCAGAATAACAACAAGGTCATTATTAAGATCCTATTTCATTTGATGTTTTCATTAAGGACTTCAGAGGAAGAGAGCAACCCATACACATTTAGGGTTAGCTAAAAGCCCACTTACTAAAAATTCTGGGAAAAGTGATCCAAATAGTAAAAATGACATTTCTTCCGAAGAAGGAGTGAGAATTGATTCTGCTGAGCAAATATAAGTTACCAAAACCTTCTGCGTTCCTCTCCTGATTTGAACCTCATCAATTCAAACAGCTGCTGTCCTACCTTCATACCTCTCCTTGTCCCAAGGCTGCTTGTGCAACTCCTACAGTTCTCAAACCAGCTTTCATTATTTCATATGGTAAGTACACAACTTTCTCAGATATCTTCTTCTCTTTACGTGTGATGTACTCACTCTTGGAAACACTGTCAGCATAAAACAAACATTAAGAATCTCAGCAAAACTAGTCTTCTCTGAAACGTAAAAACTGACAAATTGCATTTTTTCAGCAAAACTAAATTGTTAAACCCAGGGATGCCTCATTGTAAAAGACTTCATATTTTCTATATATATTATTTTAATTTCAGTAATAGTGAAGACATGAGATAAAACTTTCTCTAGGGCTTAGTGATTCGATAGTGGCCTAATATATGAGGTAGGTATACACATCCCAGGGATTAAAAATGATAAAAATGAAAAATCAGTACCCTAGATACCAGGAGTGGAAAATTGTTTGCATGCAGTCTTAAAGGCATTAAGTAGATTTTAAATGTGCTTGAATGACACTGGAATGAAAACACCTGAGAAGCACCCAAATTGTCACAGAACTGCATTTTCACTTGTTGGCTCTTTAACTGAGGTGTAAGACAAAGCTGATCATTTTTGTGGCTGCATCATATTTTCATTGTACTTAGCAAGCGACACACTGTATTGCTTAGCCACTTAACGGTAGGACTGGTCCCAGTTACCCTGAACAAAGTTTTAGGTGTGTCTTCTAAGCCTGTTGTTCTACTTCTGTGCACAATATATGAAGAACTTACTTATTTCATTAAAAAAATAACAAATCCTTTATAGCTGTGGCTTCAGCTGACTTCCTGCCTGCTGATACTCCTCTTCCTTCCATAGCCCATGCTGGTGCAGTACCTCAAATAAGGTTTTTTCAGATATGCTTGTGATCTTCCAGGAAAAAACAAACAAACAAACAAACAAACAAACAAACAAACAAACAAACAAACAAACTACACATAATTTTTTTCCCCAGAACACACTGGTTGTGCTATTGGGGTGCCAGCAAGTGCTTGCTTCCCACGATCATGAGAGCAGGAGCAGCAGCCACAGGCAGAGTAGCTCCCAAAAATCAGTAAACAGTCAAGTAGATGGTTAGGATCTGGTTTGGCTGGTTTTAAACTGAGAGCGAAGAACCAAGTTGAGATTTAAATCAGAATTAGTAATAAAAAAATGTGGAAGATCAAAAGGGGATGGGAATAGACTTACATACCTGGGGACCACTATAATAGCTTTCATTCTAGTGTCTATTGAAAAGTATGAGGTCAGCTGATAACAAGAAAATATATTCTAATCTTATTATTGTTGCTGAATATTGAAGTGGGAATAAACTAGGTACATCTATCTGAACCTTCCCATTTTGTGTCATTTTAATATGTCAAAGACAGAAGAATTAAAGGCTTGTCCTTGAATAAATTACCTCTTCTACACATAGAGAAATGTTGTATAGGTTACTGCCTCTCTCATTTTCTCTTCCAGCCATTCTTCACCACAATCACACATCTATGGCTAATTGTCAAATGGCAGCCTCCATGAATAATTAAGTTTAACTATCAGGGAAGCTAACATTCCCAGGAATAAAATGTTTAATAGATGTTTCCCTCTATCTCACATTCAAATAGCCTTTTTTAAATTGATGATACCACAGCTGACTTTTCCTACAAATGCCACAGCCTTTCCCATGTAATAGCATGTGAATTCTAAGTAGAAAGACATTATCTTTTATGAACTGTTTCGCGGCAACACCATAAATCACTCTTCTAAATGATTTCTCCGTATTACATGAGCAAAATGCTGAACCTATCAATCCCTCTTGCTTTACGAGTCTCAGGACAGCACAAAGGCGAGAAAGCTGAAAGAGGATATATTAATCCTTCTGAAAATTCATAACTCAGCTAATGTAAAGAAGCAAGTATGCCTGACATTGCTATTTGTTATGTTTACTTGTAAAAATGTGACAGCAATACCTTTCCTATTTGACTTATTCACTTCGTGGCTTTTAAATGAGCAATCTACTGAATGCATACCAGCAAAATCTGATAATGCTAGTAAACATCTATCCTGGAGCCATCAACATGACAAAGACATGGACCTATTGGAGGGGGTCCAGAGGAGGACTACGGAAATTATCAGAGGGCTGGAGCACCTCTCCTATGAGGAAAGGCTGAGAGAGCTGGGTTTGTTCAGCCTGGAGAAAAAAAGGCTTCTGGGAGACCTTATTGCGGCCTTTTAGTACTTAAAGGGGGCCTAAAAGAAAGATGGGGACAAACTTTTTAGCAGGGCCTGTAGCAATAGGACAATGGGTAACTGTTTTAAACAAAAAGAGGGTAGATTTAGACTAGGTATTAGGAAGGAATTTTTTACCATGAGGGCGGTGAGGCACTGGCGCAGGTTGCCCAGAGAGGTGCTAGATGCCCCTTCCCTGGACACATTCAAGGTCAGGCTGCAGGATGCTATGAGCAACCTAACACTCTTAGATGGATACTCTTGTATTGTATGCTGTTGTCAGGCTCTACAGTATTTGCGAAAGATTATTAAATCAAGATTTTTCAAATGGCAATTTTATAGAAGTGTTAATAAAATTGAAGTGATTATCCCATAAATTCCTTACTATAGTGAAATGATGATGACACAAACATTTGTTTACCTGACAATAAACTTTTATAGTGACTAGCATTAGGTCAAGGCATTGGGTCAAAAGAATGTTTTGGAGGTAAAAGAAGGAGATGGATATCCCACAGCAGCTTCTTTCTCACTCAAGAATCCTGTCTGAACCTCTTGTTGGGCTTTCAGGAATATCCCTGAAATATTAATTATACCAAAACCAAACATAGCAGAAACCAGACTTCTCAACTGGCAACTGTTAATGGTTAGCATACTTTAAAAATTTAAGTATGTCTCTACCTTATTCCACAGAGCATTCAAGTTTGGGTGAAAGGTTTTGCTTTTAAAAGATATTATCTTTAATGTCATAAGGTGTGGAATCAGCATTTGGCTGAATGCCAACCACCTTCACAAAGCAGCCCCACTGGCGTGTACATCAGTGTTAGACAAATAATGTTTTCGTACTATTAAGATTGAAAGAATAGTGATCCTGGCATCACTTATCTCAAAGAAATAGAACAATAAGCTGACATTTTTTTTTGTTTGTGCTTCATTAAATTTAATTAAATAAATAAAGTAATGCCTTATCATTGAACAGAGATTTCTCTTGGTACACTACAAAGGCTGAATAGAGCACTCCACAGCCACATAAATGACTGACATCCTTTGGAGGGCAGCAACTTTGTATCAATAGTTTAATTCCGAATTGGAAAAGTGATTCCATGTATCTACTGATCAGGGGCAATCTGACAATCTGCTAAAGTACCTGCCCATATGGTACAGTCTCCTTTGCCACCACAGCTATTCCAGCTGCTACATTATGTAATAAAATAGACTCTATTTTGAAATTTTAAAAAGTACTCAGTGGTATTCTAATGCCTCTGAAGGCAACACGCCTTTGATTTCAGCGCAAGCAGAAGGTGAATGCTTTCCATATTGCTAAGAACACATAAAGCTTACAACATGGTGAAGTAATCAACTGAGCTACAAAATAATGCTTATCAAACAATTTCTAAACCATAGTATCAGTCACTGTCTGTACCATGACATACTTTGAAACCTCTTGTAAAGGACAAGACTGTCTCAGACTTTTTTGGTTTTAGGCTACTTCTTTTTTTTTTTAACCACCAGGAAAGCCTAAAATTATAGACATAACTTTCATACTTCAAAATACACAAATGATTGTGCTGTTTGTTGCTTTTCTTTTCACATCCAGACAAACACTACAACAAGTATCAAGCTACTTAGAGACATCAGAGCTGACAGATCCAAACAGACAAGTAAGCTGAGCAATATTAAAAAAAAAAAAAAAAAAAAAAAGAGTAATTTGACATTTAAAAATACCCCTCACAACACAGACCCAAGTAGTTTCTTATACCCTCTGACAAATTAGCACTTCTGTTTGCTTGGCAAAAAACATTTGGCTTTATTAATTTCCTAGAAATATCTCCATTACAGTTTGATGTTCATGGCTAAACTAATTTTTCCCTTGAATAGAATATACAGATGAGCTATGATAAACATCCACAGAAGTGTAATTTCCCCCAAAAATGTTGGCTAACAACAGTCCCTGAACTCTGCAGTGCCTCATCAACGTCTGGCAGCTTATATTGCCTGGCTAAATCGATGGCGTAGTTTTTAGTAAGAATGACTGACATGTCATGAATTGCTCCTGATTTTCAAGCCAAAAAGGTCAAGTGGAACTGGTTTCCTATATTTATGGCTCAAATTAATTTAAATGGTACTTATATAATGCAAAAGGATAAGAATTTGATTTGGTAATATATCTTGAATTCATTAATGCATTTATTTTTCTTAAAGTTAGAATATGAAACTAGATAAGTAGGTAGGTAGGTAGGTAGATACCAGAAGATACTACTGGCTAATTTACTTTACAAGGAAAACCAGAAAAAGTTCCACTTATTTTCAGAGTTCTGGGTATAATTTTTTAAGTAATGTGCATTTCTCATCATTTAGCCAAAACTTTCATTTCCAAATGCAGGTTTTTTTGCATTGGAGCCCAGAACAAAACGAAAGTTAAACAAGTCATTCCATTTAATCCCAAAGTAACTCTCCATTAATACATGCAATGCAGAAGCACATTCTATTTTACTGCTCCATATTGTGCTTTTAAGCTACTTATTCATATGCATATGTGATTACAGAAATTTCTATGCAAAGTAAACCTTTGTCTACATGTTACCATGTTGCTTGTGAAGGCATGAGGGTAATTCACAAGTGCATGTGTAAGGCCTTAAATGTTCCTTTGAACTGTCTGAAGTTCTTCAGTGCCCTCTCTCAGTCACATGCATGTGCACAACCACACATGCACAGAAAGGGACAGACAGATTATATTTCAGATAAATAGCTCCATGGGATTATTCCTTTGAGGAGGTTAACTACCTGAGCAGGTTAGCTGATCTCTTTAGAGTCTGCAGCCAGTCTATTGCTTGGTTCATCCCCTCCCCTCAAATTACTCCCCTCAAAATACAGTGCTTCGTGCAAAATTTCTTTTCCTTTCCCATCTTTTGTATCGTGATCTTGTGTTCTTGACCAGTTGTTCTGCCAAGTTTACTGAAGCTCTGAGAAATTAAACAACTGGTGAGTTTATTGAGGCTCAGAGAAATTAAACAACTAGCGCAAGCTCACATATGTCTCAGTTCAGCCAAAATTAACATCCAAGAGTTAAAAAGCAGATATCTAAGTGCATACAGAAGACAGAGAAGAAGGTGAAATTTCATCACTTTTTTGGTTGTTGGGGTTTTTCTGCTACAGAAAAGTTTAGGTAAATTTTGATTCTCTCAAGAAAAGGATCTCCTCTGCCTTTTCTCCTAGTAGATCCTTGATTCTGCTGTACACTTATATTTTCACATAGAAAGAGCAAGGCTCATCACTGTTTTTCTCCTCTTCGAGAATCATAGAACAGTTAGGGTTGGAAAGCACCTTAAGATCATCTAGTTCCAACCCTCTGCCATGGGCAGGAACACCTCACACTAAACCATGCCACCCAAGGCTATGTCCAACCCCGCCTTGGACACCGCCAGGGATGGAGCATTCACAACTTCCCTGGGCAATCCATTCCAGGGCCTCACCATCCTCACAGTAAAGAATTTCTTCTGCATATCCAATCTAAACTTCCCCTGTTTAAGTTTAAACCCATTACCCCTTGTCCTATCACCACGGTCCCTAATGAAGAGTCCCTCTCCAGCATCCCTATAGGCCCCCTTCAGATACTGGAAGGCTGCTATGAGGTCTCCACGCAGCCTTCTCTTCTCCAGCCTCAACGGCCCCAACTTTCTCATTCTATTTTCACATGGGAGGTGCTCCAGTCCCCTGATCATCCTCATGGCCCTCCTCTGGACTTGTTCCAACAGTTCCATGTCCTTTCTATGTTGAGAACACCAGAACTGTACACAATACTCGAAGTGAGGTCTCATGAGAGCAGAGTAGAGGGGCAGGATCACCTCCCTTGCCCTGCTGGTCACGCTCCTTTTGATGCAGCTCAGGATACGGTTGGCTTTCTGAGCTGTGAGCGCACACTGCCACAGGCACCGCTGAGGGACAGGATGTAGAAATGGGCAAGGCTGTGTCCAAGTTTTAAAAAGAGAAACGCATAAGTAGCTGCTGGCAGCTACCTTAAACCTTCTCTAGACAATAGAGACCCACTATTTGTTGTCAGCTTTCTTAGAAGCTGAGTGAAAAATAGGATGGTAGTCCTTTAAAGTTAAGAAAATCAGCTCCTTTTCCTGTCCTGATTTTTAAACTTTCATGCTTTATGCCTACAAATAACTGCATTTAAGAGAATTGTGTGACATATAACAGCAAGTCAAAGGATTTTATGAGTTAATAAAATTTGTATGTACTCATATTACTTTATGCCTATGAAAAGGATTAACAGATTTGGAAAAAATGCAAGTAGGACTACTCTGTGAGACATGGAAAGGCTTCAGACTAGTTCAAAAGGTGTTACTTCCAAAATAAAGCATGCATTACTGCTAAGAATAAATGAGTACATAATACCACACTATCTCACTCCTAAAGATAGATGAGATTTAAATAATTTATAACCTCTATATATTATATGCAGGGTTTTAGTTCTTGCCATTCTCCCAAGCCGCATGCCAACACCGTCATGATTATTTAAATTATGCATGTTTTAAAGTCTAAGATTTGAAACTTGTTAAAGGTCAGCAGAGGAGAAAAATTTTGTGTTCATCTTTTTTATTTTTCTGTATTTCCCCAGCCCCCCAAATTCATTTGTGTTTAAAATGATCACCGCCTATCAGAAGAATAAGTATCTGTTCCCAATAGGTCCGTAGAGCAAGGCAAGAATTTCAGTCGATTGCCACATTTTCACAATATCCACCCTCTCAAATAAGAACTAGATATAGGTTAAAAAAAAAAAAAAAAAAAGGAAAAAGAAAAATCTTTCTTTTAGTACATAAAGATACCTGACTTTTCGTCCTCTAATAGTATCAACAGGCTCAGTTCCAAAGATGGAACATTTTCAGTTCCAACCTTGAAAGCATTTATGGTTCTACATGCATGAGGCTCCAGATTTTCTTATAGCTCCCTTTATTTCAGATACTTCTAATATCCTGTCAGAGTTAGGAAACCACTCATTATGCTTTATTTTAATTCCTTCCCACCATTTTCAAAAAAATCCTTGGTCAAAATCCTTGGTGGTTTTCAGTTTCTCTCCTAGAAAAAAAAAAAAAACCTTACAGTATTTGACATGCCCTTCAGCATTAGCACTTTTGGAATAAAATACATCTTCCCTTTGCTCGTTACCAAAATCTATTTATATATTTCCATGGGGAAATATCTGAGACTCATAAAGCAATGAGAAAAAGCACTAATCCATTCATTAGCAAAGTATTTGATCTTTTCCAAGACTATCCAGGACAGAAAAATTAGACTTTGCTATTTTTCTCCTACACCAATGTAATCTTTAAGAGAAAAATGTGAGAAATGTGAGGAGAAAAAAAAAAAAAAAAAAAAAAAAAAAGCTGTTTTTCTGGTGGGTATTGGAAAATATAATCCCTGAAAAATCTCCAGAAGCAATGCTACAAATATAGATAAACAGGCATCAAATTGTTAAACTTAGACATTATTTATGTAGGTAGTACGATCAAACACTCTCTCACACACACACACAAAAAGGCAAAATCCCTGTAATGTAGTGTTGATAGTCTTCTTGATAGACTCAAGATGTCTCCAACCCTTCTAGTGGTATTTATTCTCTTTTTTTTTTTACTTTCATATGAAGCCAGAAGGATGAATTAGTTTTCCCTCATTTCCCATTTTTTAGTTCATTTACCCCTAGCTAGCTCATCACCTCTGCAACTTTAACCAACCAAACCAACCTAAATTATAATAATTACAGTACAACACGAAACAAGTATGCCAGTATGTTTCCAATCAATTATAAGGATAAGCAGGTCAGAATTTGTTCTGATACAAACTATTACACAGAGATTTCTATCATTTTCTGTGCAGCTAAATATGCTCTTAGAAGCACTGCTTTGGCAAATATAGGAGAAAGAACATAATTTCAGATTTGCTCGTTCTTCTCATGTGCTGAAATATTTATACTACACAGATTTTATGCTGGTTCAAATACAAATGTCTCTCTTGGATATGATGTTTTTCAAAGCTTTCAGTGCTAGAATGAACCTGAAGCAGATCTTGAATTAATTTTAACACTGGTTTTGCACTAAAAAAAAGTACAGAAGAGCTTCATGAAAAATCTGTTAGATGCTCCAGCTGGGAGCAATTCTTTGCCTTGTAAATGCCAAATTATTTACTGTTCTGCTCAATGTTTCCTTATAAAAAAAGAAAAAGTAGCACTTTCCATAATGATCAAGAATGTACTCATCCTTAAAATTCCTACTGACCCCAAAATACAGAAACAGGAACTGTTAGACACGATTTAGATTTCTCACCCAATATAAAAATGTAAGCACAAATACAGAGCCAAGCTAAAGACCCTCACAGTTCAATATCATGTTTGCTCAGTTAGAATCCAATTCTAGAAAAGACAACCAGAATAGAAAAATCATAACCAGCATGCCCTTCAGATGCCCTGCTAGCCATCCTTTGCTATCTTTGCATTTAGAAGAACTGTAAGCATTTTTAACACTTGACCTTACCATACTCTTGCCCACACACACTCTTAGCACCTTAAACATCCTGTGAAAAGGAGTTTCCCACCTCAAGGTCATCTATATGAAGCACTTCCTCCTTTTATTTCTCTTTCGAACCTGCCCCTCCTACTTTTCACTTTCTCTCCCCAGATCTCATTTTGGGAAAGATAATGAATCCCTCATCCCAGCTTACACCTAGTACCTCAGCTGCCTGAAATAATTTCATTGCTCCTGGCCAGCAACCTGTATGTTACTTTAAGAGTGGACTGGTTGTGGTGACCCCAAGTGTTTGCAGGTCATACTGGTGCTGGAGCACCTCCCGTAAGAAGATAGGATGAGAAAGTTGGGGCTATTCAGCCTGGAGAAGAGAAGGCTGCATGGAGACCTCCTAGCAGCCTTCCAGTAGCTGAAGGGGGCTATAAGGATGCTGGGGAGGGACTCTTCATTAGGGACTGTAATGATAGCACAAGGGGTAAAGGGTTCAAACTTAAGCAGGGAACGTTTGGATATGAGGAAGAAATTCTTTACTGTAAGGGTGGTGAGGCACTGGAATGAGTTGCCCAGGGAAGTTGTGAATGCTCCATCTCTGGTGGTGTCCAAGGCCAGATTGGACAGAGCCTTGGGTGGCATGGTTTAGTGTGAGGTTCCCCTGCCCATGGCAGGGGGGTTGGAACTAGTTGATCTTAAGGTCCTTTCCAACCCTAACTGTTTCATGATTCTATGATACTTGGGGCAGGCCAAACCTGATTAGCAACATAGGCTATAAATGAAAGCTCATTTCTCTGCCATATTATTCTTATTCTTGTTATGACAACTCTTGAGAACGCTTCTCTTAAACCATGAAAAGCCTCAAACACCAACATATGTGTGGAAGATTTCCATAGAGGCTTCTAGAAACAAATACTTCATCTGCTCTCTCTAACTTAAGGATAACTTCCTTTGAGTTGTCAAGCAACAACCATTACCACCTTGCTGAAATCAGACAAAGATTTAACCCAGAGACCTTGCACTGAGCCCCTTCACAGGACTGCATGAATCCTGATGTAGCTGACAGCATGTACTACACCAGCCAAATGAATGATGTTCATGTTGTTATTTCTTCCTTCTCTTTAATATGAATGGATACAGTTTGAAATCATATTTCAGGTTTTAATATGAATATCCCATACAGCAAGCATGTTAGCTATTCTGCAAGGGCAGCTGGGTAAAATGACACCAGAAGGAGTGATTCAGGAGCTGCAAACAATCAGGTTGGGTAAAGCATGTGCGGGAAGAAATGTCAGCACTGTAAGGCCTAATTATTGGGTTTTTAAAAGAAAACAATGATTTTTAAAACACTGTTACTCTTCAACCAGATTTCATTACATTTTTAAGCTGTATGATAGAAACAAAAACACCTAACAACATAATCTCTTTTTTTAAAGCAAATTATAAACCCATTTCTTCAATTTTTTCTTCTGGGAGCTCAGAGCTATTATTTTTCTAACTATTTTATTCACTTGCATTGCATTGCACATCACATATTCCATACTGCAAAATATTGACAGTTACAAGTACAGTATCATTCCAGTCACTGAACACACTACCTAAACTTTTAGAAAAGCAAACCCCTACAAAGCTAAGCATCAATTTCCCAACTCAGCCTTGTGCAAAATGTAACTTTCATATTTCTGGAGCAGCAGAGCTGACAATATTGGAAAAAAAAAAAACCACCCTACCTCCAAAAAGTAAATCCTCTTAGATCCCACTGCAAGTTTAATTCCGACATAATCAAATTTATATAAAGTAGCCAAATAATTTGGGTATTAACTAGGAGCCATAACTTATCTAAAAATCAGTTTTTGTTGAATAAAATTGTAACTGGTTCTTGGAAGGGTAACTAATTCACTGATGTTACTTGAAACAAATTTTTATGTGTTTCATGCCTTTTTCAAATGCCCTAAAAATTATTTTTATATTTTCATAATTATCACTTTCATATGACATCATCATTTGTTTGTGTATTAAAAAACTACACCCTAGAACAATCTTTTACCTCGAGCACAGGTTTATTTGTACTTAATTATGCCACTGAACTACATCAGCTATATTTGAATGAATCTTTAGTGCCGATTATTTTCTTGCAGTTCTTTCACAAAGATTTTACATTCACAGTTGTGCGTGGTGACCACATAACAGGAAGGTTTTGGGATTCTGGGGTGGCTAGAGACAGCAATTACTTCATTTTCTTAAGATACATATTTTTTGCCGCTGAACTATGACGTTAGCCATGATATTGAGAAGTTTCCACCTCGTGTGTCAGCAGTTCAGTAGGAAAATGTACCAAATTAATATATTATTGGCTTTTTAGAGACAGAAATTAGACTTTAATGATTACGACAGCAATTACTGCTTCTGAAACAAAAGTCTCAGTCTAACATGGCTTCTTCACCAGCCATAGGAAGCCGTCTGTCCAATAATTCCATTTAAAATTAGTTACACTTGAAAATTTATTGAGGTCAATGTTCATTTGAGGATTCGATAGTGCCAAAAAAATTAAAATAATTTATATACAAGAAAATGCTTCCCAAAATTAACAGGTTGAAGTAAAATGGAATTTAAATACTTTTTCCTCAAACACCGTTATTTGGAAAAAAGGTAACAATCTAATTCTGAGAGGCTATGAGTTTGATTCTAAGTATCAAATTATCTCCATCAGAAATGTAGATATATAGTAAATTAAGTACCAAAAGATGATGGTGAAGTTGTCTTCACTTTCAGCATTATATTAACCCACACAAGTAATGATTTTTTGATTAACAAATCCTAATGTCTAACTAGTGTGAAGATGTTAACAATGTCAATATTAAATTTCATGTAACTGTCTGTAATCAGACCACAGACCATCCCACAGAAAATACAGTGGGAATAATGATTTCCATCCTTCTATCATTTGGATTCACCCACTGAATCTTAAAAGATACGTGAAGAGAAGGAAAACATAAGGGGAAGAAGCTTGAAATTGGTTATTGATTGTCACAGATGAGTGACAAAAAGGAGCAAGTCTACCATGGGCCTGCACTTTGGTACCTTTTACCTTCAATACAACCTGGAAAGACAGGAGTTTCTCAGAACATTGCCAACCAGCAGCATACTGTCATTAGGGGCAAGATCTAAAAAAACGATGTCAGAAACTAAAAACGAACTCAAGTATGAGAGGTAATATCTTCTGCGGACTCTCTCAGTGCAGGCAGAAAACACATCAGCAGCGGCGCTCGCCCTGCCACCTACCAGCACACCAATCCCTCTTGTTTTCAGGAATGACATGAGTCACATCCTTCTGACTGGGATTTGGGAATTTCCCTAACACCTACAGTCAGCAGAGCTAAGCAGCAGTTTTTACTGCGACAAGGTTTCACACCCTTGTCATAGAATCATAGAATCATAGAATAGTTAGGGCTGGAAAGGACCTTAAGATCAACTAGTTCCAACCCCCCTGCCATGGGCAGGGGAACCTCACACTAAACCATGCCACCCAAGGCTCTGTCCAACCCGGCCTTGAACACCGCCAGGGATGGAGCATTCAAAACTTCCCTGGGCAACTCATTCCAGGGCCTCACCACTCTTACAGTAAAGAATTTCTTCCTCATATCCAAACGTTCCCTGTTTAAGTTTGAACCCTTTACCCCTTGTGCTATCATTACAGTCCCTAATGAAGAGTCCCTCCCCAGCATCCTTATAGCCCCCTTCAGCTACTGGAAGGCTGCTATGAGGTCTCCACACAGCCTTCTCTTCTCCAGGCTCAACAGCCACAACTTTCTCAGCCTATCTTCATACAAGAGGTGCTCCAGTCCCCTGATCATCCTCGTGGCCCTTCTCTGGACTGGTTCCAACAGTTCCATGTCCTTTTTATGTTGAGGACACCAGAACTGCACACAATACTCCAAGTGAGGTCTCACGAGAGCAGAGTAGAGGGGCAGGAGCACCTCCCTCGACCTGCTGGTCACGCTCCTTTTGATGCAGCCCAGGACATGGTTGGCTAGATCTGATGATCAAACAGATGCCCTCTCTACTTCATTAAGAACTCTGGAAAATGCATTTGAATTATTTGCTGCATCTAGTTCAGTAGTATTTCCTATTGAATAACTGGAACCAACAGCGGTTGCTTTTAAAAAACTGCCCTTCTTACTGCAGCAGGCTGACAAGAAGAATACAATGCCTTATGACACAGCCATGAAAACTGGAACTGCAGCCAAAGTTTTGTGAATTAAAGAAAATTACAGCAATTTTGAAGAACAGATAAAAACACAACACACGTCAGGCACAGTTACTCTTAAGTTTTACAAAACTTGAATTACCTTTGCTACAGCTCCTCTTCCTTTCACTGTATGTTGACTCTTCCCTCAACACACAATTCCGTAAGTGGCACTTGAGCTGTCCGTCTCAGGAGCAGTCCAGATTCCGTCGTGCATCCTTCGTCTGTGTGCATCCAAACTCACTCATTCTTACCCTCCGAAAACGAAACATGTCTCGTTTAACCTTCCTTCCTCATTCTATGCAAGAAAACATCCTTTTCTTCTTTTAAGCTTGTTTCATAAGGGCCCTGCCTACCCCAACCCCCTGCAGTAGCACGTTCAAAGGTCACACTTACTCAGATTCAGTAAACATGTTAGTAGTTTACTGACAGTATGCAGCAAGTTGGCCTGAGAAAATGACAGGCTCCTGTCTCAGGAGAAAGAATATCTCCTATCCGAGTCATTCCTCAAAAAATAACCACTGTCCCTACTTCCAACAATATCCTATTCCTACTTCACATGGCTTTCACAGGAAAAAGTAGGTATTACCTTACCAGAAATGTCAAAGATGTGCATACTACCATTACAAAAGATACTAAAATGTTTGGCTGAACTTTACCCTTTTAAAGAAAAAAAGAAAAGCACAGATTGCAAGCAATTTCTATATAAATACGGAAGCGATCAAATACTGTTTCTTGAATATTACGGATTTCTACTAGATCTTGCAGCTTCATAATCTTTGAAGTCTTGCTTCAATTGTGGAGGATGACTTAATTCAATCCCCCAACTACCAAGCCCTGACTTGTTACAAGGGTTATGTTATCAGACATACAGCAAGCCTTCTGCATCTGGCAGTGTCTTCATGTTTCTCTTCCACTCCCACAGCTATGAAGCTGATTGGATGTGAGGTAGAAATAATTAGGATTACAGGCATCTTGATTATAAACATTTCAGCCCTGCCTAGATCATGCTAATTTTACATGCAGCTGTAAAATTAACTCTTATTCACCTTTTTCCACTTGACAGGAAACATTTGAGGGAAAGTTTAATATTTGTTGTATTTTCTGGAGTGAACAGAACAAATGTAGAGAAGAGCATCATTCAGATTTAGTAACAAAACCCCAGCAAGATCCCCCACGTATTAGTGCAAAAACCTCACACCATACTGAGCGTGAAATGCTAGTCCCAGAAGTAGGAAATAGGAGAAAGAGGTTTCCTCTCAAATGGCAAAGGCTATGAATTATTTCTGGTTACTGGTATAAGACTTAAGTTAGAGAATATAGTAGAAAAGTACTACGCAGCTGTGGACAATATGAACAACAATTACTTGCTACCAACGCTGGGGGTTTTGTTTGTTAAAAACAAACAAACCAACCCAGTTATAATTAAGACCTAAGGAGCTGCTGGTATTTTCTTGACCTTGAGTAGTGAATCTATAAGTCCCAAGAAGATGAAAATGGGAACAGCTGTACATATCTTCTGTAACACAGGAATTGTTTATCCTTGATCTTCTGGTTTATTTGTGCGATCTACCAGCGTTTAAAATATCACTGCCTTTTTAAAATGAATCTAGGACAGCATCATGTGAATGCATGAAGAACAGCACCATATATATATATATACACACACATATAATTATTATTATTTTAAACTAAATAAGTACTATTCACTTGCTCGGAAGCCAACAGATGGTATACTACCTTTAACATATGTCTGGATGAAACTGAGACTTTTGTTACAAAATCTTGTACTTTAAGGAAAAAAAAAAATTAGCAAAAAGTTAGTAATAGTCTAATTATTTCCTGGTCTTGTTTTTTTTTTTCTTGCTTTGAAAAGTAGAAATTAATACAATTGGTAAAACAGAAATGCTGAAGAGTCAGCTAGCAAGGGCTAAAAAATATGTAACAATTTAAACTGCAACCATTAAAATGCAAATGTTAGTCAGATGCCCAGATTTTACAATGTCACTTTATATTTTTTGGTTTAGAATGTCATTAAGGTATGTAACACTCCACGAATGCTTTTGTGAATGAAATTTTTATTTACACACTGTATCCAGAAGCAGATACATAAATCCTTATACAATTATTTTTCAAAAATGTGCAAGAAATTACTATAATTTTGTTTACAAACCAAAACACATTAAAATCAATGGACTTTGGATAATTCACTCTGTGGTGTGCTTAGTACAAACAGTGCACACCAGGTCTGAAGCAGAGAAAAGTGTAAACTACAGCAATCTGGATTGCAAGCATTAACTTCATGGCACTCCATCATCACTATAAAAATTCTTTAACCCAACAGGTATTCATATAAAATTCTTTAAGAATCTTTCATTATCTGTGTAGAATTTAGAACACTTTCCAGATGCAACAATGCCATATTTTCCATATTATGAACTACCCTCTAGCCCATTTTTTGTTTATAAAGAATGCTTGTAAATTATGTTCTCTGCAGTCATAAAAAGAGTTTAAGAAATTGAGTTGGCAATCATTAATTTAGCCATAGCTTAGCTCACAATTTGAAAGTTTAGTAACGGAAAAATACTTCTCATCAGAATCACAGCCCATATATTGCTGGTATGCTGTTTTAAACTTATAATTCCAGTATTCATACAGACAAAATGCATCAAAACAAAACCTGCACAGCTTTCACTTAGCCCAGCAGTCAATATTCACAGAAAGAATTTGGCTTTAACGAAATACAAAGTCAGCTCATCTGAGAACAAAGAGTTTAATTAATGATTGCATTTCTGATCCGTCTGACAGAAAAACATTTTGATAAAAGGATGGCATTCACTATGTCAAAAGCAGGATAAGTGCTATATCCTTCAAATAGATCAAAGAATACAAATCACTTTCATGTGTTTGCAACACTGGCTTACAAAAAAAAAAAAACCACAACAAAAAACCCCCACACAAGACTGTGCAAATTTATTTTTCTATTTCCAAATATAAGGTGTTGTTTTATTCTTCTAATTGGTAAAACAATGTTATTAATAACATCAATCGTTTGAGATACTCAAAAGAAGGAGTTTTATTCCCAAGTTTCATTTTCAAAACATTTTTCCACAATTCAATTGCATAAAAAGCATACCTTTTGAACCCTTAAACTGTTGCGCTGCGTAAATAGCCATTTTTCTCCTCTGTAAGGATCATAAGTCAGTTAGCTTTTATTCCTAGTGTATCTACTTCCAAAGGTCCCCAAAATATCCTCAATCACTTTCTGTTTATTTGTTAAGGATACTTTGTTCCCTTAATTTTCATGAAGAAGTCAACATAATTTTTATGGTTACTCTGAGAACTTCTAAATTGCCTCATAACTGTTACTTTTATGTTAATGTTTATTATAAGAAATTGTAAGTATCTTTAATGTTTTCAAAGTAATTTTTCTGGGTTCCTTCTCCTGGCTGGCCAGTTAACCTCAGTATAAAAAAAAAAAAAAAAAAAAAAAAAAAAAAAAAAATCAATCAAACCTGCAAGGTCCTGATTAATGAAACCTGTAAAAATAAGTATCTGTGTCTACTTACTACTGATTTAAAGTAGTTTGAGCTTAGTAGAAATAGCACCACCATTTTTTATTTAGAAGCAATGTGCTACATGGTTCTCACATTCTAGGTCTAAACCACTTTATGCTATTCCTCTTGTGGAAGCTTGGGGGGGGGGGGGGGGGGGGGGGGGGGGAATGACAAAGTTAACTTGACCTGAAGAAGTTCACAGATGAAGAACACAGCAAGGAAGGCAATTATAAAACTGGACAGCTGAACCAAAGTGTGTTTTTGTTTTCTGTTTTGTTTGTTTATTAAAAAAGGCATCAACTTGTATGAGTGAAAAAAAAAAAATTTATAAAGGCATGGGCAAAAATTTAGTATGTGTGTTCTTGCACGTTTTTCAATTCAGCAATAAGACAAGGATATTACAGCTTCAAATATGTAAGTTTCAATGCAATGACTGCTAAATTAATGTATGTGGCATAGTATAAACAGGTTTAATGCATTCAATAGTGGTATTAAATGGCAAAGAAAATATTTAATATACTATAATCTTTCGAAGATTCTGTAGAATGCATAGGCCCTCTAGCTTGTATGGGGAAAGAATTTTTAAAGTGAAGAAAATGCCAAAGGCTTTCTTCTGAAAGTATGTGTCTGAAATCCATAAAAATTATTTTCTTTTTCCTCCTCACAGACAGAATCAGAACACTGTACCATACAATAGGTTATTGTGCCTTTTTGAATAAAGTTTGTGATTCTGATTCGGTGACAGGGAAAAGGGCAAATCAGTAGAGGAAAAAAAAGAAAACAGAATTCACACTTTCATACATACATCTCAATGGCAGAGCCAACAAATCACACGTATAAATTGCTCTAGATTTTTTCTTTTTAAGTTTAAAACTTTATCAGACTAAAGAAGAAAGCCTTATTCTCCCTCCCTTAAAAGCAAAGGCATCCTTTCTCTACTTCTGATTTTCTTTTTTTTTTTAGTTTTTAGTTAAACATTATGGTCAAAAAATAAATTAAAAAAATATAAATTTAGTCTATCAATTCAGGCAACCCAAGATGTAGTGCTACTGCACCACCTTGCAGCAATACTGTATTCATTACTAAAGACTCATTTCAGGGGACAAAAGGCCAGGCAAAACAAAGAGAAGAAATGACCTAAACAAGAAAGCTCTATCAAAGATGAACAGCCTCTTCTAAACTGATGTTTAGTGACTAGACACTCCTACCAAGGATGGTGAAGATGACATTCTAAAATAAAAAATGGGGCAGGCACAGGCAAAGCAAGCCTCCCTCCCAGGCTATGAGCCCTTTAACAAATAAGAAATAAAACTGATAGACTCACTGGTGGGGAAAGGGATGAGGGAGAAACCTGAAGCAAATCAGGAAAATGCCATGGATGAACTTTGCATGACAAAAATATTACAGAATGTGTAATCCCCACTGAATGTCTTTCCCTACAGAAGGTCACAATAACTGTAAGCTTTTCAATGCCAGAATTTTTGACAAATATCATAAATATTTACTTAATTGATTCAATATTTCATATGTCAAAACATGACAATAGACTTAGACATTTTCTGCGGTCAGGGTTAGTGTTCATATGTTTTATAATCTGAAAGGCTATGAGAATAGAGATTGAGAGATGCATTTTAAGCATCTTCCATCTAAAATGTTATGTCCTGTTCCTTCCTCCCCAAAGGATATTAAAAAAAAAAAAAAAAAAAAAAAAAAAAAGAGAAAACTATCCAAAGGATATTGGTGCTTTACTGCATTTCTGAAATGAAAAAAATGCAGAAAATGGTAAAATTTCAAATAGCTTGAATATATATTGTAGAAATCATCCTATTAGAAGTTTTCCCCCATTCCCTAAAATGGCTTATCAATTTACACTCCCATAATAACAATTCCTAGAATCTTTCCAAAAAAATTGAGAACCCTCCCCCTCTGCCCCCCCCAACAGGAGGCAGGAGGGAAAAGGACAGAAAGATGGGGACCTGGTAGATGTTCATTTATTTAACTTACGGCATGATTTTAAAGGTAATATTTGACAAGACCAAAATACAGCCATTTCCTTATAGGTACTACACATTGATTTTTTTAAAAGGCCATTTTTAGGACAGAACACTGAGACAAGAAGGCAGCTGAACTAACCTTCTCAAACACAAAAGTGTATAGACAATACAAGGCTGAGGAGAACGGTGTTTTTTTTTTTTTCCCAAAGATATGCTACAAAACTATGCTCTTATCACACATCTCTGACTGCAAGTTCTGCATTAGGGCATATCTTTATAGAAATTCATAATTAGGATACTGGGAAATTGTTTTTAACATAGATGTAAATTCTGTAATTTAGAATACCAGTATGGTTTTTATCCATGATCATTTTTTTCAAACAGGCTATTTTAAGGGGGGGGGGGGGGGGGGGGGGGGGGAGAAAGAGAAATCCATTGAACAAGTTTCATTTGACTTTTACTTATCGTTGAATACACATGAAATGTGCTTTCAATGCATAAAAATCACAGTGGATAGCAGCAAAGGACTTTGGGGAAATTAAGGAGAATCTGATCATTCACATTGTGATTAATCTGCACATTGATGAAAGACAGCTATTTCACACTTCTAAAAATAAGCTTGAGATCATTCTTTAAAAAAAAAAAAGGCAAAAAAAAAAAGCCCCCCAAATTAATACACAAAACCCCCAAAACAAACATATTACTTCTCTTTTACACACAAAAATGAAATATTTTTATGGCAGCAAAAGATTTTGATAGTAATGAAAGTCTGTAAACTGTAATTCAATCTCTTTTTGTTGTTGTCATTCCCAAAGTGCAAGATGCAAGATTCCCGTAAGCTTTCAGTAGTGCTTTTCCTGTAAATAATCCTTCATTTTGTTTGGCAAAGGCAGTTTCTGAATCAGGTCTATTCTGGTGTACTGACGTATTACAAAACGACACAGGTACTGTAAAGAACGCACCTGCATAAACCGAGATACTGGATTTGTCAGTCTCACTGGATAAGTTGCAGATCCAGGCAGGCGAGACCTCGAATAGCAGAAAGCTCCATTTTCAGAGTCCCTGACTGAATGTTCAATTAAGTCAACTATAGACGTATGTCCCTCCACATCTGGTTGTTCATAAAAGCTAAACCTACCATTTGAGTGTTCAATTCTAGTGTGAAGAGTTTTTCCATGGGAACGAAAACTCAAACTTAAAAGATAACGATCATCAGAACTATCTCGAACAAGAAACGAGCCATCAGGCACATTAGCTAATTTTCCCTCTGCCTCCCAACGTGTAATGGGGCCCCAGTACCATCCTTGTTTTGCAAGTTTTTTCAGTTCTTCTGTGAGACTTGTCACAACCATAGGACCACTGTTCTGTACAGAATCATAAACTCTTCCAACTCCCGGGGCAGTGTTAGGATCAAAATTCAAATGGCAGCGCATACTTTCAGCCACATGGGCATCTGTGCCATTCAATCCATTGAAGTTCCTTTGGATTTGATTATTCTGCATTGGAGGTAGCAAAGGTGAGAGTGGAGGGACATCGCTGTGATTAACTCTTGGACTTTGTAACATGACTCCTGTGGTACCAATCAACAGACCATTCACCGTCTGGTCCACAAAGATATCTGGCGCAACCACTACATCCTGATCCACTCGGCTCTCTTCTTCATGGAAAGCATTTCCCCCCATTTGAGAAGAAACAGTTGAAACTTCCATGGGTGAGGAACTATCCAGACAGTAACTACGTGATCCTTCCAAAGGATACATTCCCTCATCTAAAGGCACAGTATACTGAATGTAGTCCTGAGGCATTAATCCAATAACTACAGGCACATGTTCATCAATATGTAGATGCAAGTCCCCGTTCTGAGATTCTGTATTTTTTAACACACTGTTTTGTTCCTGGAACACACTATCTGACTGCAAGTCATGAAAGTCCTTTCGAACACCATTCAGTGCTGGGCTTGGATTAGAGGAATGGACCAAGGCCTTGACTTTGACTTCCATTTTGATGCAAGTCTCTTCTGAATTTGTAGGTCGAAGCGGCCACGGAGTTGGACTGTAATGGTGATTACGGAGAGAAGTGGATCTCAGAGGTCTTTGAGCTCGCACATCTTTGAAAGTTATTGGAGCAGACGAGGAAGAAAAGGTGTCATCATCTGCAGAGCTTACAGACGGTGTGCTGCCTTTGCCTTTCTGTTTTTGTTTTGCTGAAAGCCTCCTTTTTAACGTACCCATTAAACTTTCACTTTTTGATCTATTTTTGCCTCCTTTTTCATCTTCACTATTGACTTCACAGCTAGCCAAATCTTTACCATAGCAGCTGCCAAACAAGGAGTCATCTTTTCCAAATTCACTTAATGATGGCTGCTGAACCACTACAAAGTCGTTTTCATCTTTACTTTTATTTAAGTTAAAGGACTTGCGAATTGTTTTGAGACTAATTTTCTTCATTATGACAAGTTAGCAAGTCTGGCTGATCAGCAGTGCTTGTGGTGATATAGCCCTAACACATGCAGAGCAGCTTCTGCTTCATTTATGTGTTTTATCCAGCCTCATTTAACTTCAAGAGCCATTTCCTGAAAACAAATAAAAAACAATTAGCTTCACAAAAGAAATATTTTTTAAATTATCTATAAGGGTTTCTCCCCTCCAAACAAAACATAAATTCCTGTACTTTAAGTAATGGCCATCAAATAGAAGTAAATATAGACAGCTGACTTGGAAACCAATCAGGCTCCAAGAATTAATCTGATATATCTGCCCTGGAGATATCCCCTTTTATTTTATTTAATTCTTTCAGCATGCTATTTATAAAATATGTACAGAATGATTAAGGATGGAATGGACCACCAAGGGTTATCTAGATCAGCCTTCTTGCTCAAGCAGAGTCACCTAGAGCACATTGCTCAGAAATGCGCCCAGATGGCTCTTGGTATCTCCAGGGAAGGAGGCTCCCCAAGCTCTCTGGACAATCTGTTCCAGTGCTTAGTTACCCTCACAGCAAAGAAGTTCTTCCTCATGTTCAGCTGGAACTCCCTGCGTTTTTATTTCTGCCCACTGCCTCCCGTCGTATTGCCTGGTAGCACCAAGAAGAGCCTGGCTCCATCCTCTTGACACCCTCCCTTCAGATACACATTTATCAAATCCCGAGTCTTCTCTTCCCTAGGATGAACAAGCTCAGCTCCCTCAGCCTTTCCTCCTGTGAGAGATACTCCAGACCCTTAATCATTCTGGAAGCCCTTTGCTGGACTTGCTTTCTTGTAGTGGGGAGCCCAGAACTAGACACACTACCCATGTGAGGCCTCACCAGGGCTGAGCAGAGAAGGAGGGCTACCTCCCTCACACATTATATCACACTCATAGGCACATATATTTAATGAATGTATATAGAATTTTGCGTGTATATATATGTGCTTGTATATAAAATTTTCAAGCACAGAAACATCCCTCTTCTTCAGAAGGCTTCTAAAAATCCCCATTATAGATGATAAAACTATGGAAGATACTCTATATATTCTATCCAAAAGGATTCAACTCCGATTATTCCTAAAACATGGTCTTACAAGGTCACGCTTTCTTTACACAGGAAAGTTGAGCAATATTCATAATTCTAGGAAAACTAACTCTAGTGAAAAGAGACACACATTAACAGCAAAGTAACATCTGGTTAGAGCAAGTCACAGAAGTCTCCTCCTGAACTTCCATACAAGAAAAGTTAACTTCTAAACACTGTTTGAGGTACAGAGGAGGTCAAATCACAGGCTCTCCGTGCCTAGTACTAATAGAGCTTTTCTTCCTGCAGTACTTCTGCCAAGAGTAAGTGGACACATCTGCTCAAACCCCAGCCAATCACTCTCACCTGGCTTCTTCTAGAGTCATGTACCCACTCCCTCCACAAATTTGACTTTTCAGCTTAGGTTTAGTTTTTTTGTTTGTTTTGGTTGTTTGTCTGTTGGGGTTTTTTTGTTATTGTTTTGTTTGTTTGAGGCTTGGCTGCAGTGGTTTTGGGGGTGGGAAGGTGGTTTTATTGGGTTTAGGGGGGAGCTTGTGTGTTTTTAATATTAGTTAGACCTTCCAAATCAAGCAGCTCTGTAGAGAGGGGAAGCACAAGAAGGAGAAGGAAGTTGCTGCTTCCACAGAAGAAGGTACTACCATTAGTAACAGCCATTATTCCACACACCTCCAAACACGTGTGATATGAGCAGCACAAACGGCAGAAGTGAGCCTGGTGCCAGGCTAAGCATGGCAAGCCGCAGGAGTCTAATTTTTCAAGAAACCTTTCAGAATTTGGGGGAATGAGGGGGAAAGTAAAACTGCCCTTTTTCACATTTTTCACCCATGGTATCACAGTACAAGCAACAGAGAAAAATGACAGCATGAACAGAAATAAGTTTTATCAAGTAAACAATTAGATTTTCTTAAATAACTCAAAAATTGCATGAAATCATGTAAGGAGAATTGTTACTATAATCAAACAGCAATCCATTGACTATGACTCTTATCCAGCCCAACTTTTGTGGTCCTCAAGTACACAAAGGCTAAAGGATCATACCTAAAGCAAACTAAAAGACATCTAAGGATTTTGAACTTCAAAATACCTTGAAAAAAATTAAGTAAAGCCCTGCTGCCAAGCAGTTGAACACTGTTCTCAAACAGCAAAAGCACTAATACTTGATTTACTTGGATAAGTATCCTAGTCCTATCTTCAAATTCCCTCCACTATGCATCACCCCACCACAAAGACCCGTTCTGTCTTTGCCATAACCTCTGACATTTTCCAGGTCCATCTTAGGCAATTTCCATTTTCTTTTCCTAATTACCAAATTAAACAGCACCTTCCTTTCTCTCAATGGGGAGAAACTAAAAAATTTCTTTTCTTCCCATAAATTGATTTGCCATCAGCAAAAAAAAACAGCCAGTTTCCTAAACAAAAGACTAAGAACCAATTCTTGCTATAAATAAATATTAAAATGTTAAAACCCAGTATTTTATTAGAAGTTTACTGCTTATCTCCCACTTTTAAGATGATTTCTGTGGTATCAGGAGTCCTGACACCTGAAAAAACATGAAGATGATACTGAGATATGTGTATATATTTTCAGAAGTTAAGACACTACTTTTATTTTCCTTTTCTCATGACAGATACATGCAGAACCATAAAATTTAACGTTTTAAATTACTGGTGCTTAATATGAGCTCCATATGTTTGGAATAATTGGCAAATATAGACGTACTGAAAATCAAACATGAGCAGAACACATTTACTGAGTTTTATATGCCTTAAATTTGGCATACTGGAATAACTGACAAAGTACTGTAATTAAGAAAAAGCTACAGGTACAGATAAAGGGAGAGTTACATGTCAATTAAGAGTAGACTTGAAATGCCTTGTTGACCTTCTATTCCTAAACCATTTGGATTTTGCCATTTACCAATCTGCAGTTTCTTTTCATCATATATAACTGAAATAACCTAACAAAATGAGTAAAAACTTTAACTTCAAGATTCTGTGCTGCTCCTAAACTGACAGAGTGCCTGTTCATTTGATAAACTTAACTGTGCTTTTGTGTATGTACTACCAGAAGCCTGGGAATCCTCACATTAGCCCCACTTGTGAGATCCACAATGTTCTCCAACTGTTTCTGACATCCACTAGCTGATTCTATTTCCACGTCATCAGGTATGTACCCCATCCTTGTGGGAAGTACATCATAATGTTTGCAATTCCTAACCTTGAAAAAGCAAGTATGAAACAAAGTAAAATCTGCCTTCTAACCTAGGGAGAAAATAAAAGAACACTACCAGGCTGTTGACTGGGGAGAGATGTAAGAGACCCAAACTATCTGATTCACGATATATTTTTTATTGGTGTGTTTCAAAAGAAGTAGTTCCCTAGGATCTGGCTGAAGGAACATTTCTTCAGTTTCTCCATAACTGAAAGACTTTAACAAGTCACTTGAAAGAACAGGGGGTTTATCACATACCAGTCTTTCGGTATCAAAATGTATTGCTCTACAAATGAAAAAGCAGTATCTGAAAATAATCTCAACAGATGAATCTCTATGGCAGCACAGAGAATTAAAAATTGTCTACTTTGAATGTGACTGCACCTGCTTGAGCTAGTGGTTTACATCTGTCTATCTACCTGAGTAGATCTCTTTATCAAGCAAAATATATAACTGCCCTAATGCACAACTCATTACTTATATCATTGTAACATTTCATATGAAGAAATAATAAAGGTTTGAAGTTCAAATACAAACTATATGAACAACATGCATATATCTAAAAGTCCAGCTCATTCATCCAGGAAAAGATTATAAAAATCTAGTCAATGACAGGCTGTGGTCAAAGCTCTCCAAAATAAACTGAACCCACCTACAGATGAGAGCACGCCTCTAAAGAAGTTTTCCACATGAGAACAACTCTACTTTATGACATTTCATACAATATTTATCCAAGACAGCAGAAAGCAAATATACCATGAAATCAAATACTAATTGATCCAGATACTCTTCTTTATTTGCACATGCTTAAAAACATAACATTAATTCTACATTGTGGATTAATGTGTTTAAAAGCACTGTATAAACAGTCCTCAACATGATACACTCGCAATTGTAGAATTTTCCACTGTATACATCTAGAAGAGCTGAAGCAGAAGAGCTCAGCATGCACCCCTTCCAGGAATACATTAAAGCAAGCTATTCAACTTCTTCACAACCCTCAGCACTGCAACAGCTTTGCTAGTGTTCTGTATGAATTACAGCATCACTGAAGTCTCCCACTGATGTGCTCTTCCAGTGCCATCTGCTGTACAGTGAATTTACACAGCATAACTATAGACACCTCCAGAAATTCTTCTCAGAGGTATCTGTGGCTATAAACAGAGTCTGAACTATGCCAATGTACTGCCAAAGCCTCGTAGCTATGTACACAGTAATACCTGGAACACACATACTGAAAATGGGAGATTAATCAGACCCAAAAAGAGAATCTGATGTTAACACACAGATTAATGGGACAAAATTAAATTAAATTCTGCCTTATGAACTTTCAGCACAAATTCTGCATCTTGGAATTTTAAAATTATGCAGGTTGACAAAACACAGGCCTCTAGACAAAAAACTACTATATTGCCAGACTGCCAGATTACTACCCAGCAAACAACATGGGCCCCTCTCTGCTTATTAAAAAAATCATTAACTAAATTTGCATGCCTTATTTTGAGGAATAACAACATATATTAATTACATATAAATGTGACATTATTAGTGACGAGAATTAAAGCAAAAACTTTATAGGCTGCTTCTCTGAAATCTGAACAGCAGCAATGTTGTGGTTTTAAGCAGATTTACGAAAAAATGCCGAAGTTTAAAAATATAAATCCATTTGTGCAATCCAGATTGAATAGTCAACAATTCAGTCACTTTGATGCCACAAAATGTTTTCAGTACATCGCTATCTCAGTGCAGTATTCACAAAAGTACACCAACAAAAAGTTTGATTATTTGCATTTATATGACCTTTATTTATTTCTTATCTTTTTCACACCATCAGGTTAGGTGCACTCATTTCTGGAGAAAAATACTATAAACAATACTGCCAGAACACACTACTATAGAAATAAAACAACATTAACTTTTAAGAGTCAGGACAGAAAACATCATACTGGAAACACAGCAAAATAACAACTCACAGTTGAACAAAGAATCATCTTTTAGAAGTTTAATAAAAATTCCATCATAAAATGGCTTGAAACTATTAATCAGAGCTCTTTCAGATAACAAAGATTTTCCTAAACAAATTACTTTGCTAAATAAATGTTAATCTGCTCATTTATTTCCATAAAGTGATACAGTGGAACACTGAACTTGCTTTTCAACTGAAGTCTGGCTGTTCATTAGAAATACATAATCTCTATTCTTATACTGAATAATAGTAAGAACTACATAACTTACAACTTCAACTTACTGCATTTTTAACATAATTATTTATGTTAAAGAAATAACTAAAGATACCTTGACAGATAAAAAACTTTCTGCATTCCTGGGGCGTGACAAGAACCAGGTTTTCATTACAGTCAGATAACGAAGCCTAGTCTAATTATCTGCAGAAGTATGAGATGTTGCTCCCCTGCTGCCTCCAAACTCTTGCTGAAATATATTCATGCATTACCAGAAGGGTGTTTCAAAAACAGCATCTAAAGGTGTCCTGGGTTCGACACACAAGGTAACAGATTTCAAGTGCTGTATTTCAGAAATTCCTAAGAGTCTAAATTTACTCCAGAGTTCCTAAATCTATGTATGTAAAATTACTAAGAAGTTGTTCTCCATACCTCTTCCCACTGATTTTACTTCAGTAAGTAGAAAAATCAAGTCTGGATCACTGGAAGTTATTTCTTCAAACCAGTAACAGAAAATACTAGCTCAAGATACTTCCTGCCATGCACTTACAGTTTCGGTCTATATGAGTACAGAAACTACACATAAAATATTCATTAAAAAAGATTAAATATTTCAAATGCCATCAGCTTCTGATGGAACATATAGACTACATTCAGCTTTCTCGCTATAGATGCTGTCAGCGTACTTAAGATCGCTGGTTTTCTTTCCTTTCCCAGAGCTTCAAGTAAATTCCTTCACTGTATTACTCTAATATGAAGAGTCTTTAAATGAAGTAATCTGAACCCCATTGCATACTCTCATACCTTGAAAACAACAAAAAAGATGGATAGTTTTAGTGGTGGCTTGCTTGATAATGGATGAACATTAATATAAGATTGCAAATTTCATAAAAGCTCATCCTCTCCTGCACACCTGCTTTTCTAGAGTGTGGAGAAGCTCAGATGTACACCATATAAAATTGTAACAAGGTAGAAGACAGATGAGAAACTCATCTGACAGTACTTTATACTCATAACAATTTAAGAGTTCTTAAAGACTTCTATTTTTAAGCCAACTAATCAAAGACCTGAACACTGAGTAGACATCATTCACCACAAATTTAAACTTCTACCCTCTAAGATTTGAACAGCTGAGGAAAGTACTGTCAGCTTCTCTAGAGGCCAATATAATTTAATAGGCACTACACAGATTACGATTCAAAACAAACAAAAACAACAACAGTAAGTTATGTCATTGCTTTTTTTCTTTTCCCTCCTTTTACAAAGCTTAAAGGAAAAACATTCTATGGGCATTAATGTTCTAACAACATACATAGTAACCCTAATCGCAGTTAGCAACCTTTAGCAGAGAATAAGCAAGGTATGCCTTCGGTAGTAAGCAGAAAAGTAGGATAAGATAATAATAAAGGGATTTTTCTTCACCATTAGTGGAATTAACTGTATGCAAAGCCAAAGAAGTCTGTATACCTTGACTAATTGCCTCTGGCCTGCTGTTGAGAAAGGATGCTCCTTAACATATGGATTTCCCTGACTTGGTTTTTTTTTTTTCTCTTTTTTTCTTAAGCACTACTTAATCCATGGCTGCTCGCAGTAAGTCCTGTTCTTCTTTCCCATATTTGGTTGCAGGACAGAATATTTCTATCTGATTGGTAGTTTTCCTCTGGGGAGTAAGTGAAGAGTGTTAAATGGCATCTCTGTATTACAGTTCATCTGTGTATATACAGTCTCGTAACTACAATAATGCCATCACTACAATAGCAAAAAGCAGCTAATAATACTAACAGGCCTCTTGCAAGGTTGCATCTCCCTTACACAAGGATGGCTAATTGGGGTGCACATCTGCTCCACAGCTACTATAGGCACACTAACTAGGTACTTTAAACTGAAATCAGCACCAGCTTCTATCAGCTGGCATCAGCTCAAGAGCACAGACAGCACCATACCCCCACTATTGCTTTTGGAGTAGGAAACTCTGTGGGAGTCAGGTGGATGACAGCCAGAACAGTAACCGCTTCAACCGCTCTTACTACATCTCTCAACAACTGGGAACCAACAGGGAACGAAGCAGACTATATTTTTTTTATAAATTTACTAAAAGACTGGCACAAGTACCACCTCTCATCACTTTCTTTTGAGCAGACATCTGATAACAAAGTATACTGCTAACAAATTTTCCAAGCATGCTGAAAATATACAGGGAAAAGAAAGCCACAACTTGGCTCTAAAGACCCTAGCGAACTAGCAGTGAGGGGAAAAGGAGCAAACAAAAATGACCCAGCAGATTTATGTATGCCAAGCTACTGAAAAACAGAAAAGTGGAATATTTTTTGCTGAATCAAATGAGAGAAGTCACTTTAAAAGCCTGCTATGTGTTTTACTGCAGGAAAGAGCACCCATTGAGTGCAAATAAACCTTGTTTTTTCTTTTTCACAGCTGTGAAAAAGCAGAAGAAGGAGAATAAAGCTCAGTCAGACTCAGTTTTCATTTCTTGCTATTTTACAAGATTGCAGCAGCCAGCCATGCTGCAGGCTGTCTGTCAGCAAAAATTAAGTTTAGCTTCATAAGCAAAGGTTAGATTTCCTGGGAGATGATGTATGAGAATTCATTTCTGAGTAAGGGCCCAGCCTACTTCTCCATCCTGACAGAAGGTGGATACAACAAAATGTTTCTCCTCCATTGCAAGGTATGGTAGTACCCTCGGCATGATAGCAGGGAGGACTTACTGCTTATCAAGCATATTTATGCAGTCTTCATACAGTTATTAATTATTAATACAGTCATGTTAGGAGTCTGAAAACTTCTAAGACTACAGTGCTCTACAAAGCAGTTTCTCATTTAGCTAGAAGGACCAACAGAGTGCTCTGTAAAATGGAATAATTTTTAAAATAATTTTGCTCTAAGAGTTTTGTAAAGTTACTCTCAGAAACAAGTATACAATTTACAGAAAGAAACTGCCTTCAGCAAAGAACAGATTCTGTGCCTACCTATTAGAGAACAACAGAAATTTGAAATCAATACAGTGAAAATGAAAAGAAGAATGGGAAAGACAGTAAGAACAAATATTTCCATTCTTGCCTAATGCTTAAATCCTGGACCATGTGTTGAAAGGAACATTATCTAACTGTACAGATGCAGACACTAAAACTCAATTCTGAACGCAGATTGTTTTCTAAATCCCGATGCATTTCAAAATGTAGTTTTAGAAATGTTGTCCATCCATTAAAAGCATACGTCAGAAAGGCAGAAATAATAAAGCAGACCATTCTCTCAAAGTGATTTTTGTGGCCAGCAATAATCTGGTTCTTTTAATATTAGTGACTAAATAACATAATTGTGAGAAACAGTTTTCCAGCCCTTCCCAAAAAAGGGAAGAAAACACTTAGCAGACATGCAACAGCTGAATATTACCACTTCATGTTGACTTGTACTGATGTTAGTTTCGTTTTCAAAGTTTATGTTGGGCTACTTCAGGCTAGCATTTCTACAGCAAGTAGAGAAACACTGTCACTGTGGCCAACTTACAAAACACAATGAAGCCAGCTGAGAAGGGCCTGCTGCTGACAGATATTTTGATGAAGAGACATAAAACAAGTACCATGAATTATCTTTCCTACAGCGCTGTCAGGACATTCAGCTTCTCAAGCCAATCTTCTACCATGGATATACCCTGCAGTATATAGGGCACGTACCAAATGGGCAATACAAAAACACACCTCCAAGTTAATACATGTACATGCATGTCTGCATGCAGGAGAATAATGCTGGAAAAGAAAGGAAGAAACTGTGAGGAAAAGGAGGAAAAGACAAGAAAAGTCACAGAAGGAAAAGCCTTGTATCATATTTCTACTGAAAACTGTAAAGTTCTATACAGCATTACCACATACTTCACTATACTACTTGGAATAAAAATGGAATATTTTTATCCTTTTTTAATATTGCCATTCTCCCTCAATTATGAGCTGTTAATTTGTTATAATCACGTTTGCTCCTGTCTAATTCATCTGATGTGAAAATGAAAACAGAGAAATAGCTTTTACATACCATAGCACCAAGCAAGTAAGACTGGTAAGTATGCATTCCTTAAGGTGCAACATGGGATACTCTCTTTTCGAGAAGCAGAAATCAAAACCTAAGCAACACATCAGGAGAGCTAGAGAGTCACATCCACAGAAAAAAACCCAAAACTTTCATTTTAAACATTTTCCTAGTCACACTAGCACACCAACAGGTGGCTTCACAGCACCTATTTGTAAAACTGGTATCTTGACCAGCAAGCAACTGCTCATCTTCCCTCTTCAATTTATGCTTACTTGACAGACAATCAGGAACATGTAATTGACCTTTGTTTCCACAAATAACGTTCACCTGGCATCAAAGGTATGCAAAACCAGAAAAAAAGATTTTGTACAAATTAAATTATTATTTTTAAAATATCCAGCAGAAAAAAAAAAACAAACACAAAACATCTTTGTAAAAATATCCCCCAAACTTTATTAAGAACATGCTTTTCTTCAAGCAATAATCCAAATTTAGCTATCTAATCTATTTCACTATTATATTAACAAATAAATACTGTTAAAACTGTAAAAGCTAAATTTATTAACACAAAGTTGTCTAACACATACACAAGATGGAACAAAAGCAGCTGAAACAAGTTTTTAAAATAGAGACTAGTTTGCAAATTCACGATACAGAGGATTCTGCTTCACCATATCAAGCACAGTCATGTTCTACAATTGGAGGACCTGTGCTTGAAGTAAGAGTCATCTTCCTGTTCAGCTTCTCCGGAGGCCTGAACAAACTACAGTAGACTGCAGACTTACACTGCTTTTTTTACCTACTGTTCTGCCTTGGATCTCATGACTGATGATGGCCACACCTATGGCTTCAAATTAACCTCAGCTGGGTTAGTTTCTGGCTGGGGCTGAATTACCCTTTAAATTTTTATGACCAGGTAAGCTCTGAGTTCTTTACAGCTATCACCCTACCACTTCTCTACCATGCTATTTTCAATAACAATAAAAGCTTTCTTTCATTAGAAAGTAACACTCCATCCTCTCAATTTAAGCTAAAATGCAGCATTCTTTTATAATGCAGTTAACCCCTTACATAAATGGAAGGATTAAGCAGACCCATTTATGGCCTGAGAGGAAAGAGAGCATAGCACCTTGATTAAAGAGAAATAAAGCAGAAAGATAGCTTTTTCCCACAGCATCTGTACAGCATTCACATATACATGCCAAGGAGTAAGAAGCAGTTAATAAGGACATTCCTCAGAATCACAGAGAGGAAGAGACTGACCTCTAGTTTTGGACTTTCTTCACTAAATTATCAGAGAAAAAAAATGCAATGCATTTGAGACACAGATGCCACAAAGATCCCCCAGACAGTATGAAAAGGTTTAACGCCAATACTGCATAATACTTGCCTCATATCAAGGCATTTGGCTGCCATACAACTCAAAGATTTAATAAGTTTCGAAACCACAGAGACCCCTATTCCATCGTTTTGCTTTTTTATACGCATTTTATACACATAAATCAGCTGGTATATTTAATTTCTAATAATGGAAAATTCTGACAGAAAACCAACACCTGGTATTATCCTCACTTTCCAGGAATATAATGTGAAACAAATCTCATTTTTGTGAAAGTCACACAAATTTTGTTCATTCTTTTTTATTAAAAAGTGACATTTTTCCAAATTAATAACCAATTGTTTTACTACAAATGCGCACCATTAACATAAACATAACTTGCATATAATATGAAAGTATATGCACCCATTTGGTGTAACACATTGAAAGTGACACTTGCTGAAACATGAAGTACCTAGGATGAAAAAGCATTGGTTACATTTAAGTAACAATTACTTTTAGTTGAAGACCTTTTGATCTTTAAAATAATAACTAGATAAAATACTGTAATATACTATCTCATCTAAAGTACAAGCTACTACTCAGGAACCTGAGTTCCATTCTAAAAAGCTCGGAGTTAAACTCACATTCAAAGACTATAGTTTGTTTTAGCACCATTTCATATAGAAACAAACTCAACCAAGCAAGGCTCCTCCTGCCTGTATGCCCTGCAGCCTCTTCAGAGCTGCCCAATGAAGTTTTATCAAAAAAGCAGACTAGTGTCTCAGCTGAGGGAACAGCCATAGCAAAAAATCATATACATATATATATATATATATATATATGAAAGTCTGCATGGATATTTCTAAATACAGGAAAAGCTTTCTCTGGAACTCAAAACATTTCTGAAAACAAGGAGAAAAGTGGCATGAAACAATTTTATTCCTCAGAGACACCTTTCACATAACTGTTTTATTGTAATGGAAAAAAAGTTTACCTCCAACTGCCAATATCTCACCTATGTTCTTTAGAAGCAAAAGTGGTTTGTTACTATGATTTGGTTTTAATTTCCCATTAGCAGTTAAAAACAATACTTTTTATATCACTGTGATAAGAAATCACTAGCAAAAACTATTAAAAATTAAAAACATTTTCTATTTATTTCACCAATTCAAAATTTGAGAATATTCCTGAAGTGACCAGTAAGTTCCAGAATCAATTTTACTTTCCTGAAAATTCACTAAAGTAATCACACACAACTTCTATCACAAAGGAGTAAAATCTTTTGTGTTTTCCCTCTTGAACAACAGCATACTGAGAACAAAATAATTTTGTATCCTTTATCTGAACTATTTATACAGGATACATAATAAACAATTTTATTAAAGTTCAAAGTTCAATAACTGAAAAGTTGAGAAAAGCCAGAAGGGTTGCCTGAGCAATTATCTTCTCCTTCCTGCCTCACATAAGGGACTATAATATTTATGCTAATTCTACCCTTCACCACCCTCCAACATGTATGGTCCTATCACAGTATACTAATTAATCTCCAAATTCCATAACTCACAGACATAATTATTGCCTTCATTAAGGAAATTTTTGCTGTCTCTATATCTGACACTTACATGCTAATACTCAGGCATTCAGTGCTCTATTCAATACTTTTGGAGCCAGAACAGAGAGCTCAGTTTTATACCTTTATACTTTTTAAAATGGATTCATAAGCTGAATAATATACACCATCAGGCCAACTTAGGGTCACTTAATTCAAAACCTGAATTCTGATTTTTTTGTGATGGGGGGGTGAGGAGGGGGTAGGGCGTGGTGTGACCTGCTGGGGTTTTGAGTAAATAGGTATCTACTTAAATTTGAAGACTCCCCTATCTCTCCAGGTAAAAGTACAAGATGAAAAAAGAACCAAATGAGTTTAACTCCAGTAGCTGACTGCAATAGTAAACTGTCACCCACTAAAGGAGATCAGTAAAAGCTGTGGTCCCTTTCAGAGGTGCGCTGTCAGTGGCGGAGTAAGCTAAACCCAAGTCCTTGGGGTTCATCATCCTGTGGACACATACCTAACCTTTCAGGATACCTTCTATCACAGTACTCTACTGAGTCATGATTCAACTTCCTGACTTTCTTTAAAGGTTGCAATTCGGCAGATATTTTACAAAGTCTTTTCATCCCAACTGTTTCGTTTATCAAAGCAGTAAGTGAATGAATCACATCCTAAAGTACAAAAACGTATCAGGTAGCCAGACAATAAGCAGAAGATCCATCACTGGTATATACCTCAAGGAGTTAGAAAGATGGGGGGGAAGGTAATAAAAAAAAAAAAAAAAACAAAAAAAAAAAACAAACCAAACACACAGACACCCATAGAAACCCCTGAACCAAAGCACCCAAACCACTGGTTAAACTGCAACCTGCAAAGAATGTAAATTCACACTAACAATTAGGCCTACAATATTTCTGCCCAGAGTTTAAACCCTATATGACACAAAAGTCTGCTAAACTGGTGACTCCTGTGGGGCACAGAGTATTCTCACAACCGTATCACATTCTGCTTTTGACAAAAAAGATCAGAGGCTGATAGCGTGCTTTCCAAAAATACAAATCAAAGCAAAGTACATTTTGACAAACTGCAAAGGTCAGAACTATAACCGGTCTTACATAAATAGAGATAAAACATCTGATTTTTGTCCATGTTAAGATCTGAAAGGAGCAGGGGTTCAGTATCTATGAACAAGCAACTCCCCTAAAAAACAACAGCATTTAGGGCACACTGGAATATTGCTCATCAAAACCCTTCTCCCCTTCACATACACAGAGCTGCTTAATCTATAAAGTAGCAGATTTCAGAGAGACATTATTATTAAAACCTCTTCAGTAGCCCTTAGCCTTATTTTTTGCACTTAAAAGCAGGAGTACAGAACAGCATCAATGCCTACCTCATGGCTAAGCATTCACCTACCTCCTTAGGCACATTGCAAGACTGCCCATCATCACCCCAAAGAATCACGCTGCATAAAATACAATGCAACCACTTTTCACGGACATCATGAGAAGTGGAAGAATGATCATAGTATCCCTCAGGATCACATAAGTAGATTGCACCAATGGAAATCAAACTACAAATTCTAGCAACTTGGATAGTGGTCCTAGCCACTGTGGAAGGGAAATTCTCACTCATTCTTGATTAAGATACCTTACTCTGCAACAAGTTTCAGATGCAGGATGAACCGGGTCAGAAATTCAGTCCAAGGTTTTCCCTCTCCAAGGCAGTTGCTTACTCCACTGGGATGAGAAAACAGACCATCTCTAGCCTTTCTTTTTCAGTTCAGTTAATCTTCTGTAGAACACCTTTAAAAGAAGGAATAGAGAATTTTTCACACTACAGAGCACCCAAAAGGCTGGCGTTCAGGGTAATGCTCATACAGAAAGGATAGAAGTGGAGAATTAACTTGGTTGTCTTACATTTTGAAAGAAGGCTCTAGCTACCAAGATGTTACATCCTGTATTTTACATCACTGGGAAATGCTGCCTGTACTGCTTGCAGTCTGTGAAACTTGCACATGTAAATGACAAGGGAATTTTTTAGCAATATACTTTCGTATTTTATTTCATTGCAGATAAATTTCATCCATCACATGGATGCTAGGCCAAATGTCCACCTACTACTTGGTCCCCTGTATGTAACTGTGACAATATACTTCACTCACATGCTCTTGGGAATTCGCTTAAAAGGCAAAAGAGCACTTAATATCAAAAGTGTAAGGAACCCACTCTTACAGTCATATGTGTATCTCATTTCTATTCTGGAACACCTATGTTATTTAACAAGATGCAATCCAACTGAGATCAATACTGGTTTGATCTAGGCTCTGATAATAATAAAAGCAAAAATTTAAAGCAAAAAATTTGCATAAATAATGTTATCAGAAAACTGCTACTAGTAACTCCTTTCCAATTTAATATACTTCTCTCTGTCACTGTTAGTAGAAAAGCTTTTCCATATAGTCACCAAATAGATCTGTAGCTTCATTGTGCCTTTAAGCAGCTATAGCTTAAGCTTCAAAGCAGCACCTCATCCAGAGGTTTCACATTGCTTAAATATCTTAACACAATCTTATTGGGTATATGCAAATCCTAAAATTAGTGTAAATATTCTAAAAAGAGGTCTGAGTAACATCTTTGTGTTGTTTTTTTTTTTTTAACTAAAGTCCAATTTTATTTTTTCATGAAATAAAAATTAAAGCTTTAAGTAACTTAGTACTTCATACTGACATGGAAAGTGCACAGTTTCCCACTACTACTACATGAAACAATTGCATTTTTAAAGAGACAAAGTTAACAAACACCGAAAGAGTTTTTCAAACAGTTACAGTCAAAACTTTGTACAACACAGAAGTAACTTAATCCAGAAAGTGAAAAAAATAATCAAATTTTCTGAAAAACTAATAGTAGGCTGGATTAGTAGGCTGGATTTATTTGGTATATTCTGAAGTGAGAAAAAAAAACACTTCTGAGGGATACAAGACATAATTTAAACTGCCTTTCAACAATTAATCTGAAAATAAATACTAGTATCCATTTTGTTTTAGAAGTCTATTTCCCCACCACTTGTACTTAAATAAATGCTTATCATAAAACTACTGGCTTTGATAATACTTGATAAGTACACAAGCTCCCTATGGCCTGCATCTTCATTTTTGAGTACTACAATTATTATTTTAAGCTTCTCTAAATTTGGAGGGGCTGGAGCAGGGAGGCATGCACAGGCAGAAGCCTCACTCAACTTTTCAACACTAAGTATTGACAGAGATTTTAACAGAGCTACTCACATGTTCACCCTGATGAACCAATACCAAAGTAAAACAATAATACAATATTTAACACTTCACTACTGATTCTGAAATCAGTTTCAGAATCTTCAGAATCAGAAAATATGCTTCATACAATACTGCCACAGAAGGGTCACATATCATCAGATTTTTTAGGAACACAGCACACAAAAACAAGGCAGCTCATAATTCTGTCCTCTTTTGCACTATTACAATTCCAAATTATTTTTATTGCAATCCTTATTGTAACATATTCTATTTCCAGTACCCCCAGCATTTTATTTCCTCCTTTGGACTTTATGTGATTCATAAGCTAGCCTGTCAATTGCTAAATAAAGACAGTTTAAAAGCTTTCTAATCCTCAAGAATGAGACATTTGAAAACAATCCTTCTAAACTGTTGTGTTCTTGTAAATGAATATTCTTCATTTAAAGTTGGCACCTGTATAAAACCACATACAGGAAGATTAGGTTAGGATCATCTGTCAACCCCAAATCTAACTGATTTTATACATGGAATGCCAAACAGTATTGGCTATTGAAGAACAATCTTTCATGGTCAGTGAAACAGAAAGCAGGGTTTAGTCTACAGACAAGCCAGCACAACAAAACAAAACAGGGCAGTTTAAAGACTGGGGGATCTTCAGTCAGGTGGATTTCCTAAGAGGAAATCTTCTTCCTCACAGAGTACCTATTGTAATTAGGTGGATGCTGCTGGAACATGCTCCAGCAGTAGAATCTGGATCAGTCAAACAGAAGTTGAACCCAGCGTGTGCCTGCTGACTCCTGGTGTATTCATCCTGGCTGTCCCTCTAAGGTCTTAGGACCCATTACAGAAAGTAACCCAAGCTTGGCATTTGGGAAAGTGAGACTGTAAAATACTAATTATTTATAATATTTCCCTTCCCATTTTCAGTGGCGGGAGGCCCAATAAGAACAAAGTGTAAACTCATTATCTTCTTTACAGTTTTGAGCCCATGCATAACATATATGGGAAACAGGAGACGTGGCTGTGTTCAAAGAACTGTCAAAGACATAGGGTAAACACACCTGTACAGAGAGTATTATCTCCATCTAATCTCAGAGAATTAATATCTTGTTTCCCTTAAAACAGAAGGTGAAACATTGAATAGGTTTTCTAAATTGACAGATCCTTAAAAGGAGTGCTTTTGAGAAGACACATAAATTAACACCGCACAACTAGCACACTGACCAGAAGGAGAACAGAATTTTTACTGCATAGGCGAAGCTGCTTAGCCATCTTTTCATGAAGTCCTAATTTCTCAGATTTACAAAAATATACCAGTTCTAAAAAAGCTTACTCTACATGCAAATTTTCTAATTTTGGGTCAAAACTAGAGAGACTCTTGATTATTCATTATTAAAATCAGGAAGTTCTTTCTTTCCTCCTACACCTACATTCTAATCACCTGCAGACACAAACATCTCACTACCGCACCAACGAAACTGACGGAGAGCATTTTAGTGAAAGCTTTTAGACAGACACTGTCTTGCCCTAATACACACTGGAAGACTTTTGGGTTTGGGTGGGTTGGTTTTTTTTAATAATTTTCCACAGAAGCAGAAAATAATCTTCCACACAGCCCTAAACAATCTGATTTTGATCATACTGAATCCCAACCCAGCAAAAATTAATTAACTGTGAGGAGACATTTAAATCAATAGGAGTGTTTATTATACATTATGTTTAGTTTGCACATGAAGAGCTGTGGCCTTACACTGAGCAATTTCACGTTGCTGTATAAATTCTCGCATGCAGGATCTAAGATAAAATGTTCACTGTCTATATGAAGTAATATGCTCTGTGAGATTTACACAAACTCAAAGCCCTTAAGAAAGCTATCTCCAGAGCCAGGTCAAATTTCTGCAAAGCCAGGAGTACAGAAGCCTGTCTGCAAAAGCTAGCTAAGCTTGAAACTTCAAGCATGAAAAAATAACAGTAACATACATGCACACAGACTGTTTTTTCTCCTGTTCTCTCTGCCATACATTTAAACTTACACACGCTAAAGATAAAATGAAAAAATGTATTAACCCAATTTAAAAAAAACCAGGATACATACTTTTCATTGCTGATACACAGAATTTCTGTTACTGTTTTCCATGTCAAACAACATTTTAAACACTGCTGCTTCCAAAAAGCACTTATTTGTGTAATATACAGGACGTCTGAGTCAGAACTGATGTAACAACTTCCCTTCACTGTCTTTTGACCACCAGTGGATTAGACTGCAAATAAGACCACAGCATTGGTCATTATAGACTATTTTTTATCTCTTTATTAAGGGACTGTGGAGTATCTATATTTACACATAAGTATTTTGCCAAGTAACTAGATTATTTTGCACAAAATATGCCAAAGGCCTATGGCTAATCCTTTATTACTTCCTAACGTTATTTATTACTAACCAAAAGCTCTCTTCCTTTCAAAAGCCAAGAAGAGGAGAAAAATCAGTGTTTCATAGAGCACCGCCTCAGTATTGGCTTTGCCTGCTTTCCACTAAAGAGAGAACTCAGAGGTGAAGGAGAAAAGGAAAGCCACCAGGTACCTACCTTACACAGACTCAAACTTAAGATCTTACACATAACCCAGCAACTCATACCTCTGAATGCACAAACCAAGTATTCTGGAGTTACTTGCACTGGGCTGACCAAAATTCCAGGCTGGAAAACTTCCCCAGCATAGGTTTCACCCAAACCAGTATGCCTGCACAGACAGCTTCTGTTCAGTGAATCCCGCGAGAATTCCTTACTCACCTAATTCCCACCAGCTCCTGAATGGAGTTGACCAGAAAAGCTGTCTACCCTGTTTCTAGAGTACAGCTTCCACAAATCTTATCCTAGAAGGCACACCTTCTGTAATCAAACACCTTTGCCCAGATGCCACCAGTCTCTATTTCTCTGTTTTAATAAACCTTCTAATCTGATGCCCAATTACCAACTGAAAGGAAATCCAAAGGTATTAAAACCCATTTCTGATGCCAAAACCACAGTCAGCATTACAGCTTGTAACTGCTCAGTCTTGTAGCACTTACTGAGGCAAAGTCAGAGGAGACAGAATTCCCTAAATCAGAAGGAACAAAAAGGAAAGCAAACTCGACCACTGTATTGGAGACATCTTGGGATCAAACATTCTTCCAAAATGTTTGGAGTAGCCTACTAATTTGTTCTCAACCTATCTGAGGAATGCAGACTGCCTTATAGAAGGAAAAACAGTCACCTACTCAAGACTCCTACAAACTGCTGTTTTAGCACATTTACCAGAGAATGTCAAGATTAATTAAGAATAAAACTACTCAAGAAAAACAGAGCTCATACTCTGTAAAGCTAAGCCTGAATGGATCCTCATTTCCAGCAATTCTGTCATTAAGAGTAGCACTCTATGTATTAAGTAATATGTAATATCCTTGAGAAATAATACCAAAGGTATTACATCTGCAATCTCAAATCCTAAAATTAATCAATTTATCTGCTAGCTGCATTCACCATAATTACTAGAGAGCACCAAAACCTTACACAAGTCGTCTTATAGATCATTACCATACACCATTCAAGTTAAATAATACAAATATAGTTGCTGATTATACACTGCTCTGGGAAGCATAGAAAAATACCACATATCCCTATGATTTACTTAACACCACACATAAGTTCATTTTCATTGTTCTTTATTTTTTTTTACTATAGATCAACTCACAAATGTTGAAAAGAAGACTACCATCTACTATTTATACCTTCCCTGCCAGAGAAAATGGCTACCATCCAAAATTGTTTTTACAGCAGCTTACAGTAAAATTATTTGGTGTTTGTAACAAAAAACCCACATACTTTACAAACTGAGACATTTTTAAAACTGTCAACCTATTGCACTTGGCAGGTTAAAAAAAGTAAAGGCTGTTTCCCAGAGGCTAGGAACCATCTCATGACCTATGTGTCCTATAAACACACAATAGGAAGCAGTATTTGGAGAGCAGCACCTGGACATAAAAGCCTATATACAGCATGCCTAGGTTGGGGATACCTGCAAGAAAGACGACTTTTTTTCATCTTTCTTAAACAGAGTTTTAAAGTCAGAGGAAGAACAAGTTAGCCAATGTACAGGCATCTGTGCTAAACAAAGAAAGACTTATATTTAACTTGCATAGTTTTATTGGTGATGTAGCAATCAATGAACAATTTTTGCTTAGGTAACATGTGGCTTACATTCTTGTCATACACAAAGCCAACTGAGTTCCTCAGAGTCCAAAATGTTATATGAATGGTTAAGGACATAGAAAAGGGCCAATAATTTTCAGCGTATTTTATCTTAATATTTTCCAGAAGAAAATTTCCAGACACATAATCATTGGGGATTTTTTAAATAAAAATATCTGAAGATGGGTCCTTAAATCTACATTACAGACTCTAATGAATAGCAGTCAGATTTGCAAAGCCAAAACTTTTTGAAATTATCTGGAGCTGCAGATGCTTATTGTTTGCATGTCTGTACATGACAAAAGCAGGAGTCAGAACACCATGAAAAGTGGTAGAAGAAAAAAAATTAGGTATAACTTTTATTTGAGAGAGTTTAAGAAAGAAATTACGAACATAATTTATGTTTGAAATTACTTCAGGTCTGAGAGTTTAAATTCTTACAATAAGTAGACTAAGTCAGATTCTGCATCATGTTGCCTTTTCAAATTCAGTCTGTGTAGAGTCCAGCAAAGTTCGCGTAACCTTCCTTATAAGTTTGATGTATTAGACAACACTTCACATGCAGATAGCTTTCCATTTTCATCCAGGGCAATAATTCAAGGCCAGCTTGTTTTGGTTTTAACCACCAGGAGAGGCTGAAGTAGGTGACAGGTTTTTGTTTCAATAAGATCATTCAGCTATAGTGGGGAGAAAAACCTACTGCAACAACAACCAAAAAAAAAAAAAAAAAAAAAAAAAAAAAGCCAAAAAAACCCCAAAAGGTACAAGTTTGTTAATGCTTCAAAACTAGTGTATTTTTAACACAGAAATGTATCCAACTTATGCAATATAGAGTTTAAATTCAGAAATCAATTCTTTATAGAGGAAAAAGCAAAAATAGCAATAAAAGAAAGAATCTACTGTGTGCCATTAATCTTTAACCTCTGCTGTATCAGAAGCATATTTATTGGTATGAAGTTGCCTTTTAAACATGGACAATAAATACTCCATTACAAGCACAATCTTCATGTTTTATAAAATAACATACTGCTGTACACAATCTGCCATCCGAAATTGTCAAGTAAAATTTTCATGACCATATTTTTTTTAAAGGACACTTCCTTGTCTGCTTCTACTAAAAATTTATTGGGAAACAGTGGGAAAGAGGATGTAAGAACTTGGCAGCTTTGCATCAAGTACACCTATTGTCTTCTGAAGACTGATATGTATTTACTGAAAAATAAGTGTACGCTAAAATGGAATGAAATCAGACGAACATAGTGGACATTACCAGATACTGTTATTTCTCTTTAAAAGTAAATAAATGAATAAATGAGGAAATTCAAAGTTCTGTTTCTTTTCAGTTTAATACTTCATCACAAGATAGACAGTTAAGTTGCATAAGAAAAATTTATTCTACATTTTTCAAGGTCAGGCTGGACAGAGCATGGTTTAGTGGGAGGTGACCCTGACCATGGCAGGGGGGTTGGAACTAGATGATCTTTAGGTCCTTTCCAAACCTAACTATTCTACATTTCTATGATTTCAATCGCATTCCTATCCAATTTGTACTCACTAGATTTTAGCATTCACATCCTTAATTAGATTACATTTCTTTTTATACTACTTGTATCTTATTTTCCTCCACAGAGCAGCACAACTGCTGCACAACTCTAATTTGTTGGTAACACACATTAAAACACTATCAACAAAAAGCTGAGACACATACAAGGAGAGTCTCCTTTCTACCTACTTCATGTTATCTCTCACCTCCCTACAACTCCCTATACGCTGTACGACCCAAACAGTGCTGTGTAGGCCCAGGAAGGCAGTAAAGCAATAACAAATACAGTATTTGAGTAAGGGATTACCCTGGACTGTGGCCTCGGTTTTGCCAGCAATAGTGCAAGTATGTAGTGAACTCAAGGCAACTACAAGATAAAGTCTTTCTAATGTTTATGTCTGAGTTACTGTATGACTACAGAAGACTTCATAAGAAAGAACAGAAAGAAGCAACTTGATTTCTAAGATGACCTATTAATTAGGAGCTCATTCTCTCACTCCACCACTTCACTGTGCTAAGGAGAGTTTAGAGGTGCAATCAATCTACTTGCAGAACAATGTGGAGCAGTTATTTCTTCAAAACGCCCCTCTCCAAGAGTAACCCAAGGTGTCTGGCTCACCAACTTTGCAATCCAGGACCAAAGAAGTTAACAGCATAGTCTAAAATAACATACATCTTTTTTAGATTTCAGTATGTCAAGTTCTCAGGAAGTTTAAGGATTATCCATTATGTCTCCTGAATCCACATGAACACTCCAATGCTGCATATACACAGTGTGATGAAGTGACACAAAAGCTTTGGAAACAATACAGTGCCCCTTTCTTATTTCTTCACAGGGAGTTAGCAAATGCAGGTATGTCTATAACACCACACTGGGACTATTCATACTTTTAAGTATTAAAGCGTAATCTCATTGAATTTTAATTTAAAAAATCTACTTAAACCTCAAACCTCAGGATATGGGAAATACACACTTTATTAAGCCTACAACAGGTAAACCTGCTTTAAGCACAAGTTCAGTTCCAAACACATTGCAAGGCCACACATCCAAGAAATATGTAATAGGAAGTGAAGACGCCATTCAAGTACTGCTTAACACTTCATTTAAATAAGCATTTTGAAAAAGCTGAAATTTGCCTTTCGTAAGTTACACATAAAACTGTGTGCTACAATTACCACCTTACTGTGGAAGACTCCAAAAATATCTACACCTTCTCTAGTGATTTAAAGTCTCCCAGTCAAGCCAAGTAATTTATTTTGTACCTATACTGAAGCTTCCATGTTTTTTACAATCCAAGGATGCATTTATTAGCATGAAACAAAAATAGCGCTATTTTTTCCACCCAGAGCAGAAACGCAACTGCACTACTCAAGCACTTGTGCAGAGAGCAGCTCTCTAATACAGAAGGCCTGCAGCAGGCATTTTTAAACTATAGGTGTATTAAGAGGCTGGACAGGGTATAAACATTCCTGGCAGGTAGGAAAGAGGGGTTGCCACCTGATAGTAAAAGGACACAAGAATTTACTAAGTGGAAGAGCAGCTTTCTCTGACTGAATTGTATTATTCTGCAACCAACACTTTAACAGAAAGTAATGTACTCCACAAAAGTGTTCCAAACTAAGATGATTTTGAAAATATAGGAAGGCCAAAGAGTAAAGGAGGCAGCAAGACATAGCCAAAGCACCTCACACCACAGAAGCATCAACCTCTACAACATCTCTTAGAGCCTAAATGTTTCTCTTTGAAGAAGAGCAAGCAGGTAGGCATGGCCCAGGAGCTCTTTTCTGAGAGAAGCTGCACCATTAAGGGAAAGAGAACACAAAATGCAGCTTGGAAACAACAAGCCAGTAAAGTTTGGGGGTTTGATGTTAGGTTTTAAAGTCAAGTTTCCAAGTGCTGCCTGTCCCAGAAACGAGCCTTTCCTTCCCTTGCCCCTCCGGAGCCCGCGGCGCACCCTCACCTCAACAGCGCGACATCCGTGGCCTCGGGCTCCTACGCCGCACCAGCCCCCGCCCGGCTGCAGATGAGGACCCCGCAGGCCCATAACCGCAGACGGGTTACAGGGCGAGTGGGGGCGAATCAGCCCAATTCAGCTGCCCCGATAATGGGGTCGGTAGAAGAGGAGTGAGTTTATTCAGCGGCCCAGGGCAGCCCGGCGGCTGGTAGGGGTGAGAAGCCGGCCCCGGCCCGCTCGTATCACGACGGAGGGACTGGGCAGCGCCTCGGCGTCCCGGGCCCGGCGCGGCTGGCACCCGCCCGCCTTGCAGGCCGCGCCGTGGCCCCGGTGCCTCCGCAAGGCCTGGCACCGCGGCAGGCTCGGGCAGCTAAGCGAACAAAGGGAGAGGAGGCCGGAGCCGCCGCTCAGGAGAGGGGCGGAGGGCAAAGCGCGAACCGCGCTGTCCCTATCCCCTGGCCCTTCCTCCTCCTCACCAGCCCTCCGCTGCCACCGGTGGAAGGGGGTGGAAGACCCGCCGCAGCGCGCCAGTTGCTGCAGGGACGCTCACCCAGCGGAGGCCGCGGTGTCCCGCTCCCGGCGCGGACCTCTCCCTGGACACCTCGGCGGCGCGGCCCGGCCTGCGCCGGCATCCGGGCTCGGCGGAGAGCAGCCTCCTGAGGCGGCGGCGCGGGACTCACCGAGAAGGAGGAGCTGGCGCTGCTGTTGCTTTTGCGGGGCCCGGCCCGGCTCCCTCCCTCCTTCGCCGTGCCACCTCCTCCCTGTTCCTGGCGCCGCCGCCGCTTCCTCCGCCTCCTCTGCCCCCACCCCTCCGTCCTCGGAGGGGCGCACGGGGGTAGCGAGCCCGCGATGGCCGCCGCAGCGGGAGCCGTGCCTGCGGCAGGCGGCGACCACGTACAGGCCGGCGGGTTTAGCAGGGCCTGGGATGCCCCACTCCGCGCCTCTGCCTTCCTCGCTGCCCCGGCGGCCGGCAACAGCCCACCGCGCCTGACTGGCTCACCGGGCCTTTTCTTTTCCCGGCTCTGGGCGCCTTTTTCTGGGCTCGACGGTCGCTGGAGACCCGCGGGGGCGGCCGGGAACCGCGATAGGTGGGGGTGATCAGGCTTTGTTAGCCCCGGCCCTTTCCTCCCTCCCACCCCGCTCCGGTATCGGGCTGCTCCCCTCGCTTATAGAAGCTCACAAGTTCACAAGGATCTACTCCCCCCTACTTGTCTGGCTAGAAGTATCGCCTTGCTGGTACCTCACTGCTGAGGGGGTTCCCTAGAAGGGGCGATGGGTCAGGCCTGCTCACGCCCCGCCGGGAGGCGACGGAGGTGGGGGATCGGTGCAGGCCCGCGCTGTGCTGGGGAGGGAGGTGGTCTAACGGCCGCTCTCCTCCACTTTATCTTGCTTCACACCTCCCATGCCGTGAAGCCCAGAATAGGCATTATTTGAGTGTTCAACTTCTCTTCACAGATCGCTGCTAAACTTCAGCCCCATCAGCTGTGCTACTGCGGCTCCAGCCAAGCGGGCTGCATGCCGGCTTGCTTGTTTGCCTGCCCCTTTTTTAAAAATAAAATGCTAAATCAAGAGCCACAAAACAATTCTTAATATAGGATGTGTGAGACTGACAGAAGTGACTTGCAGGGAGTAAAGAATTAAAATTTGTGGACAATATGGGTCTTAAAAGTTGCAAGTCATATTTGTTGACTGGTGGGGAGCTAGTAAAATACTACCTTTTATTTCCTGCTTGTGGTATATAACTGATGCAAACCAAGAACCTGATTTGTAAAGATATGCATAATTTGCTTACCTATGTAATTGCATGAGAGCCGATGTCATTTGTATGACTCGTTATGCCATTACTCACTGATTTCAAGGTTTAAAAGAAATGGTTGAAACTCACAAGACAGTGAGAATGTTCATGCACATTCTGCCTGGATTCTTCTACTGAGATCAAAGGTATTTGTGGGTTGAGGTCAGTGACTTCTTTAATTGCCAGTTATTTGAGATCAGAATGTGTCCTGATTTCACTTACGTTTTTGTCTCTCAGGCACCTACTGAGAATTAAAAGGGTTTTCCTGAGTCTCATCCAAGGGTCATATGCTTCTTTATGTGTCTGATCGACCTCAGTTGCTGGCAGGCCAGAGCCGTTTCAGGAGATTAACAGAGTTGCAAAAAGAAATTATTTTTCCCCAAACAAAGTTTAGCTTTTCTTGATCTATATAGAAAGTTTTACAGTTTTAAGTGGCTTATATTAAAACTGTTTGTTTTACAATTATGATTACATGTTATCAGTGGTATAACAAACAAAGCTAAGAATAGCTTCAAGTGGATAATTTCTGAAACCTTATGAATTTTGTAACTTGTTTGTAAAACCCATACTGGTGGTGTTAAAAATATGATGACTTTCTATGTCAGCAGTGGTGCTCAAAAAAGAAAAGAAAATGAAATAAATAACAAAAGACTTTGGTTTTCAACACAGTAGGTTCCTCCTTTCCTGGGTAAACTGTTAGCAACCTAATCCAAAATGGCAATAAGAGAGCCATGTAAGCAAGGAAGGTCTTAACTGGGACATTTTTGGTTTAATTATTATGCAGTTCTGTCAGTTCCTCAAACAAGTTTGGGGCATTTTGTGTGTGTGTTCTTACCTTCTTCTCAGGCCTTCTTTTCCTTTGGATACAAACATTGAATAAGTAATAATTTTCAGGATCCAGCAGATATTACTGCTCAACACGTGTATGTGATATTAACTTCAGCAGTGTCTTCAGCAGCAGCTGTGGGACAACAGCAACTGTATGTATGAAGAAGTCAAAAGACTAAAAACGCTTTACTACCTTCAGCTGGTTGTTACCATTGACAATTTCTGTAGTATTGCACGAGACAGAATTTTTTTAAAAAGAAAAAGGTCTTTTTCTACAGCCACCCACACTTTATTATAGAGTTGGTACTGGATGATGTTTTCCAGCCCATGTGTTAAACAAAGGTTTTAATGTGTCTGAAGCTGCCTCCTTGTCACTTATGAATCAAAAGGTTTAGCTTTTTGCAGAAATGGCACTGATAGGCAACCTCAAAGAGTTGAAGGAAAGTAATCCACAAAACTTGGTAGATTTTTACCCTAGTCTGTCTTCTATACTTCAAATTTCTTCTCATTAGGGATGATACTAAATATGGCTTAAATTAGTATCGTTACTCAGCATGATTACTTATTCTCTCTCTGTGTCTTTTTCCCTCTTTCTGCTCATACACACCTTTCCCTTTCTTCATAGTTGCTACAGTCCTTGCTGGACCTCTTTAAGCCAGCTCAGGTAGCTAAATCTCTTGAGGTTCATTTACCTAAGAATAAATCACAACATAAAGTAGACTAGGTGCCTTATTTTTCACTCACATAATTTAGAAACTGTAATCTGTTGCTGTAAGAGTTCACAAGAACATAATTTTCAAATTGTTAGCACTGAGCAGTTTATAAGAAGTCAGGGACGTTAAAGGAAGATACCGAATAAGCAAAACCAAACAATACTTTCCAGCTGGATTAGTTGCTGATGTAGTTCAGCCTGTTACCAGGTGAGTATCACAGCCTACACAAAAGAGGTACTTTGTGCATTTGAAGTGATGATAAAAAGGGGGAGGACTGGGGATTGCAATCTTCTCTATAGGCTACCAGTGTGCTCTTAACTTATCCTAGCCTTAGTATACAACTTTATGTTCAGGATAGACTTTTTCCCATCCAAGCGTGTCAGCAAATACCTGTATCCCAGTAAGAGCAACAGTTTATTACTAAGGGTGAACTCACCTAAGTGTGTTACTCCCATTGCAACTTGGATGGCATATGAGGATTGCTCAGATGAATTTTTCTTGGCTTAAAAACACGTGTTGGTCTAAATTGGGCACTTCATGTATTCAGACATCTTGTCTGAATGCTCTCCAGGCCCATATCACTTATTAGACTTGTCTCACAGTTGCTAGCTTTGTTCAAAATGATGAGGACTAAAATTTGGGGTTTAGTAATACAAAATTCAAATCTTTCATGTCCAATGTCCTTATATGCATAAGCTTCTAAAATCGGGAGCTCCAGATCCAGTTCTAATTACTTTGACTGAGATCTGCATGTCGGTGAGTTCCTTGCTTTGATATGCTTATGGAGTTGGGTTTTTTTTTTCCTTTTTTATACTCAAAATTGTGATTACAAATTATTTCATAACTTTTGAATCAAATACCTGTATATACAAATCTTTAGTTCAGAGAGGCAGATCATTGACAACAAAGCTGATGTTATATCCACCATACCCACTTTTTGACCTATTGCTTTCTACCTGCCTGGCATAAGTTACCATCATGTCATAACTACTCTCCTCCTTGTTCTTTGGCCTGAATTGCATGGGAGGTTAATGCTTTTGTCTTCTTATTGCTCCTTGAAGGCGTGTAACTGTATGTGACTGTATTTTAAGGACACAAATGCCTCCTTTTCTATTTCTGTTAAATATAATTCGGAAAGGGCATTTGCAATTTTATTAGAATTTCCAAATTATTGTATTGCTTTACAGGAATTGGATCTTTTAGATGGTAAATATTCAAATGGCCTTGGAAAATCATATGCTGTTAAGGAAAGCAGTATATACAAAATCACTGTAGATTGCTGGTCATTTTTGTAACTGTGACCTAATTTTCTGGGGTTTCCAATTTCTGTAGTCCTTTTTTATTACATCTATTTTATTTATTCCTGTATTTTTATTTTAGATAATATTGTATATTTATAGTCCTATACTTTAATATATATTAGAAATCTTTATATATCATATCATCACATATAATGTTTGGATACTGTATGCTGATTGTTCCACTTCGTTCTCTCAGATTCTTGCATATTTTTTGTTAGTAAATTCCATTTACATTATAGCTGTTAGTTTATGTAAATTTTTTCAACATTGGGGTTTGGCTTTGGGTTGATTTTTCTTTTGAGCAAATTACCTCCACCCAGTTTAATAGTAGTGTTAGAAACCAGAGCCAAAAAAGGGTGAAGTATGCAGGAAGTTCTTCCACCCCCCGCTTTGTCTCAGATTGGAGTTAAATTTGCATTGTTTACCGGCACTGCTGAAATCAGTTTAAGGTATAAGTGGAATTAAGACCTCATTATAGCTACTAAAAATAAACTATCCATATCACATACATATAAATCATTTGTCACACTTTAATGAGAGTAGTGCTATTGCTTCTACTTCTCACTGTGGTTATCTTGTGATACTCTGTATCTTTGTCTGTTATGCTTATGCCTAAAAAACCCAGTGCTTATTTACTTAACATTTTTCTAATTAACGACTATGTTTGAGTGTCACTTCCCCCAGTTTCACTTCAAAATCAGAGAAAATATACTTAAGAATTACTGACAAGCACTTCTGAAATTAAGATTTCTAAATCCATTACAAAGATTCTGTTGACGATAGAAGTGTCAATTTTTTATCAAGAGCACAGCTCAATATTTTCTTAGATCAAAGTTCTCTATCAATTATATTATGGTAGAAAACAACAGAGTATGGCAAAATCACATTTCTAATAACAAACAACACATGAAGGCTAACTTCTGAATAATGGGGAAAGAGAGTAGTCATTTTAATTGTTTATGGACCAAAAGCTGAATAAATTCAGGGTAAATTGGGCCTCACAAACGGATTTCTGTTAAAGTCGGGGAAATAATATATCACTTTTCTTGTCAATGAAGACACAGAATAAATCATGACAGTAGATGCTGTGAGCAGCTCTATACAGTTGAGTTAGCCTATGCATTTTACTCATTGAGTATCCATATTGCCTGTATGTTTGCTTGTAAACTAGCTCAGGTCTGCAATGAGTCATGTAAATTTGGAGATGCAGAAAGGCAAGGTTTTTGAGCAACCTGGTCTAGTGGAAGGTGTCACTGCCCATGGACATAGCTAACAAAGACGATATATATGAAGTCTGTACTCTCAAAGCCAATACATTGCAATACATACAGTCTCAATTTCACTGTTTCCCCATACTAGTTCATCAAAATAATGCATACAGAAGGTAATATATTTTTTCTGTAACAAAGGAGCAGAAACTTGACAGAGACTTCCTTCTTCAACTTGTAAAGTTTCTTCTGTCAAAAGTAAGAATTTTTATGGGTACTAGTGTCACACCCTTAAAGAAAAACCCAAGAACATATATTTTGATTTGGAATATTATATTCTTCCCTATAGCCAAATTAATTCAATTTTAAATCTTACTTGTTCTTTACAATGCAGCTCATGGGCTTGGATTTGTAGCCCTTACTTCAGTGTTCACAACTGGCCCAAGGAGTATGGAGCTCACCAACAGCAATCATTTTGGCGATCAAGTGCTGAAGACAAAACAACTCCAGATGTCACTTTACAATTCCTAAACATCCGGAACTTTTGGTTATGGGTTTGCCATAGATCTGGGGGATCAAAGGAGATTTGTGTGAATTGAGCGAGACTGCGGCAAGGGCATGTGTTGCTCCGCACCTCTGTTTCCTGGTTTCCCTGTCTGGTGGATGAAACTGGTATAGAAAATGTTGCATTAGGACATTTCTTTCAGGGTAGAGTTAATAACAAAAGTGTGCCCCAAACTTTTCAAATATAAACCCGGTAATTTAGAAATAATCAATTATATTTGTCAGGAGTTTATTGTTCTAAAGCAGGCCTTTTTTAAAAGGAAAAATAGCAGTGGTGTATTTTCTCATCTTTAAGGGGGAATAGAGGATGGAATAAAAAAGTGAAAAGGACTTAGAAGATGACTTTTTACTTTTTCACAGGGAAAAATATTTTTGAAAACTCAAGAGATAATATTACTTTTGTATTTTGTCTCCAGCCAGCTTCTCTTAGTGTTACGTGATGACTGAGCACACAGCTGTAGCTAGAATTTTATTAAAAAAACTAAAAATAAATCTTGGTTAGACTTCAAGAATCATTCCTAGTTCATTAGACCACATAAAAGAGAGCAAAGTAAAGTGTAGATATCAGGTCAGAATGTTTACTACAGAGGATTATATTAAATTTTAAAATGTCTAAAACCAGTAGTAGCAGGTGTGCCTAGAAATCAATGTAGTTCCACTTTCTGTGTAATGTCTAACTGTTCCTCTTGGCTTTAAGTGTTGCAGCCATTTTCTTAGTTACGAAAAAGAAGGTCAAATGGGTTCTTTTCAGTCTTGTTTTTAAGAATATGCTTTTAAAAACATGCATAAAAGCATAAAAAATTGCTCAATTCATAGGCAGAAGCATATTAAAAGCAAACAAACCTAAAAAACCTGCCTGCTAAAATGGATGTGTAGATGCAGAAAGCCAGCAGATTTCACTATGCCAGCTGAGCAGTTCTTGTCCAGCCATGATCGTCCTTTCCTTCCAGTTCACAGAAAAGATTCGCGGTTGCTTCAGCACTGTAAGGCCATTCCTGTAATGCCATGAGCAATTTCTTTTGATTTCTGAACTCCCACAGACTTCAGCTAGATCCAGGGCTGCTCCAGTATTCTCATATCTCAGGGCTTATCGTTACGTGACGTACTTTCAGCTAGATCAAGAGTTGCCCCAATACTCTGGTTTCTCAAGAGCTTATTAGAGGGTGTACCTGCCACTGCTAATTTTAATTGAACAGTTTGTAAATAATTTTTACCCATATTATTATACTTAAAGAGCTCAAATTAAAAGATCAAAGCAAACAAAAAGCAAAAGCAAAACAAAAAGAAACCCCTTAAAACACCTTCAGGCTATGTCAGTCAAGCAGTACAGTTCACAGCCTTCTGGAATAAAATTCCCTGTTGCTGAAGAAACAGTATTTAAAACTAGATGGCTCACAGAGGTACATGTGGAACTTCTCACATTTAGGTCACAAGTTCAAACATGGTTTTCATTACCTGAAAATTAAAATTCTCAATAACTGACATCTGTTACATAGCCAATATAAAATGAGCTGCTTTCTAAACTGGATAGCACAGAAGACATTATTAGCGAACTTGTTTCTAAGTGTACTCTAAACATGCACATTCAAATATGTTTCTTCTCAAAAATGAAGCCTGGCTCTCAAAAAGAAGTCAGCAGTACCAACTTCTACAATTTTGCAAAACACTGGTTTATTACTCTTGTCCTAACAAGTAAAAAAAATACAGACATTAAAAGTTCTGTTGTACCTGAAACCTGCTTTCTCTTTGAAGTTGGAGCTTTCACCTACAGTTCTTTACATATGTGCTGATCTCTCCAGAAAGGTGAAGCTGACCAGCAAGGCAGGGTGGAAAAACCCTTATTGCCCACACTATAAGTGTTTTCAATAAACCTCGGTTGCACATCAGATAACTCTAAGATCCTGAAATGGCATTAAATTCATTAGGAAATAGCCTACTGTGTCTCTGCTTATCATTTTAAAAAACATCCTGAGAACATTTGTCAAGGCTTCTACGAAGGTGTAGAACCACACTAAAATATAGTCTACATTTGAATATGAGGAGGCTTTACCATCAATTCATTAAATTTGGGTTGTTCTTCAGAAATAAGTTGGTCAAATTCTTCACAAAACTTACCTTGAATATTTAAAAAAATATAAAAAGACAAGATGATGTTTCACATATTCAGAAGCAAAAAGGTGAAAAATCTTCAGATTATGATTGGCTTTGTAGGTTGTTTTCAGTATGCAAAACAGCCAGGAAATATTCTGTCAGCTTCTCTATTTGCTACTCTATGACCAAAGACAAAGTAGTAGTAGTAAATGAGTGATCTTTTTATGAGCCTTCTTCTTCCACAAAAGCTTTGCAGATCCCTTAAGCATTTCTGCTTTTTATTTGTGAAGCAGTACATTTTGTCACTGTGGTTATAGCGTAGCAAAACTCTTTAATCATTCTACTCTGCTCTGGATAGAAGTGACTGAAGGCATCTTTTGGAAGAAAAATAAAAGACTCAGTGACTACAACCTGAACATGCTGAAGACCATATCACAGTTCTCATTCATTTCATCCAGGAACTTTATCAAAGAAAAAAGCAGTGCTGAATATGTAACATGTTGTTCCAAAGCTGGAAATTATTACTGATGTAAAATAAAATTGCAGCATTTTCTTCCCAGTGCAAATGCAATGTACTTGAATGTACACCACCGAAATCTACATTTGGTAAAGACAACACTTAAACCCTAGGACTGAGGGCTTTCAACTGAAACTGACAAATAAGGCTATTCCTTATAGAAAAAGGAGGTTGATGTATCTGCAAAATGTGCTCACACAGTGAATACACAACCACAATCTCTTTTGTGGGTAAAAATCAGTCTTTAGCTGGATAAAAAAAAATTGCTCCACAAACCAAAATGCTTCTTTTTGAGGGAAGCAGTGTCATTTTACTAAGTAGCATGCATTCAGGGCAGATTTTCAAAGACATGAAGGGCACTTGCATACATCAGTTAGGTGCCTTTTGGATCTTCATGCCTTTGAAAAAATATCCTCCCTTACTCTGTTAGGATTTTCTTAACACAGACTTTCTTTTCCTTTATGACTCATCTCTATCATGTCTTTGCTGTAAATAAAACATTCTCTTGGTTTCATAAGTATGCTGATAGGCAGCATGGAAAACATTAATTACTGCAAAGCTGAAGGATACTTTAGTAAAAGTTAGTAAAAGCATGTATTGAGAAATGTTAATTTAAATAGTATTCAACAGCTACAAAAAATGCCATACAACCTCACTATGATCCCACCAGAAAAGCTATTTTATCATACACAAAAAAGAATAAAATATCTGTTTGTCTAATCTGAAAGAAAATAGAGTGAAATGTTATAAAAAACATATGTAACACTAATATTAAGTAGTTATACAACACATCTACAAATGTAGAATACTTTTTTAATGATGATAGCCATTATAAAAAGAAGAAAATACTTTAAAAGCTTGTAATATGTAGGTATATAGCTAGTGGGAACAACTTTTATCTGTGTATAACTGAAGGTAGATGCTTAAGTATCAATCAGCATTTAATTTTTGAAGTTTGAAACATAGTCTTTATTCCATTTAAATCCTTAGCAAAATTGCTGTTCACTTCAGGAGGACTGTGGTTTCATAGAATCATAGAATAGTTAGGGTTGGAAAGGACCTTAAGATCATCTAGTTCCAACCCCCCTGCCATGGGCAAGGACACCTCCCACTAAACCATGCCTGCTTAAATACTAACTAGAATGGTGGTATTATATATGCTACTGAATAGTAAATTCTTCCTGTAATAATCTAGAGACAAAATTAATGAGCCTTCACTTTTTAAAATCTTCCTGCTTCAGATTCAGAGAAAGCCAAACTACTTTTTATTAAACCCATCAGATTTAGCTAAATGGAACCATCAAATCCAGTTAATGTAGACTGAAGTGGCTATTTTTTGTTGTGTTTGAAGACGCAATTGCTCTCTTAAAAAAGCTCCATTTAACTAATTTGAATTTAGGGGTTTTTTTAGAAATTTCTTACTATTATTGATCATTACATTAAGTTACTATTATCCATTGTTCATTCTTAGTTGAATTGGTGTCAATTGGATTGCTGTCCAGAGCATTCAGGTTCAGCATTGTAAGTGAAAAACTTCTTAGATATATAATTTCAATGAGACTTTATCTTTTCATTATCATAACATCTTTCTTTACATGTATTAAATATTAATCATTGACTTACTTCATAGTAAGGTAAGTGCCAGCCTATTGCATTAATGCTATTTCACTTGGCAGACAAACTTTAGTCTCACAAAATTTTGGTTAGCTTGACAAGGCCCATCTCTCAGAAACTTATGTTTGGCAATTAATTATATTTCTTTTTTTTAAGTCTTCATTATCACAAACCAAACTAGACTTTTTTTTCCAGTCTTACTGAACAGCAAGAGAAACTTTGAATCTGAATATACTAAATAGGGGTGGGGAGGGTTAGGAGACACTTTTTGGGCCTTAGTGATGAAAGCAGCATTTTAAGATTATCTTTTTAAGTAAAACCAAACATTTTTTTATACTTGTCGAAGAAACTACTGTAATTGTGCTTCTATGGCCTTTGTGACTGAGTCTGCAGCTTCTCTTAAGCCAGGGCATGTCAGGCTGGGAGGAGAGCACCCTTCGGGAGATGCGGTAAATTAAACTTCCTGCCCAGTCTGCACTCTGTGTGTTTCAAAACCAAACCCCATAAGCAGGATTGTGATTTTGAAACCAGTTACAATGCTGTGTTTGATTTGATGTATCAGATTACATTTAAATTGGTCTAATCTGCAAACATCTCTTCATTCCTTACTCCCAACAAAGTGACTCTGATGCTTCCCTTGAACTGAACCTGGAGATTGTGCTGCTACAGGGGACAACTGATTCAAGCAGGGTCTGCCAGGGAAGGAGGTAGGTTAATTTTCTGGCAGGCAACAAGCTGATCCAACTCACAGTGATGTGTGATTGCTAGATCTAGTACAAGGTCAGGCAGGAAAAAGGAGAAGCAGGATCACCCATTTACCAGTAGCCCACAATCACACCAGATGAGCTGTGAGCTGAATCCTCATCCTTAGGCTGAGGTTTCTCAATCAGCAACTCTCCTACTTGCCCTGCTGAGCAGCCTTCTCTTGAGGCTGCTCCCTTCCAGCCCTGCACAACCTTGTGGCTTTTCTAGGGCAGTAGTTTATGCACCTGCACAGGGAGCAGGTTGAGGAAATAATCTAGGTGACAAAATAAAAATAAAGTTAAGAAATGTTTCATTTTTTGCAGAAGTCCTGTCCCCAGCAGGTCACTTTGTCAGCCTAGTCCCCAGTGCTGCAGTACTACTCGCATTGTAGGAGGCGACATGGGGTGAACATGGCAGAAGAGGTAGCTGTTCCTTAAGACAAAGTCTTTTGTCTATTATAGGTACTCCCACCTCTACAACAGTAAGAATTGGTGTTTTAGCATTTCCCAGCTGGCTAGCCACTTCTTCTTTACACCTTCACTCTCACTTTGCAGCAGTCAAAAGACCAATTTCCAGTTACTTTGCCTTCCAGTAACTCCAAGGGGCCTACGAGAAAGCTGGAAAGACACTATTTACAAAGGTATATAGAATAGAACAAGGGGCAATGGCTTTAAATTGAAAGTGGATAGGTTTAGATTAGATATCAGGAAGAAGTTCTTTACTGTGAGGGTGATGAGGCACAAGTTGCCCAGGGAAGCTGTGGCTGCCCCATCCCTGGCACTGTTCAAGGCTCAGTTGGATGGGGCTTGGAGCAACCTGGTCTAGTGGATTTTTATTTTTTTTAATAATGCTTTCATTTTAAACATTTGTTGCAAAAGAATGAATAAATGGCACTTTTAAATAATTTTTTAAATCACTTAATAAATCAATTATCACTTTATACAGTGGGAAAAAACCTGCGCTTGTTCCACAAGTCTATGAAATGGGATTTCCTCTGCAAGAAGCATGCTCACAAACATAAATGGGAAAATATAATTTTAATGAAACACTGGTGTAAACGGAACAACATTTTTTTTTTTTTCTGTATTTTCCACAAAGAGGAGTGATGTTTTTTACCACTCTGGAAATTCTTCTAGAAATTTTTTGAGAATTACATTTTTATGGTATGGGCAGAATAAATGTTATACAACCACTCCTCATCTGCTTTGTTTATGGGTTGTTGGAGTCGGGAAACAGATGCTTTGCATAGAGTTGTCATTCTGTAAAACATAGAAGTTACCACTTGGACACTGAATACAATGTGAATTAATTTATAGTTATTGAAAAGTTTGTTTTAATGTAAATAGGGTGCTAACTAAGCTACAGAAAATTAGATTGTACCTAGTAGCAGTCAGTGGTTGACGTTCTCTGCCTGGTAAGGTCATTATGTGGTGGTCACGTTATCCTAATGTAAAGCATTCAGTGGTCTCAGTGAGAAGCAGAGCACTGCAGGAGATGTGAGCCTTCTAAGGCAGCTTTGGTGTCACAGGCAGCCCTGCACCTGATGGCTTTTCCCAGAAGTGATAGTTTCACCTTAAAGTTAGCTTTTGTTCATCTGTTCTGTGATTAGGAGGTACGGAAACCTTCCTCATTTCTGGTATACGCTTAATTCTAGCAAATTTATAGCTGTTTGTTCTCGTGTTAACATTGCTACTTTACATAACAACTTCTTACTCCTTCATGCACTTTGAAACAACTGTCTGCACTCAGCCAGCCTTCATCTTCCTGCACAAGGCAAAATTGTTTTGGGCTCTGCTTGTAAGAAGGGCTCTCTCACCTTGAGAGCATTCAGCAGCTCATCTGGTAGTCACAACCCGAGTAGTCGGTGACCTTCCAAGCATGTCTTACCAGTGTGTATGAAATGTCACTTTTCAAGCCTCTGCTCGGAGATACCTCTCCTGTTACATCCTAGGACTGCATTGATAATTTATAATCAATCTGTGATAAACTGTATCATCCATACTTATTCTCTTATTATTTCCAAACAGTAAACGTGAGTTTATGTAAGAAATCTTTGTGACTGTGTATTATATACTGAGCTTTCATTCTCCACGCTATTTGTAGCTGCCTGTTCAGAAGATGTTGCCCAGGGAAGTTGTGAATGCTCCATCGCTGGCGGTGTTCAAGGCAGGGTTGGACATAGCCTTGGATGGCATGGTTTAGTGTGAGGTGTCCCTGCCCATGGCAGGGGGGTTGGAACTAGATGATCTTAAGGTCCTTTCCAACCCTCACTATTCTATGATTCTATGATTTTGCATCTGTGCATGGTGACTCAAACTAGTGACTCCATCAGTTCTGAGCACTTCTGTTCTTGTACTTGTGCTCTCTTGTTCCTGGCATGGAGTTCACTCCCAGAAACACTAAGATCTCACTCTCTTGGGCCTTGAGTGCATGAAATCATTGATTTACAAATATGGCAATGTAAAAAGGTAAGAAAACCAAAGGATAAGTGGAAAGTGTGCTTTAACCAAGGTTTTCAGAGTATTTTTTCAGCTCAGTACTGCTGTTTCTGGTTCCTGAACTTATCTTCCCTATCAGGGAAGAACTCTAAAGCATTTATAGGAAAAATCCTGTAACATATTCTAGAAAGAATCTCATTCATAAACATCAAAATAACTACTCACTTTATGCCATGGGAGGACTCTTCTGGGAATGCTCAGTGATTTCAGATTTTCCAGTCTGCTTGTGGACGTATGCTAAGTGGCTGATCTTTGATGAATAGCAATTAATTCCAGTAAAATTACACTAATTGATACTAGCGGACAGTCTGTTTCTAGCCAATTATTTACTAATTGGCCACTGGTGCAACAGAAAGTGAATGTGAGCCTTGCCATGAAAACTTTCAGGTTACTGTCAGGTAAGACAATCACTATACTGACTTTATTTCTCTGTAATAATTTATGCTGTTTTAACTATCACTGCCCTATAAAATTGCTGGATTCTTCCATACCATATTTGAAAAATCATGGCAGTCAGGTAAAGTTCCCGATGACTGGAAAAAGGGAAATATAATCCCCATTTTCAAGAAGGGGAAAATGGATGAGCCGGGGAATTACAGACCAGTCAGTCTCACCTCTGTGCCTAGCAAAATCTTGGAGTGGATTCTCCTGGAAGGCATGCTGAGGCACATGAAAACCAACAAGGTGCTTGGTGACAGGCAGCATGGCTTCACTAAGGGGAAATCCTGCCTGACCAATCTGGTGACCTTCTATGAAGGGGCCACGGAACTGATGGACAGGGGCAGAACAGTTGATGTCATCTACCTGGACTTGTGCAAAGTGTTTGACACTGTCTCATATAACATCGTTGTCTCTAAGTTGGAGAGACATCAATTTGATAGGTGGACCACTTGGTGGATAAAGAACTGGCTGGAAGGCCGCACACAAAGAGTAGTGCTCAATGGCTCAATGTCCAGCTGGAGACCAGTAACGAGTAGTGTCCCTCAGGGATCGGTGTTGGGATCGGTCTTGTTCAACGTCTTTGTTGGTGACATGGACCGTGGGATTGAGGGCACCCTCAGCAAGTTTGCCGATGACACCAAGCTGTGTTGTTCGACTGATACGCTGGAGGGAAGGAATGCCATCCAGAGGGACCTTGACACGCTTGTGAGGTGGGCTGATGCCAACCTGATGAAGTTTAACCATGACAAGTGCAAGGTCCTACACCTGGGTCGGAGCAATGCCAGGCACAGCTACAGATTGGGCAGGGAAGAGATTCAGAGCAGCCCTGTGGAGAAGGACTTGTGGGTGTTGGTCGATGAAAAACTGAACATGAGCCAGCAGTGTGCACTTGCAGCCCAGAAAGCCAACCGTATCCTGGGCTGCATCAAAAGGAGTGTGACCAGCAGGTCGAGGGAGGTGATCCTGCCACTCTACTCTGCTCTCGTGAGACCTCACTTGGAGTATTGTGTGCAGTTCTGGTGTCCTCAACATGAGAAGGACATGGAATTGTTGGAAGAAGTCCAGAGGAGGGCCACGAGGATGATCAGGGAACTGGAGCACCTCCCGTATGAAGATAGGCTGAGAAACTTGTGGCTGTTCAGCCTGGAGAAGAGAAGGCTGCATGGAGACCTCATAGCAGCCTTCCAGTATCTGAAGGGTGCCTATAAGGATGCTGGGGAGGGACTCTTCATTAGGGACTGCTGTGAAGGGACTAGGGGTAACAGGTTCAAATTTAAACAGGGGAAGTTTAGATTGGATATGAGGAAGAAGTTCTTTACTGTAAGGGTGATGAGGCACTGGAATGGGTTGCCCAGGGAAGTTGTGAATGCTCCATCCCTGGTGGTGTTCAAGGCTGGGTTGGACAGAGCCTTGGGTGGCATGGTTTAGTGTGAGGTGTCCCTGCCCATGGCAGGGGGGCTGGAACTAGATGATCTTGAGGTCCTTTCCAACCCTAACTGTTCTATTATTCTATGCTTCTATAATTCTATATTGTGACTATTTATATGCAGGTAGTTCTCAGCAGATCTCTAAGGACCCCCTTCACATCAAAGTTTAATTTGTATATGATAATTTACTGTTAATATTTCTTAGCAAGACTGCCCCAAGCAAATAGGCAAGGCATCTGAAAAAGGTCATTTTTCTTTAAGAATGAAATTTAACAGATCATTATTTACATTTTATCATTTATCTAAGAATCAAAACATTTTATTATTGTTAATTTTAGGTATCGTTAATTTTAGATATCATTAATTCACAGGGGAAACTTAGATGTTTTTCCAGTCCATGACTCTCTTACACAGATTCAAAAGACAAGAGTTGTATTGTCTGCATCTAAGGAAAAACTGCTGGAGTCATTTATTTTGCTTTTCTAATGAACACCATATGAAAACAGGCATAAAGCAACTATTTAATTACATTCAGTGGTCTGCTGTGGTCTCATACATGGGCTACTTCCTTCACCGTGACATTGAACATATTATACCAATCAGTCTATCCACAAGAGTTTTCTTCTTTTTTTTTTTTCCCCAACACAATAATTTATTTTTATTTTATTTTTATTTTGAAATATTACTTTGACCTGAATTTTTAGAATCATAGGAGCATAGAATAGTCAGGGTTTGAAAGGATGTTAAGATCATCGAGTTCCAATCCCACTGCCATGGGCGGGGATGCCTCACACTAGACCATGTCACCCAAGGCTCTGTTCAACCTGGCTTTGAACACCGCCAGGGATGGAGCATTTACCACTTCTTTGGGCAACCCATTCCAGTGCCTCACTACCCTCACAGTAAAGAACTTCTTCCTCATATCCAATCTAAACTTCCCCTGTTTAAGTTTGAACCCATTATCCCTTCTTCTCTCACTACAGTCCCTAATGAAGAGTCCCTCCCCAGCATCCTTATAGGCACCCTTCAGATACTGGAAGGCTGCTATGAGGTCTCCATGCAGCCTTCTCTTCTCCAGGCTGAACAGCCACAACTTTCTCAGCCTATCTTCATACAAGAGGTGCTCCAGTTCCCTGATCATCCTCGTGGCCCTCCTCTGGACTTCTTCCAACAGTTCCATGTCCTTCTCATGTTGAGGACACCAGAACTGCACACAATACTCCAAGTGAGGTCTCACGAGAGCAGAGTAAAGGGGCAGGAGCACCTCCGTCGACCTGCTGGTCACGCTCCTTTTGATGCAGCCCAGGATACGGTTGGCTTTCTGGGCTGCAAGCGCACACTGCCGGCTCATGTTCAGTTTTTCATCGACCAACACCCACAAGTCCTTCTCCACAGGGCTGCTCTGAATCTCTTCCCTGCCCAACCTGTAGCTGTGCCTGGGATTGCTCTGACTCAGGTGTAGGACCTTGCACTTGGCATGGTTAAACTTCATCAGGTTGGCATCAGCCCACCTCACAAGCGTGTCAAGGTCCCTCTGGATGGCATTCCTTCCCTCCAACGTATCAGTCGAACAACACAGCTTGGTGTCATCGGCAAACTTGCTGAGGGTGCCCTCAATCCCACGGTCCATACTGCTGACAATTTTTAAAGATTGTACTCTGTGCAAGGGTGAATGATACTCTTATGTACAATTTACCAGACTTAAACATGTCAAAGAGCAATAATATTTTATAGTTTTACATGTTACAAAGTCAGTCTTCTTATTTCCTTATTTCAAAGTTCAGATTTACTGTTCAGTAATACCACAGTTTTTATTGTTCCTGTGCTAGAAGCTTCTTATTTGTCTGGTTAAAGATGATATTGAGAGTATGTTGGAAGAGGAATTGATGTTTTTATAGACTTCCCTGTATTAAATATCTGTGGTTGGATGTGGGTTTGGTGATCAGATACAATGATTTATAGTCTTGCTTTCCAGTCTAGCATTTTTCTTTACATCAGATCCATAGCAGGCAGTATATATATTTCCTGGAGTTCACTGGCACAGCAGCACGTAACAACATATGTTATGAATGTATCAGACCTTGGCCTCTACCGTTCTCCTGTAAAATGGGAGGAAATAGTAGCTGTATGGTAGGATAGTTTTAAAGGGGGTTTTTATCCCTTTACGTATCTATGTGGGTGCAATCAATTGAAGAATTATTATATTAATATATAGTAATTATTCATCTTTTATGAATACACACTAAGAATTGACATATTTATATGCTTAATATATTAATTGCTCTGTACAAGTTATTTCCTTTTTCTTGCATCACTGATTTTCCTATAGAAGAAAATTTGATCTAGTTGTTGTAGTAAGTGTAGCTTTGTTTTATAATTAAGAGCAACTTCTAGAAAACTTTCATCAGGTAAAATAGTTCCCTGTATTAAACCTGATTTTAGAAATAAGAATACACAGACCAGGAGAGACAGGCTGAACAAAAGGAAAAGTATTGAAAATTACCTGGACTTCTCCAGTTTCTCTCTAGAAGTTTCAGACCGACTAAACACCATCAGCTTGACATTACCAACCTTGCTACTAAAGATATGTAACTCTCATTCAATGAAAAATGACCTGTAGAAAACTTGCATCAAAAGCCAATGAAGTGAAGCAATGATTTATTTTTGTTCATCCAAGTATAAGAAAGTGACTTTTAAAGGTAAGACACGTGTTCCGAAAAAATACTGCCCCTGCTTGAAAAAATCCTACACTTTCTATTGAATGCAATATATTAAAGTGAAAGGGATAACAAATATATCTGAAAGTGATTGCGCATATGTTCAGTTCAAAGAAATCACAGGTCACTTGTAGGATCTGATGTGGTCAAGGGCTTCTTTCCTATGAAAAGCTCAATAATTAAAACCATAGTCTGTACAGGATTAATGGCTACAGTTTTTTCTACTTAACTCTAAATACTTAATTTCTATTAAATAAAAATACTGAGATCCACCTAACACTATGGAATAAGAAACGGTGCTTACGTTGTTAGAAGAGCATTGGCAGGAAAAGCATTACACGAAGAGTTATTTTAAGTCTTGCTTCTCCCTACTTACACCTATTCTGTCTAAGATTGTAAGTAATGGTGCGACATCTGGCAACCATACTACCTCAGGCTGTGACCTTGTCAGTTCTTGTAAAAGTGTGGGAAAAGTTTAACAGTGTAAGCATCAGGTTTAGATTTAACTGTCTAAGAGCACAGAATCAAATATAAATAGAAGCTACGCAGCTCTTTCATTTCTAAACAGCAAAATCTGTTTTTCTTACAACAGATTCTTTCTGAAGAGTTGAAGATAATAGGTTTTATGCAAAGGAAATAAGTGGTCAGGGGCTTTCTGTTGGGAGTAGTTCTTAAAGCTTACAGGAAATCCACTTTGTGTTCCAAATTAATTGGTATCATCCATCTTGAAGAAGTCTATAGCAAGATTCTGCAAAATTGTGATGTACATTATTGCAAAATTTTGTAGCCAACAAACTTTTTGCAAAATTGTGCATTTTTGTTATCCATCTGAAAAGGATACTGATTTAATTACAAAAGTGTCAATGTTAAAGAATTGCGTTGTTATCTGACCAGGCTCAAGATCGTATTTGTAGTTCTAATGATAAATATCCTCTCTTTCACCTGCTGTCAAGGTAGTAATGGAAAGAAGAGAAACCAGCATCCTCAGCCTGCTTTTCTGGTAGAGGTCACTTTCTATTACATGACACTGTGCTACAGTTGCTTTGTTCAGTCTCTGGGGTGTTTGTAACAGTGTTTTCTCATTGCATGGCAATGATCACCGCAGAGCAGTTTTTCATTTCAGAGATTATCATTTTGCATTAAGCACTGTGAATAGCAGTACTGGGAGAAAGCACATCAGTGTAAAGAGGAAAGTCAGGGTAACATTAGCAATAGCATTAGGTATGAGGATGAATATGAAATCATCAGTATCACAGAACGGGAAAGAAGTCTTGGCCAAGTTGGTAATCTCCAGTTGCCCAGAGATCATCTGCATTCTCTTCTCATCAGCAGGCTACTTCACGGCTTTTTTTTTTCTTGATGTTCAAACTCCACTTTTTATAACCAGTGGAATACCAGTAGGTACTCCTACCTTGCCATCAGAATAATAGCCTATATAATGTTTAGGAGTCTGTAACTGTGTTAACTAAGTTAAAAATTATTTTTTTTTTTAAAATCAGCTATTTCAAGATACATTAAAGGCAATGTAACAAACAGAGCAAGTTTTTACATATGTCACAAAATCTATAACTTCAGCATACTTTGCTAACAAGTTATAGAATCAGAGAATCATAGAATGGTTAGGGTTAGAAAGGACCTTAAGATCATCTAATTCTAACCCCCCTGCCATGGGAAGGGACACCTCGCACTAAACCATGCCACCCAAGGCTATGTCATTTGTCCTGAATTTTAAATTACTCTCAGTCAACCTTGGTGCTAACTAGCTTAAAGTTATCATTGTAAAACTTCTTCAATTTGTCTTTTCCTTAGTTTTGATACAGTTTGGTAATTACAGTTATTTCACTGACCATGATGTCCTCTGATGTCCAAATCCACAATTCTATAAACTGTAACTAGTTGGCTATGATTTGAGTTTCAGAGTTCCAGTTAACACCAATTCAAACTAAAAATACTTTCACAAGCCTGTCTGTAGAAACTGGTCAATCCTATGAAGCTGTACTGTAAATTAATTGTTATTTCTTTCAAAGGACAATCTTACCTTTACTCCAATAATGAAATTATATCAATAAAGGTATATTCATCTAGTGAAACGGTACTTAATAATATTCCTTGAAGAAAACAAAACATTAACACCTTATTAATATCCTTTATCTTGAATAAATGACATCTTGCAGTCTTGACTACTCTTAGCTTCTGACAAAGTAATTGGAATTTCCTACAACAATTTGGTGGGGGTTTTTTTGTTTGTTTGTTTTTTGTTTGTTTGTTTTTTTTGGGGGGGTGTTGTTTTTTGGTTTTGTTGTGTTTTTTTTTTTAACCTCAGCTGAGACAGAGCTTTCAAGTTAGAGCACATCTTGGTTGTAGTTTACACCAATCTAACCAAGTTTTGCAAAAATGGCTTACAGAATAAACAAAGAAATAAAGAATCAAGTGTTCTCCATGTAGCAGTGTTTAACAATAGTTTCACTTTATGTGTAGAGCTTTTGTTTCTGGATCTGGGAACAGCATATTGGCAATTCCTTTTACCCTCAAAGGTCAGATTCCATTATATCTGACCTCCACATTACAAATTGGCAAACAAAGACATTTGTGAGCCTTCACTGCTTGTCACTGTTATTCATGCAAATCTGCTGCAATGTATCATTGAGGACAATCATTATTGTAAGCGAACTACATGACAATGTATGCAAATAACAAAGCCTGAGATAACAAAGAAAGAAACAAGAAATTAGCATTGATTTTCCCCAGTTGTCTGCATCTGCTGGCATTAGTAACAGGAATATCTAAAAATAAATGAACCAGTCCTCGGTGGAAGAATGAGGGTCTTGAACCCAAGAAAGAAGCCTGAGGAGAAAAAGGAAGAAAAGTTGTGAATCCAGATCATCAGAGAGTTCAGATCTGTTAAAAACCCACGGGAGGCGGGATGGGGGGTAGAGAAAGAAGTTTGCATTGAGAAGCAGGTTTATTTCAATCTGTAAGTGTTCTTGATGTTTATTCATGTTTTATTTTCTCAGAAGGAATATTTAAAGGGCATTAAATATGACCAAATTAACTCTATTGACTGATTTAAGTGTAGCATATCCTATATAGACAAACAGTAGCTGTCAAATGTCAGGATCCTCAGATGGGGTATGTGTTATCCCCTAAAGATGCCCCTTTAAGCTACGTTAAATTGGGGGAAGCAGGTAGAAGGACACTAATCACTTTGGAGTTGACCTAAAATAGCAAAATATTTAGGCATGACAGTTAGATCCACTTAAATGCAAAATCTGTAGTAGGAAGAATTCAAGCTACATTAATCACTCTTTTTGATGGTAACAAAGTGTACTGTACTGGAGAGTGAGAAGAGCAATTCTGGAACAGCCAAGAGATGGGTTCTTTGATCTTATAAATTAGTTCTGTACATAATTTTTTGTGACTTAGCAGTTGTTTATAAAATAGGTTTGCATTATACAAAACAAAATGAACTCTGAGCCAAATGTTTTTGTTGCATTTGTCCCCTAGAGTTTAACTTCCAATTATGGACATTTCCATGTAAAAGAAAAATTAATCCATTTTATGTTGTTAATCATAAAGGAAAACTTCCAAAATGGATGTGGGACATGCAGTATTTTGGCAAAAAAAAGTCACACAATCTGTAAGGTAACAAATGAAGATAACTTTCTCTGTATTCCTGTCTCTTTCTGTTCTCATGTTTTACTGTCTTTTCACTACATGTGTATGGGAATTATTACTTGTAATACATAGTTGAGGACAGGTGTAATAAGTCTCCACTGAATGGCATATAACCAGTTTTCTTACTACCAGTGTTTCTATGTCCCGTTTTCTTTGGCTTGAAGAGTTTAATTTGAAAATCACCAGAAACATTTTCCTGCGTCAGTTATATAAATGTAGTTAAATACAGTCATTAGGATTTTCTATTTAGGACCTTCCCATATGTTTAAGATTTCCAACGGAGATTTTACAAGACATGAAATCACAGGCAAGGCCATAGAGTATTAACTTTTATCAAAAATAATGTGAGAAAGTGTACAATTCTAAGTATGGTTAACCATATATTTATCTCATTTTCCTGTTTTTAGGTTTAATGACCTGTACAGGTTAGCCTTTCCAGTGTTTCAAGTCAGAGTCCCATTGATTTCAGTGGTGCATAGGGATAAAGCTCTCCAAATAATTATAAAACTACCTCAGTGCTTTGGTAAAATATAAATATATAAAAGGAATGTATTTTTTGCCTTAATTGAATGTATCTACTCCAGCCAAGAGTCTAAAAATTCAACCTGCTCCTATATATGCAAATAAAAGCAATTTAAGTGTAGACATCTTCTATTTTAATGATTAGGCAGCTCATAATTCCTTAAGAGGGCATTTTATTTTTGCTTTCATTGTCATAATGTTCTAGCCAAATGAAAAGTTATAGTCCACAAAGATCGTACATCTGGCAGTCCAGAGTACCTTATTGTATTTTTCCACATTTTGCAAGAATTGTTTCCATGATATTTGCTAGGAATGAGCACTAAAGTGCACTTCAGCATTCTGAAATGCTGCTCTGTTCATTGCAGCTGTTCTGATACACTGCTGATATCTTTAATATCAATACATTTCATTTCCAAAACTAGTCACATCCTGGCACTTAAGAGTGTTTACTTCAATTGAGCCACTGTCTCTTTTTGAAGTTATGAACGATTTTCTTAAATAAGGAAGTTCTATTAATATAAATTTACAGGCAAGAAGCCCATGTCTACATTCTCCTCTGACTCATTTGTTATCAAAAGAGTGAGTGCCGTCTTTAGAAAACTCTGTTTTACAACTGGAGCCTGAAACTTCAAAACTGTTTAGAATCTTTCAAAGTCAAAAATTTGCAATGTTAACATCTCAGGTTAAACAAAGAGTAACACAGAGAGAAAAACACTAGATTTATTTGTGTCATGCAAGGATACAAAGACAGGATTTATCATACCTGATCAACATCTGAGCTAACATCCTATCTAAACCTTGTAATCTAATTAAAGTTTTGCCCAGTGTGGGACGCTTCGTCTGAAGAGGAAGTCTTACTACTCCCTCAAATACCAGGATAATTGTGTAATGCCGTTGAGAGCTTAGAAGCACTACTTCCTAAATTGTCCACATACTAAACTGAGCCCCTAGGCTTTCTTAATGCACAGGACTGAGACCATAGCCAGCATGTGGTGACTGGTTCTCTGGCATCCCCTCCTGTACTTTCTCTCCATCAAATACATGTTTCAGTCAACTACTGTACTTGACTCTTCTCAACTAACTTTAAGCAATGGGAACTACGAAAACAATTCCTTAAAAAAGTGAAAACTGGAGACAGGAGGTTTAATGAAAAGTCAGACTTAAGACTGAAGGACAAGCAGAGGGCTGCTACTAAAAAAGTGCCTGTGCCTGGATATGTGTGTGCACACTCATGCCTGCATGTTCTACTGAAGCATCCTTCACACTTCAAGGCAGAGTTTCTAGAAAAAGGACATTTTAGTGCTGCTGGATGAGGTAGCTCATTGTGCTAACTCTGAAAACTGTCACATCAATAACAAATAACTTGTGATGAAATATTTAAGTAACAGGATCTTCTTGGATTTCTTTCTGGCATTCTTTCACAAAGCACTCATGCCTTCATAGCTTATGAAGTCAGTGGAATTTCTTCAGTGAATTACTGCTCATTTGCTCAGGATGTAAATGTAACTGTATATTTTATTGTAATGTATCATTTTATCTTAGAAGCACAGAATAGCTGGGGTTATCTCAGTGGCGCCCTATTAAGCTCTTCTTTTTGAAGCTGATAAGCATCATACAATTTCAACATGAACATTTGTCATATAAGGCCTCAGATCTGGAATACATTCTAAAATTTAGTTGTAAAATATTACTTAAATAATCTCTGACTCGATTGGAATAAAATATAAACCAGAAATATTTTGGCACTGAGTAGTGTTGAGTGTTGTTAAGGGACATTTTTTTCCCTCTGAGTCCTAGTGTTTTGAAGGGGAAAATGGATGAGCCGGGGAATTACAGACCAGTCAGTCTCACCTCTGTGCCTCGCAAAATCTTGGAGCGGATTCTCCTGGAAGGCATGCTAAGGCACATGAAAACCAACAAGGTGCTTGGTGACACCCAGCATGGCTTCACTAAGGGGAAATCCTGCCTGACCAATCTGGTGACCTTCTATGAAGGGGCTACGGAACTGATGGACAGGGGCAGAGCAGTTGATGTCATCTACCTGGACTTGTGTAAAGGTTTGACACTGTCTCCCATGACATCCTTCTCTCTAAATTGGAGAGACATCAATTTGATAGGTGGACCACTCGGTGGATAAAGAACTGGCTTGATGGCCGCACGCAAAGAGTAGTGCTCAATGGCTCAATGTCCAGCTGGAGACCAGTAACGAGTGGTGTCCCCCAGGGATCGGTGTTGGGACCGGTCTTGTTCAACATCTTTGTGGGTGACATGGACAGTGGGATTGAGTGCGCCCTCAGCAAGTTTGCCGATGACACCAAGCTATGTGGTTCGGTTGATACACTGGAGGGAAGGAATGCCATCCAGAGGGACCTTGACACGCTTGTGAGGTGGGCTGATGCCAACCTAATGAAGTTCAACCATGCTAAATGCGAAGTCCTCCACCTGGGTCGGAGCAATGCCAGGCACAGCTACAGATTGGGTGGGGAGGAGATTGAGAGCAGCCCTGCGGAGAAGGACTTGGGGGTGTGGGTTGATGAAAAAATGAACATGAGCCGGCAGTGTGCGCTTGCAGCCCAGAAGGCCAACCGTATTCTGGGCTGCATCAAAAGGAGTGTGACCAGCAGGTCGAGGGAGGTGATCCTGCCCCTTTACTCTGCTCTCGTGAGACCTCACTTGGAGTATTGTGTGCAGTTCTGGTGTCCTCAACATAAAAAGGACATGGAACTGTTAGAACAAGTGCAGAGGAGGGCCACGAGGATGATCAGGGCACTGGAGCACCTCTCGTATGAAGATAGGCTGAGAAAATTGGGGCTGTTCAGCCTGGAGAAGAGAAGGCTGCGTGGAGACCTCATAGCAGCCTTCCAATACCTGAAGGGGGCCTATAGGGATGCTGGGGAGGGACTCTTCGTTAGGGACCGTGGTGAGAGGACAAGGGGTAATGGGTTTAAACTTAAACAGGGGAGGTTTAGATTGGATCTGAGGAAGAAATTCTTTACTGTGAGGGTGGTGGGGCCCTGGAATGGGTTGCCCAGGGAGGTTGTGAATGCTTCATCCCTGGCGGCGTTCAAGGTGGGGTTGGACATAGCCTTGGATGGCATGGTTTAGTGGGAGGGGTCCCTGCCCATGGCAGCGGTGTTGGAACTCGATGATGTTGAGGTCCTTTCCAACCCTTACTATTCTATGATTCTATGATTCTATGATATCAGGATTTGATAGTTCATTCTTTTTCTGAATGGCCAGCAAAATGTTTTAAGACGAAACCCGAGTTCTTAAAAGTAAATAACTAGGTTCTTTTTGCAAAATAAAAAACTGTATGTATAACTTAGACTGGTAATTTGTCAATAATTTAAAATAACACTTTGACTTGGCTACATTTTAAGTTGGTAAAATTACCTAAGATTTTTTAACTGGACCAAAATTTCAATTTTTGTGTGCAATTTTTAATGGTGTCAGTGGGCTTGCATTTTTATGTACTACAGCTTGTCGATCACATTGATTTATCCTGAATTTCTTTAGAGAAGGAAAAGCTTGTAGAAACTGATGTATTAAGAAAACAAAAATGAATATGTATAGAAATTGCACAGGGGAAGAAGGCTGGAGACAAACAACTTGCTAACTATTGATAAATATATAAAGGGTGTTAGAGGAGTATAAATAGTCCATTGTCTGTGAGGAATGGAAACATCAGCGTGCAAAATGGAATGCAGAAAAACAAGATCAGTCTCTTGTCAAAAATATATAAAGTAAATTATACAACTCAACAGTTAAGAAATCTTTCGAAACAGCAAGAATAGGCTAAGGAAAGCCCTCATAAATAGCAGACAGGTCATTCTTCCCTTCAATACAAAAATGAGCTGGAAGACCTAGACTTTCTTTCATTTGTAATTTCTAGATGTGGATGTTGCCAAACTGCCTAACAACACTGACTGCCCACTTTCCTTATTGGTAACAGGAATGGGATATCTAGTTTTCTTAGCTGCTCATGAAAACTGAGCCCTAACCCATCATTTCATGGTTAAAAATGTACATTGTCAAAAATCTACAGCCTTTGAGTAACTAAAGGATGGTTCTATCCGCTCTTTTGATAGTGCTACAGGTCATCCATTACTTTCTTTAGTACTTTGTGTTAAGACAGTTACTATACCAGTGAAATAACTTACTTCATTAAATTTTCCCATAATATTCTTCAAGTGGGCATGCAGGAAATCAGTTTTCCTTATGACTGCCTACAGACATTGAGTAAATTCTACTCTGCTCCTTACCATGTGTTGCAGGCTTTGCTACTTGCACCAGTGATGGCTGGGTATAGAAAAAAGAGCAGGAATCCAGCAAGCTCCAGACTATTCATCAGGCTTAATAGATGAGATCTGGAAAATGTCCTTAAGGGATAATGACCTTTTTTTTTTTTTTTTTTTTTCCCTCTGAAGACACTCAGTTGTGATAATATACCTAATACACTTAGTGGCCAAATAGAAGCTGATGAAGATTCCTCTGCTTCTGAGTATCTTCTGGTGTCAGCTGCTAAATCGTGCTTCTATCCATAGCATGTCTCATATAGTTTCTCATTTTCCCAGGTTGTGCTTCTGCTGCACTTCAGTCCTCAGGGCAAAGAAAAGCAGTCTTGTCTTTCTCACCAGTTCTGTGTATGGTGGCTCAGGCTGCCACCTCTCCATTTTTAGCACATTTCCTCTAAAAAGACAGCCAACAACAACAAGTATTTAATTAAACCCTTTTTCGTTAGTTGTCATGCACTGTAAACAGCATGTCAACTAGTGGCTGTCTATAAACACACAGCGGTGAGGCTGCAGCTGGTCTTTAGACAAAAATATGCTGCAGCTGAAGTAGAGCAGGATGATGTAATTTTAGAATACACAACCTATCAAGCAGTCATTTGGGGCTAGACTGCAATTTTGACCTCATGCTACCAGTGAGGAAGATGAGCTGTACACTAATAACAGTTCCCAGTGATGCTCCCTGTTGTACTGGGAGTGCACAAACAGCAGCTGCTGATGCCCTTACCAAGAGCTGTGCACAGCTTCTCCTACACTAGTCCAGCTCTGCTGACATCTGTGTACAAACAGCATCGTTGCTTGAACAGTGTCAAGGCTACTGCCCGCCACTTATCAGGTTTCTGTTATCACTTTTGACAGGTCCTGATAAAATATATGAGGCTCTGAATAGAGCAAAATAAGGAAACAGAAGAATATGCTATTCTTTATCTTAATTCTTATGCATACACTTATGGAGAAATGCCAGCCAACAGCTTGTCATTTCACTGAGAGATGTCTACATAGTGATAGAGCTTTCAGACAGCTAAATGGGTGGCTCGGAGCCGAAAGAAAAACCTGGGGAGGCACAATCTGGGACCAAACCTCTCATTTTGAAGCATCATCAGCTAAATGCTATTTAATCCATACATAGTGAGGTGATATGAACCCACAGTCATCTTTCTGCTAAAGTGTGAGCCAATAATAGACCCCTGACTTGACAGAATGGCAATACTGAGATCTAACAAAGTGGATCATACTGGAGAAACAATTATCTAACACTAGCAATAGAGAATCTACATGCTACTTTCCAAAAGGGTCACACAGCTCAAATGGATTCTTAATGAAATTAGTTATTTTCTAATCGTAGTGCTAATTAAATTTTAAAGAGAGACCTGCTGTCACTGGAAACAGTATTCACATTCTTCAGCTACAGCTTTCCTATTGAAAAAGCCGTTGAACTACTTCAGGCTGGCTGGACCTCTGCTATAGCTGTCTAATTCACATTTCTTTCAGTATCTGTCAAGAATATTTGCTTAATGCTAACAGATATAATTTCAAGGAATACTTTTATAGTAAGTGTCTTTCTTAGAAATAAGTATACATCTTCTTCCTTCAGGCAGTGAAAAAAGCAATAGGTAGATACTGGGTTACTCTTTCCTCTGCCCCTGACATTGGCAATTGGAAGGTATATATGGGTAGAGGTCCCTTTTGCTATGGCCTGTATTCAATACATAGAATTGAAATCACTAAAGAACAAACAAACAAACAAAGATAAAACTTCAAAAATAACATTATGTTAAGAAATGCAGATTTCTGTCCTGTAAACTGAAGATTAAAAACACTGCCCAACAAAACAGTGGTAGCTCTCCTAATGGTCGCCATTATATTATTTGTTAAAAAGCTGTGTATTTTTCTTCGCTAAATATAGGGACTTGGAATGTTTAGCTACTGCTTGTAAACAGAATGACTTTCCTATGAAGAAAAGAAAATTATAATTTTATTACCATTACATCCAAATATGCATATTTTGTATGAAATTTGTTACTAGTTAGATTAAGATGAATGTGCAAACCAAGATGGTAAAGAATTCAGCACTGAATAAAAATATTTTTAGTGCAGCATGTTTCACATATCTTGTATCTCTAGGATGCTATTAATAAAGTTTTCCTATATGAAACCAGAAAAAGGCATAGCCAGGGACTGCAAAAATATACATGTTTTTTGTCATTTACACTTTGAAAACCAGTTAAAACTGACTCATTGGTAATAACAGAAAGCCTTCCATATTTTCTTGTTTATGAATACTTCAGATTATTAACATCCCTTAAAAGTGCCTGCATTTGAAAATAAATCCTCAGATATGCATGCCACCAGATAACTCACTCCTTTAGGCAGCCCTCATGAAATGGGAGGTAAAAGAAGATGGAAACCAGAGATAGGTGAAGAGAGGCCACCAACATAAGGACATAGACCTGCTTAAGCGAGTCCAGAGGAGGGCCACGAAGATCTGAGGGCTGGAACACCTCTCTTATGGAGACAGGCTGAGAATGTTGGGCTTGTTCATCCTGGAGATAAGACTCCAGGGAGACATAAGAGAAGCTCCCAGTACCTACAGGAGGCCTACAAGAATCTGGAGAGGAACTTCTTACAAGGGCATGTAATGACAGGACAAGGGGGAATGGCTTTAAACTGACAGAGGGTAGATTTAGATCAGCTATTAGAAAGGAATTCTTCACTGTGAGGGTGGTGAGACACCGGCACAGTTGTCTAGAGAAGTTGTGGCTGCCTTATCCCTGGAAGTGTTGGATGGGGCTTTGAGGAACCTGGTCTAATGGGGAGTGTCCCAACCCATGGCAGTGAGGCTGGAAACATATGATCTTTAAGGTCCCTTCCAAGCCAAACTATTCTATGATTCTATTATATGTATATATATAAATAATATATACATATAAGTATATATATGATACTTATATATAAATATATATAAACTTGTAGTGCTGATAAAACGTAAGTGTTGGGTTTATTTTGCCTTTTTAAGTAGCTCTGACATCTAAGCTTCAGTGTTTTGACATATGACCTTTTCTTCCCTGAGTACAACTGAAGCTTCTGTGGTTTATATTTAGCATGTTAACCAACTGAAATTATGATCACAAAAAACTGAAAAAATGACAAGGTGGCAGCTCTGCTGGGTGTCTCTCTGTCAATGTCTCATTTATTCTCTCAGGCTACACACGCCAGTATGTGAACAGAGTGCATTCCGCTACCTGCAAATGAACCACGTCCCCTCTCCTCTGTCTATCATTCACTGCCTACCACCACTGAAGAAACTCAATCTTGCTAATAATCAGTGCTGTGGTTAATTCAGGTGGCAGAATATGGTCCATTCAGGTGGCAGAATATGGTCCATTCAGGTCACTGCATGGCAGCTATTCTTACTTAGCAGGGTGGTATTAGCTAAAACTTATTCTTGTCAGTTCACTAAGAAAACATGACTAGGTGAACACATACATATGGTTACATTTTCAAGCTGAGTTCTGAAAAATGTTCTAGGATATGTGAAAAAACGCCTGTTTTTAAAGATAGAACTGAAGATTTGTACAGAAAATAGGTTCCCTGCATACACTGTATCTCTTAGAAGCGCCACAGGTGAATTTGAGTGTGATGCTTTCAAAAAGTGCTTATGAGATAAAAAGAAATAATCTAAGAGCTGCCACTCAAAACATGCCAGCTGACAGCTGTCGATTTTTAGCAAGTCATAAGGAGATATGAGACTGAGCAGGAAAATACAATAAGGAATACAACTGCATGACAATTACATAAAATAGCTTAGAGAAATTTATAGATCAAATTATCAGAAGAAATACCTTATATTTAAGATCTGTAATCATAAAAATATACATGCTATACCAAGACTTTAAATGTCTTAACAAGCTCTGAAAACTTGCCAAAAACTGAGAATCTCAATTGTTCAGGGTACTGTCCAAGCACATTCAGGCAATTACAGCTCTTGCAGATGTCATAATGTCAGATTTGTGGGCAGTGACAAGCTGTGTGACTTTCTGCTGCCTTCACAAAGAGCAACTGAGAAATATGCAGTATTAGAGTATCAAAAAGTTACTGTTCCTATATAAAGGCATGGAGTAAAAACTGAAAACAGAAATTGCAATATTTAGAGGACAAGGAATGGTATTGCAACATACCTGGAGCCCAAGATTCAGTTTCAAAGTCTTGGAAAGTCATGTGAGAAATCAAGAAATCAGATCTAGTTTCGGGACAATCTATACAAAAAATGAAGTTTAAATCTGAAATTCACACATATACCACTTCAAAATTGTGTTAAAGATAGAAATACAAACATTTTTGTAATTTTGAGGATCTTGGCAACAGAAAATTTTCCCAATACATTTCTTCTATTTGAACATGAAATAAAGAACATCTAACTCCACTGTCAAATATTTCAGTGTATAACTATTGTATTTGCAACATTTCTCCAAAAGCTAGAGAAGTTGAGAAACACAAAATATACAATTACAACCACATCTCAAGTAAAATAACAGCTGTACAAGTATCTCTTTCTCCTCAGACATTGTGCCCTACTCAAGCCAGGACGTGATTTAAAGTACAACTGTGGCCTCAGTAATTTTCTCCCTCTTGTCCTTTTTGTCTGATGTGAATCTACAGTGTTTAGAGAATGCAAGCCCTGTGTGTGCACAGCAGAGCAACTCTTATTTGTGTGATGAGGACCATAATTTTGAGGAACTGTGCAGATTCTTGGTAAGACAGAATGGAAACAGAATCTCATTCCATATTTCTTTGGCACTTTTTTTTCCCTTGTTTTTTATTATAAGGGCAACATTGGAGAACAGTATTAAATAGGAGGCTTCTCAATACTGGCTTCTCTTTTTTCTGTAACTCAGAGACTCTGAAGTAAGTGCAATGGTTAATGGCCAGACTTGTCACTATGGCTATGTGGCTGAGATGCGTAGTGGTAATGACATGAATTTGGAAAACTCACTTTCTGAGGCAAATACAGAGTATTATATAGCTTGCAGATACCATTATTACTAATTAACAGTAATAGTATTCAAAATTATACTGAGCTCTACTAATGTCACCCAAAGGTTTTACAAAGCCATACATTCATATGACACAAAATAATTCCTCTGTCAGAATTTTAAGAATTATTTCCTGTTTTGACCTAGACTTGGTAATTTAATTATACTTACATCAGAATAAAAACAAAAATTTCATAATGTTGGCTAAAATGGGAGTATCATCCAAATCCAAGAACCAATTGCTTAAATGTTTTTTTCTGTTGCGATGATGTACAGCATTAGTATTAGCAGAAGAGTAACCTCCACAATTTAACAGTTCCAAGAATATATAATTTTCTAGAATTGTAGACTATCTTAAAATGTTTAATATTATCCAAGCAATAAACTACAGAAAATCCCTTTAGAATAAGCTGTCCTTAGGAAGTAAGTGCACTAAGCAATGTGCTAAATTATCTAAAAGCAGTAAAGAAGTGCCTTGATACAAACTAAAGTGTGAGATGTTTTAGTAACATCAACATTTTTGTCAAAGTGATTTATTTTTAAATTATATAGAAAATATATGTGGTAATTATGCACCGTGAGCCAGAAATCATGTGTAATGCACCATACCCTCAAATAAAGCAAACTCGTTATGTCCATTAGGCATTGCCTTGCCAGCTGTTTCTGTGAAGTGGATGCAGAAGCAATTCATGGCAGTTACACGCCAACATCTGGCACTGTCCTGCAAGACATCCTTACCTCTAAACTGCAGACACATAGATCTGACAAAGGGACCACTCAGTGGATAAGGAATTGGCCAGATGGTCACACTCAGAGTTGTGGTGAATGGCTCAATGTCTAAGTGGAGACCAGTGGCAAGTGGTGTTCCACATGGGTTGGTGTTGGTACCAATTCCGTTCAACAACTTGGTTGGTGATATAGACAGTGGGATTGAGCACACCCTCAGCAAGTTTGCTGACAACACAAGCTGTGCAGTGCAGACAACACGCTAGAGGGAAGGATGCCATCCACAGGGACCTTGATAAGTTTGAGAGGTGGGCCCATGCAAACCTCATGAAATTCAAGCAGGCCAAGTGCAAGTTCCTGAACTGGGGTTGGGGCAATCCCAAGCACTAATATAAACTGGGCAGAGACTTGCTTGAGAGCAGACCTGAGGAGAAGGACTTGGGCGTGTTGGTTGATAAGAAGCTCAATACGAGCTGGCAATGCGTGATGCAGTCCAGAAAGCATACAGTATGATAGTTCACATCAAAAGGAGTGTGACCAGCAGGTTAAGAAGTGATTCTCCCCCTCCACTCAGGTCTTGTGAGACCCCACCTGAAGCACTGTGTTCAGTTTTGGGGCCCCCAACACACGAAGGACATGGACCTGCTCGAGTGAGTCCAGAGAAGGGTCATGAAGATGATCTGAGGGCTGGATCATCCCATAAAGACAGGCTGAGAGAGATGGACTTCTTCATCCTGGAAAAGAGAAGGCACTGGGGAGATCTTAGAGCAGCCTTCCAGTACTTAAAGAGGGCCTGCAAGAAAGCTGGAGAGGGATTTTTTACAAGGGCATGTAGTGAAAGGACAGGCTTAATGGCTTTAAGCTGAAAGAGGGTAGATACAGATTAGATACTAGGAAGAAAATCTTCACTATGAGAGTGGTGGGATACTAGAACAGAAGGAAAGAAGGGAAGTTGTGGCTACCTCATCCCTGGAAGTGTTCAAGGCCAGGTTGGATGGGGCTTTGACCAACCTGGTCTAGTGGAAGGTGTCGTTGCCTGTGGCAGGGGTTTGGAACTAGGGGTTAGATGATCTTTAAGTTCCCTTCCAACCCAAACCATTCTATGATTCTTTGATTCTAACATTCAGTTTAATTTGGCTTTATATGTCTAAGGGAAGATGATGCTTACTACCTGTGAAACAGTCATTAAAAACCTGTGGGCTATATCTCCTTTTGAGAGGTTTGGAATATGACGAATGCTAAAAGCAGGAGGCTCTTTTCAGAGTTGTAAAGGCTAATAATCCTATCGATCTGCATTCCCAAAGCCGTATTCCCTTTATGGTCCTGCTATGTTTCCTTTGATGGAATCCAAGTTCAAATATCAGATGAGAATAAGAAATGTCTTAGCAGGGGGGACTGATTTAACTGTCCCCAGCTGATGTTTGGAGACACTGCTGAAGGATAGCTGCTTTCCCTGGCCTGCCTGCCCTTTCCTGCCCAAAGACCATGACTGCTGCCTTGGAAGGTCAGAGGGCACATCCCTGCCTGTTCCTCCAGCGTTCTATGGGCTGTTCTCTGTTAATTTGCCTCTTTTTTCTAGCTTACTGGCACTACCTGCATTTACAACTTCCTCTGCCAACAAATTCCCTAAGTTCATTACCCATGGTGTAAAAATGTGCTTTTATGTGTTTTAAATGAACATCATGGAAGAAAGATTTTCTCACTTAGGTTTTTTAAAGTCCTTTTGATTTGCAGTTCATGGTAGGCATTTATATTGATATTGACTGACTCACCAAATACAATAATCTGTACAGTACTAAATTGTCTAGCAATTTTCAGATGTATTTTTTCTGCACCACTCTGTAAGTCAATTGCATATCTGCATATGCAGTTTAGCATAGAAGATATATCCAGTTAGATTGAAAATAAAAAAGGAAAAACGAGAAATCAGAAAACTCTATGGACGAAAATATAAACAATAAATTAGTAGTATCATAAGTGAGCGTCCAAATTTGCATCTGCACTGCTGCAAACACAAACATTTGTAGCATGTCATCAGGCATTGGAACAGGCTTCCCAGAAAAGTGGTGGAATCACCATCCCTGGAAGTGTTCAAAAACTGTGCAGATGAGGGCCCTAGTGACATGGTTTGGTGGTGGTCTTGGCAGTCCTGGGGTAATGATTGGACTTGATGATCTTAAAGGTCTTTTCCAACCTAGCTGATTCTATTCTATGTACTTTGGTTGGGTATTATGATACCTGATTTGGAAGCAGTAAAATACAAGAATTTACATTAAAGCACCTGTTGAGATCTTGTCACAAGCTTTAAGATAATGCAGTAATAAAATACTGCTCCTGGCTGCTGAATGAACAACGGAAAGGGTTTTTATACATGCAGCTCCACTGATACTTTTTACAGAAAGCCTTTAAAAGTCTGCTATCATCCTACTGATTTTGAATACTAATTTCAGGAACCTGGTAGTCAGCTGCAGCAATGAACACAGCTACCGCACATGCCCAGGTTGTCTTTATCGTGCATGCGCAGTAGGTCCAGTACGGACTGAATATACAGGTGACCAACAGGCTTGGGGTTTTTTCATTTTATGTAGTGGTGTACTTTTCTGCCAGTAGCAGCCAGCGAACAGAAAAGGAACGGAAACCTGGGTGTGACAGCAAGCAAGGAAGGCCTTCAGGGCAGGAAAGGGTACTTTTAAGTGGTCTCTGAAATGAATCAAGAGGCAGATTGAGAAGATAGTATACAGAGATAATTTTCCCAGCTAGAGAAATCCTCATCTAAACTTTCTTGTCCATTTCTGCCTCCTTCCATTTCCAATATTTTCGTTCTCTTTGCTTTCTCTCCTTACATTTTGCAATCTTTTTTCAGCTGCCAAGTTGTGAAGTTCATTTTAGCTATAGCAGCCGGTGAGGCTTTGCAAACAGGCATCAAAGTCCCTATTTGGTGTTCTCTACAGAAAGGCACCTGAAATTCAAGTTTTTTGCATCTGACATTCCCTGATGTTTCTTCATAAGGTTGCTACTCTTTGACTTATGTGAAGAGCTAGAAAGCAAACTATTCACAGAGAAACAGAAGCTGCAACAGTTAAGCCCAGAAGTACAGTAAGGATATTATCAAAAATGGTATGAAGACCCTGCCAGATAGTCTTTGATCTGTGGATCTTCAGAGAACTTCTGAAATGTAAAAGGACAGACCTCAAAAGCAGTGAGGAAAGGAAAAAAAAATATTGTGAAAAGAAATTCACATAATTTCACAAATTCAAAATATTGTGAAAAGAAACTTTGAAAAAAGAACGCACAAATAACAAGAGTATAAGAGTTCATCCTGAAATTAATGCATCACAGAACTGATACAAATAAAATGAGACTGAAAACTCTTCAAAAAAAAAAAAGACTCAGATAAAGTTTTTTCAAGCACATCTCTCTGTGTGACATTCAGCTGAAGGGAAATGTAAAAGTTATGGAGCATCCCATATTAAAAGTGCTAAAAGACAGCTTTTGCCAAAAATGTTCCACTGTACCTGCAGTTACATGCAAAAACTTTATGAGAATATATACACACCAATGTCCATTGCTTCTCCACCTATCATCAATTTATTGGGATAGAACTCAACTAATACAGAAGAGATTTTAAAAAGTTATCGGAATTACAGAAACCAAGCTTGTGAGGAGACAAGAGTAGGCAGCTCTTTAAAGTTCATCTTACACAGAGTTCAGTAAGGAAGCAACAAGGGACAATGTAAATGAGATTCGGTGACTAATTTCCCCAGTGGTGTAACTCCTACACATTTTGACTGCAGATCTGTAAGAATATACGTGGTAGAAGAGATACCCATGTTAAATAATGCCAGTGGAAGTGAAAAAGTCAAACTGGCTTCAGAAGCAGTAAAAGGAATCTGCAAGGTAATGGGAACAAGCAGGTAAGAGGGAAAGTAGAGGCACTCGCTAGTGTAAATCAAAACAGCAGACGCAGACACAGAGAGGATAAGCACTTCCAGTAATGAGACTGGTTGTCTCCTATTTAGGTTGTCTCACAATGGCAACAATAACTATTGAACCCATCCACCATTTTTCTTTTCAATATAGAGTAGAAGGTTTTGTTTGTTTTTCTTGAGAAACACACTTTGTCCTTAACATATCACCCTCTATTTTTAACAATGAAAATATGGGTTCTGGTGATCATCTTGAATACCAGTCTTGAGCCATGTTAGAATAAAATATATTGCACCAGTTGGTACAGGGTGTTCCCGAATCACTGTTTTGGGAATACAACCATCCTTTTCTGGTCTAACACAAGAGGAGCAAAACTGAAGCTGCTCCTCAAAGTTAGAAATATTTTTTAAGTTGAACTTAATTAGGTCTCTGGTGAAGAAAATCTGAATGAAATGCTCATGCTTACAGTTCAGGAGTATATTAGCAATGGAGAGTGCACGTGTCACCTGCGCATTAGTAACGACCTTTTTTTAAGAATCCTTTAAGTAGCTACTACTTCAGACACTGAAGACAGCATAAGAAAACACTTGTTTTTCTTAGACAAGGTAGGTTGACCATATTTAAACAGGTGAAAAGGACCTGGATTAAGCATTCTTATAAACGTGAATAATGCATCTCTTCTTTCTGAAGCACTGTTTTAATATAGTCTTTTGTGGGAAATGACTGCTTCAGCAATTCCCTCTCCTTGCTGGACAAATGAGATACAAATCCATTCTATTACTACTGTGAGCCTCATATGGGGTCTCATAAAGTTCCCACCAGTCCTATTTAGGGAAATGTGAGCAGTCCTGTGCACATCTGATTAGAGATCTTCATATTTCATTGCATGATCATATCATGCGTAGCTAAAAAGAATTTTTAGACTAATGCTTCTTTTGCAGTTGCTCTTGCAAAGCACTGATAGATCCACGCGAGTTCAGCCTCCTGTGGAAAAAAAAAAACAAACAAAAGCTCATTGCAGCGATCATCGTACATTTATAACTAGCTTAATGAAGTTTTTTTTTTTTTTTATTGCCCCACTGATAGAAATACTGTCTTGCAAAATGACAGACAGTTCTGAGCTGCAATTAAGAATTTAGTACAACCTTGATACAGATGGAGGACATTAATGTAAGTTTACTGTGAAAGAGTAGCTCAGTGATGGAAACCAAGTTAGAAAATGAATTAGATATAAACTGAGAGGGCAGTGACATACATCCTTTTCGAAATCATTTGCATATACCATACTGCACATTAGCAGATACTCTATTATTACTATGAACATAAATAATTCCTTGGCATCCCCATCAGGGCAATGTGAGTACTAAAGTGTGAGGAAACACACCCCTTCCTTTTTAATTTCATGTCTGGACTCAGCCAACAATAAAAAAAGCCCCCAATCTTTGCAGAAGTTGCAAATACATGCTGAAGAACAGTGGCAGAATGTGAGATACGAGAAGCCATCATCCTCCAGGTACATGCAGAGCCCACATTCAAGCAGGAACCAGAACACTGTGGTCACAGCTCCTGCCTGGGCAGAGCACAGCAGCCAGTGCTCAGACTGCAGCTAGCCGGGCACCTGCTTGCCTTCATGGAATAACAGGATCAGCTAGGTCGGAAAAGAACTTTAAGATCATTAAATCCAACCATCACCCCAGGACTGCCAAGACCATCACTGAACCATGCCACTGAGGGCCTCATCTACATGTTTTTTGAACATTTCCAGGGACCGTGATTTCACCACTTCCCTGGGCAGCCTGTTTCAATGCCTGACAACCTTCTCTGGGAAGAAATTTTTCTTAATATCCAACCTATATCACCCCTGGCACAGCTTGAGGCTGTTACCTCTTGTCCTATCACTTGTTACTTGGGAGAAGAGACCAAACCCCACCTCGCTACAACCTCCTTCCCGATATTTGTAGAGAGTGGTAAGGTCCCCCCTGAGCCTTCTCTTCTCCAGACTAAACAACCCCAGTTCCCTCAGCCATTCGTCATAAGAACTGCACTCCAGGCCCTTCACCAGCTTCGTTGCCCTTCTATGGACCTGCTCCAGCACCTCAATGTCTTTCTTGTAGTAAGGGGCACGGAAGTGATCACAGTGGTTGAGCTGCAGCCTCACCAATGCTGAGTAAAGGGGGTTGATCACTGCCCCGGCCCAGCTGGCCACCCAACTTCTGATACAGGCCACGATGCCTCTGGCCTTCTTGGATGCCTGGGCACAAGGTGCTCGTGCTCAGCTCTGTCAATCAGCACTCCCAGGTCCTCTACCTCCAAGCAGCTTTTCAGCCACTCTTCCCCAGGCCTGCAGCATTTCATGGGGTTGTTGTGACCCAAGTGCAGGACCCAGCACTGAGCCTTGTTGCACTGCATACCCCGGGCCATAGCCCATCGATCCAGCCTTCAGAACACCAGTCTCCGGGACCATCACCACATTACCCGTGTACAGCGCTCAGAGCCATCATGACGGGAATGCGCCAGGTTTTAAGCTGCACAGTTGCCTTATTGCTATCCCCCCGGTCAGGGACGCGCGCCAAGCGAGCTCCGCATGCATCCCACCCCGCCCCGACAGCACCGCACCCCGCCAAACTCAGGCCGCTCCTCGGGCTCCCGTAGGGAGCGGGCGGGCTCGACCCGGGGCTGTTCTTGCTTATGGGAGTTGTAGTTGCTTTTGCTGCCGCCGGCGCGCCCCACGGTTCCGCAGAGTGGAGGGAAGCTCCCAGCGTGCTCCGCGCGAGGCAACGGCTGTCGAGGACGCGGCGGGCGGGAGGGTGGCAGGGGGGTGGACTACATTTCCCAAAGTGCACCTTGGCTGCCGTTGACCAGGCGGGGCGCGCTGGCGGCGGAACCGGCGCGGCGGTTGAATGTGGCGGGGAGACGAACGCGATGGAGTTATCGTCGCTCGTCAGGAAGCTGGGTAACGGCTCCCCTCTCTCTCCCGGTGCCCCGGGACTAGCTGTCGAGGGGCTCTGTGGCTCTCCTGGCGCCTCCGCGGGGCTGCGTGCAGGGGTACGGCGGGGGCCCTGACCCTCGTCCTCATACGGTGTGGCGGGAGCTTCACCTGCGAAACGGGGCAGTCGGTCCTGTGTGGAGCCCGGCTGCTGGCGGGGGATGAAGGAAGGGAGCTGAGGGCTCCTTTCTTGGCACTCGAGGAGCGCGGTTGTCCCAGCCCGGCCTCCGCTTCCGCCCGCCTCCCGATCCCTATCTCCTTTGAGCCCCTTGTCACTTTTCTGCCTTTTGCTTTTCCATTCGACTCACCGCTGCAGACGTGGAGGGGACTGTGGCACTCGGTGACGCTTCCCTAGGGAGCGCCGCAGGCTTTTCAGAGACGGTGCCTTTTTATTCAGTGAGCTTGGGTAGACTTTTGTCCGACTTGTCGTTGTGATGCACTTTTCGGGATCCACAATACAGTTTGGTAGAGCTGTTCTAATTTTAGTTGTGTGCTTCAAGAAAAAAGCTATTCTCTTATAATTTGGCACCAGATTATATCAGTATATTTTATAATATTTCACCTCTTTGTACCATGCAAACATACTCGAATAGCTTACTGCTGCTGGGAGCAGTCACATTTGTCTTCCTGGTAAGCATAATCTGGGAGTGTAAAAGCCAGCTTTTTCACAGATCTTTGAGAGTATTCTGTTTGTCCAAATAAGAAGTAACTTATGACATATAATTTTATGAGTTTTTGAATCCTGTTTTGTTTGGTTTTGTTTTTTGGCAGGTCACGAACTGGCAGAGATAAGAGAACGATCTCTGAAGACTATTCTGTTTAAATTAGATCATAACTTGGTTTCATATGCAGATCTAGTCCACGAGAAAATGCTTTTCCTTAATCTTTTGGAGTGGTTCAATTTTCCAGTTATACCAATAAAAGAGGAAGTACTAAATTTTGTGAACAGTTTGATCAAGGTATGACATACTAACATTTATGTATATTAAACTCTACGTCTTTATCAGTGAGATCTTGATGGTCTGGAGAACTGGGTGGAGAGAAACCATATGAGGTTCAATAAAGGCAAGAGTAGGGTACTGTACCTGGGGAGGAAGAGCCCTAAGTACCAATAAGGTTTGGTGCTGACCTTTTCAATAGCAGTTCAGCTGAGAAGGACGTGGGAGTACTGGTAGATGGTAAGTTCACTATGAGACAGCAGTGTGCCCTTAGAGCCAGGAGGGCCAATAGTATCCTGTGATGCATCAGGAGGAGTGTGGCTAGCAGGTCAAGGGAGGTGGTCCTCCCCCTGTACTCAACTGTGATGAGACCACATCTCGAGTATTGTGTCCAGCTCTGGGTTCCTCAGTATAAGACAAGGAGGTACTGGAGAGGGCCCAGCAGAGGGTCACAGGGATGATCAGGGGTCTGCAGCATCTCTCTCACTAGGAGAGATTGCAAGAGCTGCGCCTGTTTAGTTGAGAGAAGACTGAGAAGAGGTCTCATTAATGCGTACAAATATCTCAAGGGCAGGTGCCAGGACAGCGGTGCCAGACTCTTTTCAGTGGTGCCCAGGAACAGGATGAGGAGCAGTGGCCATAAACAGAAACATGAGAAGTTTCACCTCAATACGAGGAAGAGCTTCTTTGTGTTGGGAGTGGCAGAGCACTGAAACAGGCTGTCCAGGGGGGTTGTGGAGTCTCCCTCTCTGGAGACATTCAAAACCACCTAGGCTCATTCCTGTGTAACCTGCTGTACGTGGGCCTGCCTTGGCAGGGGGTTGGACTAGATGATCTCCAGAGGTGCCTTCCAGCTCTAACAATTCTATGATTCTGTCTTTAGAATCCTGGATTTAAATAAAATTGGGTGTTGGTTTTGTAGCTCCATATAGTTAGATTTAGGGTTTTTTAAAGACAGGAATAATAAAGCCATTGCTTGTAGACAAAAAAAATTAAAACAATTTGAATGACTAGGAATGGGTCAGACAGTTGGGGAAGAAAACATTAATTTCTGGGTTTCTACTTTAATTTCTCTGCTCCTTCAGTTTCTCATTTAGTGTTTAATTTCTTCCTTGGGGCACGTCTTGTAGCTAAGCATTTGCACTGTTCCCGGAAACTGAACATTTAAACAGTGGTGCAACCTTTTTGAAAGAGTTGGTAAAATGTTTCAGACATTTCAGAGATCTCAGACTCTTAACGTTTTTGTGTTTTAATCACTAAAGAGCAGCTATGCAGAAGAAAAAAAATTCTATCCTTGATGGACGGCCTAAATGAATAAAGGCAAAATATAACTGAAATTTTGATTACATCTTTCCTCACTATGCTGCCACCCCCCACACTTCCTAAGAGACATTGAGACTTTTCAGGCTAACTTTGTCAGTTATTTGTCCTAATGTAGCATCCACCTGCTGCTCAGAGAATGGTTGAAATTGGTGCAGTGGAATTCTTCTCTCAGCTTCGCAGCAATGTGGATCCAAACTTGCAGGCCATAATTGATGGGATTGTGGATGGACTGTTCTTCCTTCCTTCTGGACTTCCTTCTAGTTCTTTATGTTATGAAACTCAGTCTCAGCCTTCAGGAGATCAACCAGGTAAATTACATATTTTGAGATATGATTTATTTAAAGTGAAAGTAAAGTAAAGGAAAAGTTTCTAGGCTGATATTTTCAGGCAAAGCAGGCAGATTATTCCTGAGAGATCAGTGAAGTATATGGAAAGCAGATTCTGCTAGAGAAGGAATGATCTTAGCTAAATCAGGTAGTGCCATTCCTGTAATGACATTCTCTGCATACGAACAATCCTGTTGTTTGTAATCAGATCTTCTCTATTTTTTTTCACTGTGTAATATCTGTTTGCTATAATGTAAAAAGGGTATGACACAAGAGTAACTTTCGAAAGCAGCTTTATGGCAGCAATTTTAGCAACTCTGACTGATTCTACAATTGAGCAAGTATGCTTTGCTGCTTTTCTTTGCATAGTAGACTTTAACTTTGAAAGCAATTCAAATCTTAAAAAAAAGGCGCTAAGTGGTTCGAAGAAAGCTACATTAATTGTATTCACTCTGATTAGTTATGGATAAGTATCTGCTATGCATAAATATGCCAGCTGTTTAAAATGACGTGTGACAGTGCTTCATGTATATGTGAGGTGCTTCTTGCTTCTGTTATCTAGCTTGTTATTGATCTGTTATGACGATTTAGAGTGCTTCTTAGATGTAGTCAAGAAGTAAACCCATGCGACACTCTTCTGCCTTACAAAATTTACCAAGAAGTGTAGAGGAGAAAATTACATACCGTGGCTGTCCTTACTTCATTCTCCTGGTTCTTGTGGGAAAGTCACTGCTGGTATACTGGATGGTGCAGTAATGGCCACACCTCTGTCACTCTTACTGTGCAATCTCAGAGATAAAAGTAATTTCCCTATGGTTTCTGCAGCCTGTCTAATGCTTGGAGTTTTAGTTCGCTAGAACTATGTAGTGGCTGGTGATTGATTTCCTCCACCCTCTTCCCTCTTTTCTTTCTTGCTCTTCCTTTTTTTTTTTTTTTTTAATTGCCTTTTTTATCTCTCCCCCCACCTTCCCTTTTTCCACCCTGCGCTCACATAGGGGCATAATATGAAAACTTTTACGTATGGATTCTTCAGCTATATCTTTTTGAAACTACCCAATTGAAGTATTGTACATAATTTCTCTTTATGCTGTGAATTGTGTACATGTGTGTGTGAAATATTCTTAACGGTTGCTAACAGGATTGTTGTATTCTTTCTATTTTAATTTCAGTAACTGGGAAGAATTATAATAATCTGGGCATTATCTGGTTTGATCTTTTGAACCAAATATTATAATCTGTGGAGATTGCTTTTCATATTACATACCTTGTGTATATTTTGTTATACAGTTTCTATTAATTATGTGTATTTAATCATATACATATTATATACCAGGTGGACAACTTTTTAGCTGATCTAAAAGACAGCAGTTACAGTAGAAAAAGGTTTTAAGTAGTTGATTTAAAAAATTAATTATATTACTACGTAGGTAGATGAGAGGAAATTTTTTTTTTTTTTGCTGCCATTTCTCCATTGGGTAATACATTTTGTGTAATTATTTTTTACTATTGCTTGTATGGAATGGAAAGCAGTATAAGAAAATGGAAAAAAAAAGTTACAGTTGCAGAATATGATTGGAAAAAATAAACATTGACGCATTCTTTGTACTCCACTTTCCTGATCATCTGAGACTATTTTAAATCTGTTTCCTTAGCAGGTTAAAACTCAAGGGCAAAAGGGAGGCAGTTCAGGAAAAGCGTTGTGATAAATTGAGTTTTGCTTTTAGTTGGGTATTTTCTTCTAGTGTACGTTTTCAAACTTCCCCTTTATGTGTTTTAGTTCTGCGTCAAGAGGAATTATTCACTGGATATTTTTGTCGAGATAGAAGTCATCTGCCACAGTTAGTAATACCTCCCAAAAGAACAGTTGGTATGTATAGCTATAGAATAAGAATATGTTAATTACAGAAAGTAGCTAGAATTGTAATTTAGATTGAATTCCATTATGAATATTATTATTGGCTGTTTTCCTGTTGTTCTGTGAAATCTAGTATCACAGGAACTGCAATTATAATGCTTATGAAAATTACATTCATCTTAATAGATCTCTCTTCTCTAGGAAATAGTGTAACTTTGAAATATGTTTAGACATGCTGTAATTAAAAAAAAAATTAAATTGCTAATGCTTTTTAGAAGGTTTGTGTTCTGTAATCAAAAGTAGCTGTTTGATTACTGTTTTATTTCAGCAAAACTTAGTCTGAAGTACCTTTCCGCTTTTCAGAAAACTAGATTAGGTGCTTTAGAAATCTTTACCTTGTATCTAAATGAGAACCAGTATTATGCTTTTATTTTTGTCAATAAAATGATATGAAATGTTTCATAGACACAGACCAATATTTTGGCAAGTCTAGATGTGCCAGTATACTAGTAGCAGTTCACAGGAGGGTGTCATATTTAACATAGAATACAATGGTGAGACCTAGATTTTAAAATATGACTTTGCAGTTATTGTGCATAAATCACTGGATTACATTCTGAGTAGTGTGTCAGCTATCTTTAGAATTGCACAATAATTATTACAAACTTTAACTTAAAAATGGCTTTAAAGTTATGTTAGTTAAAAAGTTATTATGTGCCATAATTTAGTAACAACTATCATTCTGCTGTAAGAATAAAAGCATGAGGTCAAATTTTTTTTTTTTTTTGAGTTTGCGTTAATAAATATTCTTTAGTAGCAGAACAAAATTATAATTTAAAATCATGATGTTGGGGATTGTGTACTCTGCTACTAATGCTATCACTGCTATTTGGTAAAACTTTCTTCAATGAACATATTCCATCTTGATTTGAGATGACCTTAATATTTTTTTTGTATTTCTGAAAACTCTAAAAGTATTTTAGTGTAAGTCTGTATTTACTAAAAAGTCTTTCTATTTCAGATTGTATATAGTTCATAGGTTCTTGACACTGCCATGGAAATACACAGTATAATGTTTCTATAAAATATACTCCAAAATATCCACTCTCTTTTTTTTGCAGTGAAATGCTTGAAATTTTCCACATTTCCTTGGCTAACTCTGACTTCCACAGATAGACATGTTCTTTCATCAAATGAAAGGTATAGTAATAAAAACATGATGGTTTGCTGGTTCTTGGATAAAAGTGGTTCTAAATTTGTGTCGTTTTGCATCATTAGTCTGTTCCTGTAAATGACCTAATGGGTTAATTTTTTTCCTTATTTTTGTTCATGGCACTTCAGTCTGTCTTCTAAATATCTCAAGTGGATCAAAGATTATCATTCAGTTAATTTTGGAATGGGCTGGAATAAAATCATTATTTAATGTACCCCCACAGCCACTTGGTAGAGAAATCCGTACTTTCAGTAGTAGCTTAACTAGGTTTAGGCCGGTAAGTTTGTGTTATTCGTATCATCTTTCTGCAGTGCTTAAATTATTATTATTATTTTTCTATTTTAGCTGTAATTTAGAAAATCAGTGTTTGAGGTGGCCCAAGGAAGAGTACTGTAGTTGCAATTCCTTATGAGTTGACACAGAGCTGTGATAGATTTCTAGAATAGCCCACAATACAGTTTCATGGGCTGAAGTCCTTAATAAGTCTACTCTAACCATAAGCTTTCTGTTATATCTATATATTTCCTTTTGAAAGAACTATGAAGCTGGAAGACATCTTCAATATATAATTTCCTTTATGCCTGAGTCTAGAAAAAGAACATAGATCCTTAAAACTGAACGTTTGATTTTTTTTTTTCTTTTGTTTTTAATTTTTTTCCCCAGTGGTTTTGGAAACAATAAAAATATAAAAAACTGCAGCAGAATACCCAAAAGGTTCTTGTTATTTACTAATATACGTGCTAGAGAATAGCTAATAAATCTCTTCCTTTATGTAACTTCCCACATGTAATTCCAACACTTTCAAGTCATATATGAACCTTAAGAATGAAAGAAACTTTCTTACTGGTAAGAGTTAGATTGCTTGCTGTATATCGCTAGCTTCACAGGGATTTTCCAGTTGTTTTTCTCTTAATTCCAAATTCAGAATCAATAAGGATTTTTCTGGAAACTTAATTTAACATGGTTTGATAACAGCTGGAATTGAGTTTGTTCTTTATTGTATACAAAATGAGCATAGATAAGGAATAATTCAAGTTTAAACATGGTATGACAGTAGAACTATAGAATTTTTTTCTTCAGATTCTTTAGTGTTACGATTATAACTTTATTGTAAAGACTTGGTCAAGCTAATGTTTTCTTTTTATTTGTTTTAATACACATTTAAATATGAACTTCATTTTTAGCTCTTTGAGAAGTAACAACCAAACTTTAATTTGGAGTACGTGTGAGCTTCTTCAGGATGTAATTATGCAAGATTTTCCTGCTGAGATCTTCCTTCAAAGGCCAAAGATTGTACAGGCAAGAATTCACATAAAATTTAAGGGTTTTATTGTGCTATCAGTTGTGCCAAGTAAAAATCGATGTGAATAGTACAGTTTGTTTTCAAACAAAATAGCTAAACATAAGTTCCTTTATGTAAACTCTAGGTGCCTGGAAGAAGGTTCATTAGCTGTGTATTGTGTTTCGAAAGTTACTTAGTTGTAATAATGTATATTACTGTATATTACCTGGAAGCAATCCCAGGCACAGCTACAGGTTGCACAGAAAAGAGATTCAGAGCAGCCCTGCAGAGAAGGACTTGGTGGGTGTTGGTCGATGAAAAAATGAACATGAGCCGACAGTGTGCGCTTGCAGCCCAGAAAGCCAACCGTATCCTGGGCTGCATCAAAAGGAGTGTGACCAGCAGGTGAAGGGAGGTGATCCTGCCACTCTACTCTGCTCTCGTGAGACCTCACTTGGAGTATTGTGTGCAGTTGTGGTGTCCTCAACATAAAAAGGACATGGAAGTGTTGGAACAAGTCCAAAGGAAGGCCACAAGGATGATCAGGGGACTGGAGCACCTCCCGTATGAAGATAGGCTGAGAAAGTTGTGGCTGTTGAGCCTGGAGAAGAGAAGGCTGCATGGAGACTTCATAACAGCCTTCCAGTATCTGAAGGAAGGTTATAGGGATGCTGGGGAGGGACTCTTCATTAGGGACTGTAGTGAGAGGAGAAGGGGTAATGGGTTCAAACTTAAACAGGGGAAGTTTAGATTGGATATGAGGAAGAAGTTCTTTACTGTAAGGATGGTGAGGCACTGGAATGGATTGCTCAAGGAAGTTGTGAATGCTCCTTCGCTGGAGGTGTTCAAAGCCAGGTTGGGCAGAGCCTTGGATGGCATGGTTTAGTGTGAGGCATCCCTGCCCATGGCAGTGGGGTTGGAACTAGATGATCTTAAGGTCCTTTCCAACCCTAACTATTCTATGATTCTACTAATCCATAATGAAGTATGTTGAACTAATACTTTGTTTCATCTGAATAAGATGAAATTGTGTCACTGTCAGATGCACACCCTCTAATGGGGTCCTATATAATGAGCCTTTAGAGCCGTAGTGACTTTATTGGAAATATAGTGTGGAACTCATGCAATTTACAGTCTTGCATTCAATAAGAAAACACTAGCTAAGCCTATTTATTCTTTGTTGTGCGTTTTAAACATTTAGAAATGTTTGTGACCTGTATTTAGTGAAAGACTTGCTTGCAAGAGTGTTCATGTAGGTTCATTAATGTTCAGCTACCAATGTTGATGGTTTTCATAGGATGATAGAGAAGGTTGGAAGCAACTTTAAAATTTATCTATTTCCAATGCCACTGCCATAGGCAGGAACACCTTCCACTAGACCAGGTAGCTCAAAACCACATCCACACTGGCCTTGACCACTTCCAGGGATGGGGCATCCACAGCTTCTCAGGGCAACCTGTGCCAGTGTCTCACCACCCTCATAGTGAAGAGTTTTTTCCTAATGTCTAATCTAGCTCTTTCCTGTGTCAGCTTAATGCAATTCTTCCTTGTCTTGTTACTACCAGCCCTTGTGAAAGGTCTGTCCCTGGCTTTCTTGTAGGCTGCCTTTCTGTATTGGAAAGCTGCTATAAGGTCTCCGGGATCCTTCTCTTCTCCAGGCTAATCAGCTCCAACTCTCTCAGCCTGTTTTCATAGGAGAGGTGCTCCTCGGGACTCACTCAAACAAGTCCACATCTTTCTTGGGTTGAGAAACACTGCTCCAGATGGGGGTCTTGCAAAAGAGGGGGAGAACCACCTCCCTCAGCCTGCTGGTTACACTTCATTTGATGCAGCCCTGGATGTAATTGGCTTTTTGGGCTGCAGCGCACACTGCCAGCTCATGTTGAGCTTTTTGTTAACCAACACCTGCAGGTCTTTCTCCCCAGGGCTGCTCTCAAGCCAGTCTCTGCCCAGCCTGTATTTGTGCTTGGTATTGCACCGACTCAGGTGCAGGGCTTTGCGCATGGCCTTGTTGAACTTCGTAAGGTTTGCGTGGACCCATCCCTCGAATCTGTCAAGGTCCCTCTGGATGGCATCCCTTCTGGGTTGCACCGAACCACACAGCTTGGTGTCATCAGCAAGCTTGCCGAGGGTGCGCTCAGTCCCACTGCCCTTGTTGGTGACTATTCTGTTAAAGTGTGTTTTACATTTACAGAGCCTTTTGTCTCTGCTAAACCTGGCTTTTGGAGGAGATGGAAGACATCGGTTAGCTTTGCAAGCTGTGTCGTGCCTGCAACAGTTGTGTGTCTTCTTGAGAAGCAGACTTAACTTTCACAGAGATCCAAGTTTTTCTTCCACAGAGCAAGGTAGGTATTTTTAGATAGTTGAACCTGTTGTGTTTTTCCTACAGGTAAGATTGAAATGGTTTAAAAAAAATGACAGTCCACAACAGTATAGCAAATGTGTTCTTGTGAAGCTGTTTTGCTACATAATCGTGTTCAGTACTATTCATATTGGTAATTATTTTTGGAGTACTTGTATTATTTTAAAATACTTACTAGTTTTTACGATTTTCTGTGGTTCTTCATTCATCAACTTTTCCCAGTATCCAGCTGTTTATATGTCAGCAGAAGAGGGACTTTTTTAACTAAACCTAAATTAAATCTGTAAAATAAAAGTGGGCAGAGTTTCAGAGAAGTTTTCAAGCCTCTGTGGTTAACAATTTAGATACTACTTTTATGAGCTATGTTCTGTTCTGTTCTTTTTTTTCTTTATGCTGTTGGCCTAGAAAAGTTTAATCATTATTTTGGGTTTTACAGTCATTAGGGCTGTTTCACAATGTTCTTGCTGTTTAAATACTGTAGATTTAATAGTCTAGATTAATTATAATGGTCCTCCTATTTCCATTTTGTTAGAGGAATTTAACCAACTTTGTTTCTCTATATTGGTAGTCTTGTTGTCTTCATAAGATTGCCCATATATTTGGTGTCTTAATCAATGATGTTAGCTGTTTCTTTGCTAATTCAGTTACAACATCAACGAATCCATGGCCTTAGTCAGATGGTATGTTTGTAGTTTTAAAACTCAAGATTTATGATTCAGCTCTAATTTTCAGTGGTTTTGCCTTACAACTGAGTTTCCAAACTCTGCTACTTGCCAGTGATAGGTTGTCCTAGTTCACCAGTATTAACTTGGTGTTTTCCATATCTTACCTTAGTTACTTTTACCATTACATCGCTATGTAGTATCTTTCATAATAATGGATTCCGCTAATGGAAAACATATGATTTGTGTTACATAAAGGCACAGCTTCCCAAAATTCATCTATATCTTACTGTCAAGAAGCAAGAGGTCCACCTCGTTCTCAGAATCCATCACCTGGAAGTAGCAGCCCCCGGCCATCTGTGATTGGCCGTACTGTTCAGCGTCCTAGAGGAGATGGTCAAGATTGGGATGCAGCATCTTCCAGGTGAACAAAATAAGCATTAATATAGGAATATATCATTAGCTCCTTCTCAGTATGTGGGATTATGTGAAAGTTTTGTTAACCTGTGAAAATTCAAGCCATGTTTAGGAATTGCACAGTTGTTTAAGTGGTGGTCAGAATACCCAAGATCAGTTTTACCTGCCACATTCTGTACCCCACCCTTTTAACAAAATTTCTTAGTATCAGTTGTTACTGCTTGTGCATGTGCTTGTAAGATGCAGAAAAGCATTTATTCAGTCTATTACTGTAAAGTCAGGGATTTCTCTTTTTTTCTCCAGCAGATGACCCCATAACTTCTTTTAAGTTGCATGGCCATCTTATAGGTAACAGTGTACAGTATGGTCAAAAATGCTTTAAATGTCTTCCAACTTTATTGTGAAATCTGACAACAAATTTAGGTTGTATAACATCTAAAAAATTGACTTCAATATGAAATGATGAATTATCTGCATACCCTCAAAACGTTAATCTTTTTCTTTCTGGGTGGTTTTGTTACTCATCTTGGCGCAACAGACTTAGAGCTGTTGTTCAAGGACCACTGTCATTTTGTATGTGGAAATTCAGAAGTTCTTGGGAATCCTTACTGTGTACTTCCTGGTAATTCTGAGTCTCTGTGGTGTATTGACTTAGTGGTTGGATAACTCCAAGGTGTTCAAATAGACTGTGATATTACAGATGGGAATACCTCATGTAGTTAACTATAAACACACCTCAAGAGTCATTATATTAAAAGGTGATTTTTGCTCATCTTAAGTCTGATATATTAAATTTTTGTTATGCAACTAACACGGCACTGTAAATGAACTCCAGGCTTTAAGAATTATAGGACCTGACCATTTTCCCAAGTTGAACAGTTAACAGTTTAATAGTAGCTGATATATATTGTGCAAGAGAGAGGTTTGGCCTGGCTATCAGTGTAGTAAGGAAATCTACATAAGAGTAAACACTAGTTAAGGTGGCGATGAGACATCTACAAACCAGAGTGTGGTAATTTCTTAAAAGTATACGGTCATATTATGAGCTGTTCATGACTGTACACTGTCATCTTCTTGCATTGTGTGTGCTGCAGTAGAGCTGCTTGTTGCCCATGAATTCCCATTTCTTGCAAAGATATAATTTAACCTAGAGACAGCATAAAGAAAAACATGATGAATAGGAAATATTATAATATATATGACTTTTAAATTCTTAATTGATATTCTTTAGACATCTTTTACATTTAGTTAAAGAATGTATTGTAACACAGTCACGCCACTGTTCAATTTCTTCAGCTTGTTTAATAATAAAGCAATCAAACAAAAATAAAACAACCTATAAAAATTCTACAGTTTTTTAAAGCAATTCCAGATTTTTAAATGTTCTTTAGGATAAGAAAAAAACATTAAAACCCATTTTTTTCTGAGTTGCATTAATTATAATGCTGCAAATAGAATAAGATTCTTTTTAAAAGCATTTGGAAAATAATAAAATTATGAACTATATATAAAGCTCATAATTTGAAATAATTACATGTATATTAACTGTATGTATGTTTTGTAATATATACATGGTTGCAGTTAAAGCTTTCTTGGGCAAGGGAGTATTTTCTATTTCACAGTCGACAAAGAAGTCCTACAAGTCTAAACATAGGGTGCATTTAATTTTCCTTCTAAGGATTCTTGTGGCTAGCCGCATAGAATGGTTTTAGCATAGTAGGCATAGTTTAGGCTCACATTTCATTTAGTAAGTGACCTTGCTTCAATCAACTGATAGACATTGTTAATCAAAAATAACATTTCAAATCAACTGATTTTTCTTTTGCAGTGTTGTATTCATTGTATGTATATTTCTTCCATGACACATTGCTAAGTACATTTGAAGATGACTGCCAAAACAATATGTGTTCACTGTGATGCTACCAGTTCTGACATTTTAAAAAAGACCCAAACAAAATCCCCTTCTTACGCAACACTGTTGGATAGCAGAGAAAGACTGGGACGGAGGGAAGGATATGTGTTAAGGAAGGAGGACGTTAAAACACTTGATGCTGTTTCTAACATCTATACGTATATGGGTTTATTCTTTGTGAGTTAACTGTGTCTCTTTTTTCTTTGTTTTGTTCGTTTATTAAGTGGAAACAGTACTCAAGCAAATGCAAACTCCAGAATCTCTCTGCATTCCCCACTTGTAACACATATTGACCTACCAGTTACTGAATATGAGGACACTTTGGAATTACAGATGAAGCAGCTTAGCCTTCCTCAGTTCTGTGTTTCCATCTTGGAAAATGCAATACCTCTTTTAAGAACAGGTAAGAAAGTTTTAAGTATTTCACGTCTGTATCCTTCCTATCTTTAGTACAAACCTCTTAAGAAATTGCTATTATAAGGTGAGTACCTCAAATAAGGTACAGATTATTATTGGTATACTGTAGCTAGTTAGAGCAGTTCTTCTCTAGGAACTTTGTTCAGGGCATAAAGCTTGAATCTTCTGATTGATTTCCAGAATGGCTGCAGAAGTTTCAAGTGCTTTTTGCTGATGGTGGGAAGTAGTGACAGGAAGAAGTGGGTGTCTAGTAGAAAAATTGTGTGGCTGGATAATATGTCATTCAAGAAGATGAAAAAATAGCCACACTTGGCAAAACATGTTCTGATCTCTTTGAGCATAGATTTTTCCTCCTGTTCAAGAAATAATAAACAAAAAATCTGGAAAAAAGTTTGGTTTTATTCTAATGAATGCAGTAACAAATTATAGCTGTGTTTAAGAAACTTTGATAATGATTGTCTAGTTGCAACAAATGATTTTTTGGTTCTTAATTGCAAAATCTTTTTGAAGGCCAGTCTTTTAGCTCTTAGTTTGTTGAAAATAGTATTTAATTGTAACCCAATGTAATTTAAAACAGGTATTGGTAAACGTGGTAAGGTTTTCAAATGTAGGAGCGGCAAATGTGTATCTATTTATGACTAGGTTGCTAAAACTTGTTTTTTAAATACCTGTCAACATTTACTGAGCTGGGTAGAGGCTTTAACTTATAACAATGATATGAAATATATATAAAACTTCTACTTACTTTTGTTTTCATGATTGTTTATAACTTTTTATGACTTTCTGTTCTGTCACAAAACACCAATTTACTTGTGTATTTCATAGTAACATCAACGTTAATCTGTGTCCACAGGAAAATTATTCAATATTTTTTTGTAATAAACAAAACTGAAATGAATAAAAGTTAAGTTTTTCCTTTTCAGAATAGTGACGTGAATACTAATTCTTCACAAGCACATTCATGACTTCTGGCATCTTCTCTTTTACTTTTAATGTGAAATTGCAGAAAATGTATTTTCAATTGTTTTCCATTTTTGGTGCATGTCACTTCAAATATGCAGAGTTAAAATGCAATGAGTTTTTCCAACATCCAAGAGTATTTCTTTGCATCTTATTGTAGAACTAAAATAGTTTAATTATCAGATGAAGTTGTTCTTTTTTTTTCTCTTCCCTCAGCTTTTTTACACTTTTCAAACTCTAGTTGATAATACTTCTGTCTTCTACTGACCTGTAGCATGACACAGATTGTAAGCAAACTAATATTTTTATGCTTTTGCCATTCACCTGAACTATTGTAGTCTGAAGGCACACTGTGATAGCTTGACACAGTGAAGCATGGTAACACACCGTTTCTCATATGGTTACATTTACTGGTTTTTTTTTTTTTTCTTCAGTAAAATCAAAAGGCACTTTTACTAACATTGTTATCACCCTATATGGTATAGTGTAGATTTTCTCTTTCTGGGTGAAAAAAAAACCAGTAAGCTTACTGTAAAATTTGCTTGCTTGTATTTCGCAATATAATGTATATTTCAGTTAAGCTCAAATTCTGTTCCTTGTGGAGAAGTTCATTGAAATTTGATTTGTTTTGTGCTGACCTGTCTTGTGAGTGAAGTAATTTCAGAAATCAATAGTGGCGTGGGTTGTGGGTTTTTTGATTTGGGGTCTGTGTGGGTTTTTTAGTTGTGGGGTTTTTGTGATCAATTTTGAGCTGCCATGCTTGTCTGAAGTTCAGTGTTAATACTGCAAGTCTTAAAGACAATTATTTAAATCTAAACAGTAAAAGATTTGGTTTACAGTCACTGATTATGTCTTACTGTGCATTTAGTAGTAATGAACTTTTAGCACATACTAATTGTATGTTGGAAAATACTATTATTATGCTGATACATTTGTGTAAGAGTATGGTGGAATGAACTTGCATGTCTGTAGATCATGGCAGCTGTTTAGTTATTAACTTAATGTTTCTGTAATTATAACTCAAATTAAAACCACCATTACTTTAAGCTTGCATTACAATGGAAAACTTTATGAAGTCATCTTTCAAATGTTTTAAGCGCAGAAATTTGATCAAGAATTTGAAAATAACTGGAGAGAGAAAAAGTGCTTTTTGGAGGTTTTTGAACATATACTCTTAAACTGGCAACATTTTGTCTAAAGTAGATGGAAAATAGCACTTCTGTGAGATAGGAAAAAGCAAGCTTTCAAAAAGGCCCTGTTCCACTCTATACCATATGCTCACTCCACTTAGGCAGCAGATTACATGAGCTGTGATCTTCGTAACTATATATCTAGTCACACCACGTATATATTTTTCCTCAGGTATATCAGTAAGGCTTCCGCAGTGTATAAACTCTACAAAATGTAGAAAATACAATAAATTAATGTTCAATCATAACAAGCAGTATTTTGCTTTTACTATTTTTTTAAGAGTTAGAAGGATGCAAAATTTTTATGGTAGTTAAAAATATAAATTGGAAATTCAGTGGTCTTGTGTGATGGTTTTAAATAGAAACATACCATCAACAAGTAACTGAGCCAACACTTGAACTAAATTGAGTATTTGAGGGAAATTGTCATGGTATGGTTCCCTAGGATGCTAGACAGTTTTGACATCCTCTGTTGTACGATGCTGAAAATATTTGGTTTGGCTCCAGGTGTTCTACCTGGTTCTTCATGAAACCTTCTAGCCTTTGATTGCTTATCCTCTATTGTCTCATTATCTGTGGACGTTAGGGGGAGGTTTATATTTGTAGTAAATGTGGGCTGTAAATTAAGCGGTGGTCCAGATTTCTCTGTTCAAGCATAAAAATGTAAAAAGTATGAAAGTCACAAATAGACCAGATTAGCCTTGTTACTAAGAGATACTGAGTCATAACAAGCAATGAAAATCAATGAATATTGGCCTAAAGAAAGGGAGTGGGTGGGTGGGAATGGGGAAGAAATTGTTATGAAGAAGTACAAGTGTTTGAAGTGGGTATTCATTTTATCACCTTTAAAAAGAAAATCTCAAACAAAATGATCTGGGGTGAAAGCCACTACTGCTATGTCAAAAATGCAGATTAAAAGTGATAGGTAATATCATAGAATCACAGAATGGTTTGGTATGTATGTATGTATGTAAAAGGGACCTGAAAGATATAGTTCCAACCCCCCTGCCATGGGCAGGGACGCCTTCCGTTAGACCAGATTGCTCAAAGCCCCATCCAGCTTGGCTTTGAACACTTCCAGGATGGGGCAGCTGCAACTTCTCTGGGCAACCTGTTCCAGTGTCTCACCATCCTTGCAGTAAAAAATTTCTTCCTAATAGCTAACCTAAATCTCCCCTCAGTTTAAAGCCACTCCCTGCTTGTTGTATCACTACATGCCCTTGTAAAAAGTCCCTCTGGAGCTTTCTGGCAGGCCCCTTTTAGGTGCTGGAATGCTGCTCTAAGGTCTCAACAGAGCCTTTCCAGGCTGAAGAAACCTGAATTTCTCTAGTTGTCTTTATAGAAGAACAGTGCTTCAGCTCTCTGATCATCTTTGTGGCCCTCCTCTGGATTTGCTTGAGCAGGTCCATGTCCCTCTTGTGTTGGGAGCCCCAGAGCTGAATGCAGTGCGGCAGTTGGCATCCCACGAGAGTGAAGTAGAGGGGGAGAATCACCTCCCTCGACCTGATGGTGATGCTTCTTTTGATGCTGCCCTGGGTACAGCTGGTTTTCTGGGCTGCAAGTGCACACTGCCAGCTCATGTTGAGCTAGTGAGTATGGAAGATCCATAGCCTAGCTCTCTGGGTGGAGCAATAAGTGACTTTATTCTAAATTTTAAAGAAGTCCAAGTAACTGGATTTACAGCTGTAATAAATTTTATGTACTGCTGTAGAATTTAGGGGAAATGCAGTCTTTTTTCAAATATGTTAATTTAATCTCTTACATTGTGAGTTTTGTCTGGTTGTTGTCGTCTATAGTTCAGAACTATTGGTGGTTGAGAGCAGTTAGCGTAGTTTAGAAGAAGTGTGTAGGAAAAATTAAAATACTATAATTCCAGATTTGGAATAATCCCTTGTTCAGAATGCTGTTTTCTGAATATTGTAATATGTTTTGCCTATATTTGAATTTTTCCTCTCATTTGTATTCCTAGGCAGCAAAAGAGTGACGATGGAAGTTCTTGAATTGCTTGTTGAAGACATGTTCCTTATTGGTGATGCTATTTCTGAAAATGTTTGGGAAGATGATAGCCTTTTTGCATTGGAGTTGGTAAGATTCTTTAGTCTTTGATCAGCTGTATTTACCAGTCTGCTTTTATAAGCCTCTGACATTTTCTGCAGTGATTCATACACATATCTAATCTTCTGCCGAGCTACCCTTTTGAAAATCTTTAATAGTTTATTACTAGTTCTATCACTGGCTCATTATTTTTTAAAAAATGTAAGTTCTTTTACCAGATAATACTTGATGTTTCACCTCAAGAAAATAAGTTATTAATTTTGTCTTGTAGTGAAAGGCTGTTAAGCGGCCACTGAGAGAAACAAATGTAGGGAAGGGGATCTGAGGGAGAACCACTGACTACAAATGAGGAGATCAGTCTGATGTAAATGACAACTTTCACTTTTTTAACTCCTTATAAGCTATCTAAAATTAGGGAGGTAACTTTGTAGTTCTAAGACTGGAATTGTAAGATATGTGGTATCCATTTCTGCAGAACATTTAATATAAGAAATTTAATATAATCTTTCACCTAGTTGTATAATTTGCATCAGTATATTCCATTGCAGATAAATCTAACAGCAGTAGAAACTGTGAGCATCATCACATATATATCATACTGATTGTTGTTAGTGGGATAATGTTTGTTTCCAGGCCATTAGCAAGCAAAACTCTGCAAATAAGCTAATAGGCTGAGTAATTGTATACAGTTGTATTGATTTTTCAGAAAAAGGGGGGGGAGGGGGTATATGCTGTTGCAACTTTGTTCCATTGGTAGAAGTTTGAGATTTATTTTTTTTTTTTTTAGTAAAATACTTTTCAGACATTAAAGTCACCTCCCATCGAAAGTTATGAATCTGCTTCAGTTTGTGATGCAGAGCTAGACTGTGCATGGTGATTCAATAAAGCTAATTTTGATAAAGCAATTGCAAGGCAGGAGATTAAAAAAAACCTCTTCTTTCTTAGTGTTTGAGTAAAAATAACTGAATGAACAATTTTAAGAAACAAGTGTTAAACTTACCTTTGCATTATTTAGTGCTATATCAAATGAAATGTCTTTTATCAGACGTAGACTGTGCTTTTAGAGTTGTTATGCTTCAGTGCTTAGAAAACATGCTTCCTCTTTGTGTTTTGTATTAGCTCCAAGAGAAGGAGTTCATGTGTCTCCTTTCTAGGAAACTTGAAAGCATTTCTTGCATAACTTTTTTGCTTTATGTTTCTTTATTGAATTTTAAATCTCTGCTCTTGAATATCTTTGTGAAGAATAGGCATTTTGTGAATTCCGTTCAGAAATACTTAGGTTTGTAGCTGTATGTATTTTAGACATGCTTTTAATGCTTCCTTCCTCACAAGTTAAGTTTTTATTGTTTTTCAGTTTTGTCATGTGCACGTAAGTGCAGTTCGATTCTGCCATGTCAGAAAGTTGGATACTGCAAATTGTCATAGCCCCCCTGTGTTTTTTTTTGTCATCCGAGTCTCGGGGAAGAATAAACTTGCTGAATTTACTACTGAGTGGAAACTCCCATGGTCTTGAAGCAGAGGCACTTCCTGCCTCTGCAAACTTAGGAAACTTACTTTTTTTGAACTCCTGAAGGTGAAAATTAATCCTTTTCATCTTACTGTGTAATAATGTGTGTTGATAACTATGTTAAAAGACTGATTTGGTTTAGTCAATCGCTTCTTGTCATTTTATTCATTCAACTGTGTTGAGATAAATAGTGCTTAATTACTTAACAGTGACTATCAGTTTCTGGAATTAGTAAGATGAATGTTACATGTATTATTGCTTTCTTAATCAATATTTGTCATTCAAAACTGGCAACTGAAATTAATTCTACCTTTGCTCTAGTGTGCTTAACTACAAATCTGGCTTTTTCAGGTGACCAAAATTCTATAAACTAATTTTGTTTTCTCCACTGTCAATGAGCTGGATATTTATGCAAATGGTAGTGATTCCGAGAAATGTCCTTTTTCCTTTGAGAATGAATAGGAATAAAAAATATTTGTTCTCAAAGTTTGGATTGTGGTTTGTGGTGGGTGTTTTTGGTTTGGTTTTTTTTTTTTTTTTTTTTTTTTGGGGGGGGTAATGCTTTATTAGCAGGTTCATATTAAAAGTGAGCTTCGAAACAGTTCACATTCTTGAAGTTCAAAAATGTAGGGAGAGAATTACCAGTGATACCAAAGTATTCAGCACTAGGGAGAGAGTAAACAGTGGCACCGAAGTATTCAACACTACACTGAAGATAGTGAGGTCTAGACGTAATGCACAGTTCTATTCAGATGACAAACAAAATGCTGTGCATTTTGTACCATTTCTTCATTTTAAAATTATTTGGTAAATTGTGTTAATGATGCTCTGGGTGCTGTATAAACATTGTAAAGATACAGGAATGTGTCAATTATTTCTAATGATTTTATTTCTGATTTTTGTTTTCAGAAAGACAAATTGCTTCTGGTCTTGGGTTTGCTTGGAGAAACTATATTATATCACAAAAGCAATATAAGTGCAGAGCAGCCCGAGGTAATGTTGGTGCATCACAGAATGGCATTTATTAGCATTTCACTCTTCACTGTTAGATTGCTGCAAATACTTCTCCCTGTGGAAAAGGTATGCTATCACTAATTTCAAGTGATTGTGATTCTCTTTTGGTTTTGCATTTAAGAGGTCAAAAAGTGGTACCTTCCTCAGTGTTTAGTACTGGGAAAATAGCCGCTGGATAGAGAAATTAATGCGATTTACATTGGCTGATGTATGATCACAGAAGGCAACTTTGTCTGTCCTTCAGTTATCAGTGCATTCTGTGGATTTAAAGTTTTAAAAACTCCACTTTTAATACAGTTTTTTGAGTTTCTGAAATTCAGTGTTCTGTTTCCTCCTAGTGTTTTTTCTAGTATGATGCATGGTTTGCAAAGATGTGCTGCCCCCTGGTCGTTTATAGTGTGCATGCAAGCAAAGCCAAGAAAGCCTAGAATTACATAATGTTTAAAAATCATCAGTCCTAATCTGATGAAACATAGTAAGCAATTATGTTTCACACATCATAGTGATTTTAATTGTTATTTGCTTCTAGTGCTCTCTAAAAAAGTGATGTTGTAGCTCTTGAGTTTTTTTGTTTGTTTCAGATTGTTGGGGGTCTGATATTTGGAAGATTTTGTGGGGTAGAAAATGTTAGAAGGTGTTTAAAGCTGTATGGGTTTAGATTTTTTTTTTTTTTTTATCAGTCTTTATTGCAGCATAGCTCTGTTTTAGTCCTATCTGAGTAGCAGATTGATTTTTGGCTACAGCTTTTTTGTCACAAGTGTAAAGTCTTTTAATATAAATAGTTTCTTGTACCTGAAAATCATGTAGACATATTAATATAATGATTTTTTATATTTTTTGTCTTTATATTCTTACGTACATAATACAAAATTTCAATTATGTCTGCAACAGGAGTTGCAAAAAAATTACTGGTTTTGAGGTCAGAATTTTAGTCGAAGGAATATTGTAACACTTGCAGTGAAAAAAAACCCAAACCAGCAACAGAAATGCCAGTTCTTAGTATGTGATATTACTATGGAATGACAACTTTTTGTTAAATACAGAAATAATTGTGGTCTGTGTATTCTCTGCCATCTAGTGTTTAGATAGTAAATTGACCCTGGCAGCGGTGTGTGTGGTTAGAGCTGTGGCTAGATCGCGTGCAGCTTCTATGACTGGTTGCAGGACTGACATAAGCACTGACATTAATAAACTCTCACTTTTTAAATAAACAAATAATAATTCTTCATATAGGCGTTACTCTATGTTTTTCTTTCTTTAATATTTAAGTAGCAGTGTAGTGATTGTGCTCATTGAATAACTGCAAATGTTGGGTTTAGTGTATTTTCAGGCTGTTATTCTGACAGTTATTTTCCTTTTCAAAGGCGAGTAAAGTTTTACAGAAGAGTTTGCTGAATGCTTTATTTATTCTCTCTCTGGATGTGTCCTTTTCCTTGGAATACCCCAGCATTTACGAATCCATTGCAGCCTATTTGGAGCAGATGAGTACTGAGAACTACAGTATTTATAAACAAGTTTCAGAAGCTGCGTATTCAATTGAATGCACTTGTAGCTTTATGGTTGAAGTTCATAAGAAGGTGTGGAATTATTATATGAAGTGTTTCCTGTAGTCATATTTTTTTCCTCCACTTCTGTTTCTCTGTAGTAAAAGCTATAGTCTAGCATAGCCAAAGAATATCTATGAATATTCCATATCATGCAAGATGTAGTTAATTTATATTTGTTTTCACTAGTACAACTCATAATGACTGAAAAAATCTTATCCTAAGTAAAACCAAGAAATAAATACTTGGAGATTGGAAGTGAGCGTAACAGCCGATATGGGCAAAGGAGTAACAAAGAAACAAATACTCTGTGTGTGTATGTATGTATGTTGTTTAGTATTTAAACAGTTCAGAAAGTTTTAATTCCCAATTGGCAACTGTTGCTCTAATAAACAACTACTTCCAGAGTCTGTGAGATTTGTGTTTCGCTTTGTTATGAAGACAACTAATATATTTTGCTTGATTTGTTAAGAGATTCCTGCCTGGTACCAAAATATTCTTCTCCATTATCCAAATGGAAAAGTAATTGTGCAAAATACTGGTTCCACTGATAATAAAATAGATTAATAAAATGCAGCAATATAAATGTAGTGCTATCTTAAAACTGAGTTAATCTATCCTTTATGTAGGCAGGTTCTGAACTTAATAGAAGCGATACTTTGCTTGTAAAATGCTATTTACGATGAAGTTAACTCCATCAAATTTAAATGGCTCAATTTAATGTATTTGATAACCAAGAATATGAAGGCATATGTACTTAAAAAAAAAAAAAAAAAAAAACAACAGACTTTAACGTAATAATTCATTATTAATGAGTAATAGTTAAATATGAAATATTTACATATTAATATTAACATATTCATTATGCTCTTTCTTGCATAAAATGCATACTGATTTAAAAAATAATAATTTGATTAAAAGCATAAAGTATGAAAGGATGAGTCTATTCGGTCATTTTAGAAAGTGGTTTGAATAGAGTTATAGTATTCACGCTCTGAAATATTAGACATGTTGTTCCTATTGAGTTTAATAAAAGTTTATTTGGATTCAGTAACTGAAGGGTTTTCAGCTCCCAGGAGTAGGTTCTAAAATGTATTTGTTTGAAATCTATTGAATTTGTTAATCAGGTTAATTATAAACTCCTGTGAAAGGCTGAACCAAACCCTACTTAGTACATTATTAAATTATGATAAATTTGGAAAGATTAGGATTAATACTGTGTACTTTAATATTACTAATTCTGATGGTTTCTTTCTCTTAATTTTACCTCTCAGGGGGACACGAATCTCTCTGAATTAGTAGAATTGGCAGATCAGGCCTTGAGTAGTCTACCCTACCATCAACACTTCCCCTTACTTCAGGAATGCATTCATATATGCTCACATGTGTGAGTACATTACTATTTAAAACTCTTACATGAGTAAATACAATCTTTCTTTCATGGATAAAGTAGAAACTTAATTTGCTAATTCCTTATATTTGAACAATTGTTTTCTTTTAGCTATTGAAAGGTCTCTTCTGAATAATTTGTGTCATTCTGTAGTGGATTTCTCGAAAATTGAATTTCAGGTGCTAAAGAACTGTTTTATTCTTTTGTATGTGTAAGCTTTTATGTAGATAAGGTTAATATAATATTTACAAAGAAACAGTCTTAAAACTCTTTGATCTGTCTTTCAAACTTTTTAAATTTCCTTTGTTCCAACTTCAATGTTTACTTTCAGAAATCATAAAGGACTTATTTTATTGTAGATGCTTTATATTACAGTATGGCATCTCATTTATTAAACAGTATGTTTTTATTGCTTTTTAGAATTTCCATGTCTCTACTTTGAGAATTTTCCACACCCTGTGGTGCCTGGAAATGTTCTGTATTGAACACTTAATTAGAAATAGAAAAATCTTAATTTTATACTGATACAGAATTTGACTTTAGAGATTTTTTTTTTAATTGAAACTGTATTTAAGAGCTAAGTATTTTTAAATTATGAAACATAAAAGCACTTTTCTGTATTCTAATCTTTTTAGAATTATTTATTGTTTGATTGCTGCTTCAGGCAACAGGAAATTTACTTCAACTTTTTGACTAACATAAGTTCACTTTGTGATAGTGAGATGGACTTTTACATCCAAAAGCAAAAAAATTCTGAAGGCATAGATTTTTTTTTTTATAATTGTATACTGTATAATATCTAAGGGGCATATTGAAGCTCAGTAGAATTTTATGTTTTCAGATGTACATAAATGTTTGTCTGGCTCCTAATTCTGAAGAGAGAATTTTGAAAAACTATGGTCTCTGATTACCTGTATGTATATTAAAAAAAACCAACAAAACCAAAAACAAAACCAAAAGTGAAGACTGATATTATGATTTTGGCAAATATATTGTGATCTCTGAACTTCTTCCAAGTTAATTTTCAGGCTGTATACCTATTCAGGATGTATTTTTCAGAGATTATGCCTAAATTTAGCAGGAAAATTTTTGTAGGCATCTTTGGGTACTGTAAAATAAGTAATAGTTAAATTAATTATTTTTTCATTTTTAGTTGGAAGTCTGCTGGGGCTAACTCATTGCTCCAGGCTGAGAGTCAGAAGATGCTTCTCTGTCTGTTGTCTCATCCTTCGCTGAATATAAAAACTGAAGCCTATCACTGCTGTTTGGAAGTGGTGAAGGTTAGAACTAATGCTTGCTTAATACTGTTGGTGTTGTGCTGAAAAATGCCTATTTTTGGTATTAAATCTCCTTGGTTAGGTTATATACTTCAGGTACTGCACTTCAGAATGACAAGAACTCTATAGAGGGAAAAAAACAGTGACTGGCAATTTTATTTTTTGAGAAGATCCTTAAACCTTTTTTTTTTTTTTTTTTTTTTCTGCTGTTACACATTTCTATTTCATATTGCTTTTGGAAGAATTCGAGTCCTCAGTTCTGCTTGTCTGCTGAAATGAGGTTCATAAAACCTCACAGACTTGTTTGGGTAGGACCTTTGAAGATCATCCAGTCCAACCCCCCCTTTCACTAAATCAGATTGCTCAGAGCCCCGTCCAACCTGACCTTGAATGTTTCTAGGGACGGGGCATCTACCACTTCTCTGAGCAACCTGTTCCCGTGTTTCACCACCATTGCTGTAAAAAAAAATTCTTCCTTATACCTCGTCAGAATCTACTCTCTTTTAGTTTAAAACCATTGCCTCTTGCCCTACTGCAACAGAACCTGCTAAAAATTTTGTCTTTCCTGTAGGCCCACTTTAAGTATTGGAAGGCTGCAGTAATATCTCCCTTGAGTCTTCTCTTTTCCAGACTGAACGCCAACTTTGTCAGCCTGTCTACATAGAAGAGGTGTTCCATCCCTCTGATCATTTTTGTGGCCCTCCTCTGGAACCCCTACAATAGGTCCATGTCTGAGGACGCCCAGCTGGGCTCTTAGAGCAGAGTAGAGGGGCAGAATCACCTCACCCAACCTGCTGGTAGCATTCCTCTTGACACAGTCCTGATACAGTTGGCTTTCTGGGCTGTGAGTGCACATTGCTGGTTCATGTCCAGTTTTTCATCCGCTAGTATGCCCAAGTACTTCTCGTCAGGGCTGCTCTTAATCCATTCATTATCTAGTCTGTACTGATAGTGGGGTATTGCCCCAGCCCAGGTGCTGGATCTTGCACTTGGCCTTGTTGAACCTCATGAGATGCACATGGACCCACTTTTTAAGGTCAAATTCTATTCACTTCATAGCAATTTTTCACTTCCTTTAGTGTGGGTGGTTTTTCGGGGTAGGTTTTTTTTTTGTTTGTTTTTTAATCTTCTTGTTGTTGTTGTTGTTCCTGGGCAAAAATAATTTTGCGTTGACTGCTTTTCTGCTTTTTGCAAGGATGTTTAGTGAAGGAAAAAAAACAATAATGTGGGGTTGTTTTGGTTTTGCTTTGATTTTATATGGATATTTTGTCACTGCCTTAATTTCTTATAAAGAGTGTGATCTTCCTAAAAGTATGTCTGTACTCTGTTTGAAGAATGGCAATGTCATATTGTTCAAGTCATATTCAGGTATTCGGTAATATTGGCTCACAAAATAAAAGCTTGTATATAATGCTTCAATAATAATTTTCTGTAAGGGATATCAGCTAAACTTGCTGTGCTTATAGCACAATTCACTAATGTACAAAGATGCTGGGGCTGGTCTTTCACAAGAAAACTATCTCTACTGAATAACATTTTATCTTTTTGTGAGACTTTTACTTGCCTGTTTTAGGTTTTGCTTATTTTAATGTAATACCAAATATTAAGCTTGCCTAGTTTATTTTCACTATTCTGTAAAATAAAACCAAATTTATTTTGTATTTTTCTTAGTCCTGCATTGCAAGGGAATTTGCAGTCAGTGATCTCTAAAGCTGTTTTTTCTTCTGGGGCTTTTGGAACTGTAGTCTTGTAAACTGCAGGGAGACAGTCTGACTGACAACTTCAGGCAGTCTATAAAACCAGATGTAGTAGTGGAGAGTGTTTGAATTTTGTGTTTTATGAATTCTAAAACTAACCAACTTTATTTTTACTGAAGGACTGTTTAGGTATTCATAATACTGCTAAGCCTGTGTCTTCAGTCTGCCATGGAGTACATTTTCTTCTTCATCCTAAAGTTTTATATGAAATCTGTACATTTGGCCTTCAGGAAGATAAGAATGAGGTACTGTGTTTAGTAGCTATATTTAGAAGTTGACGTGCATAGAAACTAGGTGTTGATATTCTCCATGGTGGTCTGAGGCTTACTTGAAGTTTTGACTATGGTAGTTTCTTGTATATAGAAAAGCTGTACAAACAGTGAAGTTACAGTAAATGGAAATATTTTTTTATGATGAATTCAGAGGCAAAAGAATGTTATAGGCATAGGATGCTATTAAATGAAATAAAGACAGATGAAAAATGAGGAAACTGTTTTTTAATGTTTTGACCCTAACAAAATGTGCATATGATGAAATAGTATGTATGATGCTTTCCATTTATGGAAAACATGAAGTCTCAAGTCTTTGTAAAGGTGGGATGATGTCTGAAATGTGTGCATTGATTAAGGAGCAAATCTGCAATGTCTTTGATATAAAAATGTATTTTGTCACTACAGACACATCAGTGTTTGATTACCTGAGTATTATAGAAGTGTTTTATAATATTATAAAATAGGGTTAAACTTCTATTGGGTTAATTTATATGCATGACGCTTAACATACATCTGCTATTTCCTAGTTTACATATATAGCTAATTAGGGAGTTCTGAGAGAGATAAAAATGTATTTAAGTTATTTTTAACTACTTTATAGCTGTTCTAAAGTTGACTAACTGTAAGGACCTAAAAAAAAATTATTTTTCTTTTTTAGCTTGCCTACTAAAATGATTTTTCTTTTTTTTTTAACACAGTATTGAGCACAACTCAATTTAGAAGTCATTTTTTAGATTTTAGCATTTTAAAAGGAGAAGTAAAGTACCTTTGATAACATGCTGTGTATTTGTACTTTGTATGTAATTTATCTTTTTCAAGGAAAGCATTTATTTCTACTACTCCCTTCAATGTCTTATTAAAAAGACTGGCAGTTTTCTTTTAGTGATTGGTTGAGTGTAACAAATAGACTTCCATTGATACTGAATTTAAAAAGATTGTTGAGATGGAGAATGCGTATTTACAAAATTATCTCATTTTGTTCTCTTTACCTTATAATGCATTTTTTTTATTATTCAAACAAAATACATAATTAAGATCATATCCACACTTTTTTTTTTTTTTACTTAGATTTATGCCTGCTACGTAAGTTTTCATAAAGCGTCAGTTTAATCTTTCAAGCATGTGACGATGAAAATACATTGAGAAGAACCTTGTATTCCAAGATTGGGTATAAGATTTGCTATGTGATTTTACAAATCCAGTCCCTTAAAGATAGGCTGGAGTGATATTATTAAAGGCTCTTCTTGTTGTCTGGGGTGAGGGGATTTTTAGCTCTGGCATAAAATGCCCTTTTTTAGCTGCTGAAGTTAGATGTTTTTATGCTATACAAGGAAGAGTGAATTCAAAGAAGTGTTTTTTTTTTTTCCTTCAGTTCCCATTGCAGTAATATTAGCTTTTAAATACTTTACTATTGCATATACTGTACACTAGATACATGAATACAGTATAAGTGCTGTATCATATACATTATATGCCTTTTTTATGATAGAGAGCTTCAGACGAATCCATGTACAGTTTGAAATATTTGTTAACCTTCTTAGTTTGACTGTTTGCCACAAACAAGTGAAATTGTCATGTAACAGGCTTCAAGCCTCTTTTCTTCCTGTATCTTCAGAAGCATATCAAAGCATACCATAAAGGCTGGGAGTGAAATGGGTGGTCAGGAAAGAAATTAAACATAATTTATTTTACTTGCAGGATAGAGGATCCAATAGGTCTATAAGTTGAAGTAGTGATTTATTTTATTTCAGAACAGACAAACCAGAGTTCTAAGGGGGAAATACCTGAGTGCTATTTAGGCAGAACTATTTGTGTATCTTCTCTGATAGGCTTTTCTAACAACTTAATGTTTAGCATGACTGACAATTTAAAAGTAGCATTCTGCAGTGACATTATTTTGTATAGAAACATCTCAAAGAGAAAAGATATTTTTATATAAAATTCCAATCACAGAACTGACAAACAGACATAGACACGTCAGCGATTTCATTAGTTGTTTTTGGTTTTTTTTTTTTTTTTGTGTGTTATTGAGCAGGTGAACTCTACAGCCAAGGCCATTCTGATGTATTTATTGCAGGGACAATTAGTAATGGCAGGACTGACTTGGAACAAGTTCATTGAGGCCCTCTGTCCCGTCATTCCTGTTTTACAGGTACTTCAAAACACTCTGTCTGAATTTGTTGTGTGAAATCATATGAACAACGACAGTATTATGTTAAACAATAATCAGAATATTCACTAAGTAGCAGATGAAAAATAATTAACAGTAATGTGCCTACAGACTTGTTGGATGTCAAATGGAGAAATGTTTTCTACTAATCCTAATGCTAATCAGGGTTACCACTCTGAATTTGCAGACAAATTTGAGCCTTGTGTTACTAGCATGTGAAACTTTGATATGTTGTAGTAGAAATCAGCAAGTACTGACAGGGACTTAAATGGCTTGAAGATATGGGTGGATAATCCAAATGTAGATTAAAACATTGCGTGCTTTTTAAAATTAGCTAATAATTATTAGAATGTCCCTCATATCTTAGTTATAACTCCTCTGGGGTGATTATGTAATTTTATGTTCAAGTATGCACGCAACAAATAGCAATAGGTGTAAGCTATATTTTCTGTATATTTTGACTTTTTTTTTTGTTTCTTGCTTCCAATATTATAGAAGTATCAACAGTCAGTATTAAATTTATACCTTAGTCTTCATATCTGTAACTATGTGCAAATTTGCTGTTTGTTATCTTGAGGCTCTGCTTGATCTAATGGGAACTTGTTTTTCTCAGTCTGATTTTCAGCCTAATTGCTCCATCCATGTTATTTACCATTTTTTCTCTAGTGCTAGAAATTTTCCTTCTATTGTAGGCCTATAATCTTCCAGATTTGATATTTTGATGCACCTATCAGATGTCTGTTATTCCTGATGTCTGGTTTTTGCTTTAATTCTGCCTCTTATTTGACTTGGCTAATGTATCCAAGGGTATTTTTTGTCTTTGTTTTCTCTAAAAATATCATGCTTGATAGTTATACCTGCTTATTCACATCACTGCTATATATTCATTTGTTGCCTCCACCACACCAGGAGTTGAAAAGACTGCTTATATAACTTAAGCCTTTTCATAAACTTCACAAAAACTGGGGCGAAAATGGGGAGATACTACAAATAAGATAGGTCATGGAATAGAAGGCTCAGACAGAAAATTAATGCAGAGGAAATATACTGAGAACCTTAAAGTGGTGGGACAAAGGTTACTTCAGAGCTTTTTCTCCCAGTAATGTTAGCTTTTCTGTGTTACCCACCTACATATATATCTTCCATTAATATTCAAGATTGAATGGGGGTAATAAAAGTTGTGGACTTAACATGTAAGTGAGAGCTTATCGTTGCTCTCATTTTTGTGAGTAGAATTTTCTTCTATTTACAAAGCTGTAGTGGCTATGTACAATAGATACTTGAGCACAACATACCAGAGGCCTGTATTTACCCAATGCATATAAAATGTGTTGTATTTTACTCTTATGTTTTAAGTGTTTGTGGCATTACTTGGTGTAACTGATTCTGGTTTGTCTTGTTTGTATGTGAAAATGCTTTGATGAAATATCTGGAAGTGGTTAATATTTAATGTTGTGAAGCAATTTGCCTGTAGGGACTTTTTTATTTTATTTATTGAAATGGAAACTGGCCTTATCATTGTGTTAATGGATCGAAGGATAAGGCTTCAGGTTAAAGTACCTTTGAGCCATGTAAAAATCTTTATTTTGATTTGGATACAGGATTGTTCATTAGTTTTTAAAATTGTTTTTATGGAGTATTACTCTGCAGAAATTTTCTTAAAAGTTATTAATTTTCTTTTTCAGGTATTGCTGCTTCCCCAACCTCCCTTAGCCTCTAAAAGGGGAACTACCTTGTCTATTTTGCTAAGTTAGTTAGTAGATTTTAATTTTTGAATTTTTTGTTTGTTTGTTTTAGGGTTATGCTGACTCAAAAGATACACTAGGTAACTGTATCCTCAATTTGAGTGAAACAACCTCTGAGAAAGCAGAGAGTATTCTTCCTAGAACTACTAGACTACGGGCCGCTCTGCGTCTTCTGTTCTCAAAAAAGCAGCTGTAAGTAATGCCCTGTAGCCTTTTGGCATGTCTTCTAATGTTGATGACAAATATGTCTTCTCTAAAAATCCAATTGATTATTATGCAGTGGTTTGATTTGAAAGGTAAATTAACCAATATTGAATTAGTAAGTACTCCCTCTACCACTGTATTGATTCTATAAACTAATTAATTTTTTACTATATAGCTAAAGTTTTCCAATATGAGGACTTTATGTATTTATTTCAGTTGTTTACTCCTTTAGGGTTCGCTCTGTAGCACTTAAACATTTGTCATTCCATCTTTTGAATGAAGAGGGGGCAAACCTGAAACGCCCGTATCTGCATGGTAGCGTGCTTTCCAGCATTTCAAATTTATTTGTTATAGATAGAGCTATTGAGCTAAAATTAGATGATAAAACAGAATCGATATTTAAGGTGAGTAAACTCTGTCTAAATATTATCCTTGATCAGCTCCTCTACCTGCCCAATCACTGAAGTTACCGCTTTCTGATGGTTACAATATTTTATACAAATTGGCTTGCTTCATAAAAAGAAATCCATTGATACATTCTTTATGTATGAACAAAAGCAGTAGTTTTTAAGTTACCATATGCAACAATAAGAAAGGAATTCCTTCTTCTCCTCCACCTTCCCCCCCCCCCCCCCGATAAGTTTAACGGCAAGACTTGAGTACAGAGAGAAGAGGCCTCTTCTGTTTACAGTAGTTTCATTGTGCATGGAGAGAGTCCGATTTTTTTTCTCACATAATTTTTTCCCCATAAAATCAATTTTTACTTAAATAAGTACAGATTTAGAGTATGAAATATTTTAAATTAGATTACAAATTATGTCTGTGTTTTCTTAATGTTGCTTGCTTTCGCAAAGTGAAAAACAAATCACAAGTATTTGACCTGTCCTAAAACTTTTTTCTTTTTCTTTTTTTACCATCTCCCCTCCATGCTCCTTTCTTCTTTACCCTCAACACTTTTAGGTTAACAACATGTTAAACAAATGCTGAGATGCTGGCCATCTGAAAAAAAATTGACAGCTCATTGTACACTAGAATTATACTCTTCCCCTACATCCTTTGATAATTTAGGGCATAAATTTGTATGGAAATGTAGGATTATTTAACTTTCTCTAACTCTATTGTCATTATAATGGTCAGTTCCCTTCACAGACTTAGAAAAATATTCTAGTCTTTCTGTGTAGTATTGCGCTTTCTGTAGTCCTACATAAATAAAGCATTATTTGTTAGAAATCTGCATTTATTGTGCACTAGAAACTATTATCTTGTTATATTCCACAGGTATTAGAGATTTGTTGCGAAAAGTTTTTAACTTAATCCTTTCTTATTACATGCATGTGGAATCTAATCAAATATATTCGAATGAGAAATTTAGGTTTTTTTGGTTTTTTTTTTTTTACTTTCTATTGGAAAATTTGGCTGGTTACCTTATTTTGTAATAGCATACTAGATGTAAATCTAATATAGTTTTACTTTTAGGTAGAAACTGTTGAAAAGCTGTATGACATCTTGACCTCTGACGCTGTTGACCTTGTTTTACGAAGGTCTGCAGCTGAGCAGCTAGCAATCATTTTAGAAGGTAATTTTTTTCAGAAAATTTGTGTTCATGTGCTGATCATTGCATGAGCTTGCAGTTTTGCTATGTTTTCTGCATGCTTGTGCTAAGGGTACTCTTTGTAATTTTTATGTACATTTTTGGACCAGAATTTTGACACTATTGTGGATGTGCTATTAATTAAAAAAAAGTTATTAATTATTGTATCCCTCAAGAATAAGAAATAGAAATAGTGTTAATTCTTAGATTACACGGGCTAGCTTCTTAGTGAAGAATTTCCTGTGTCATTCTGAATTTCTTCCTGCATTTTCATTTTGCCCAAGTGCAGTTAGAATGGATTGAAATGCTATTTGTGCGAATGAGAGTTCAGTAAATGCAAGCTAAGCTTCCATGGTTATTCTCTATGTCAATATCAGGAGGCAGACTCACAGTGGCATTTCATCTAATATGTTCACAAGGAAAGTGTACCACCTTTTACTTTTTATTAAGTCATAAATTTGCATCACAGGTGTTTTTTTTTATACTGGTGTTGCTCACATGGGGAAAAATATGAATTCTGGTAAAAGATATGGTGGAATCAAGATGTAAGTAAACAATCCTGCACAGAGCATTTTTTGACTCTGTGCAGGATCATAACTGTGTTGTTTCAAACCTGGATGCTTGTATTTTACCTACTCAAACTCTGATTCAAATATTTTTTGTTCAAGGAACTCAAATCCTTGTGATGGAACATGAGTTTTTCACCATACGAAGGTGAAGTTTTAGATAATATTGAAATGAACATTTTTCTTGTCAGAAAAATAATCACAAGGAAATGTCTGCTGTCTACTACTATCCTCATTTGACTGAAATCAAGTTGCCCAGGGGATCACTATGATTGTGGAACATGAAGTTTTTATGGGAAGTTCTGCAAGATATTTTAGAGTCTAGTGTTCAGGACTTAGAGGAGGCTTGCATTGGTAAAGCTGGAGCTGTACTTGTTCTCTTGATTGGCAATTTTGGAAACTCGTTCTCAACTATCTTTTATTTTTCTTACAGATACCAAAATGCATGGCATTGTGAAAAAGTTGGGTATGATAGAAAGGATTTTGGCTTACCTTAATGATTGTATACATGTAGATGGGAAGGTAAAAAGATTGTGACAAGTTTTGCAGTCATTGTACAGCACAACAGTAATAGAATTTGCCTTTCTCTGAATTTATAACACTAACATTTGTGCATTAATACTGCACAGAATACTGATGTTTAGTAACAAATTTACTGCAAAAATGCAATTCTTGGTCATCTACCTCAAATTTACACTCAACTCCAAATGTGATCTTATGTTCTGATACCCCCCCTGGCGAGGCAGTCTTATATGGGTCCGAAGATTACTAATACCTGAAACTCAGTCTGGCACATAGGTTTCCATTTACAGTAACATCTGATTTTTACTTAAAATTTGCTTCAGGACTTAAGTTTAGAGACTATGATATGCTATGTAACACTTTTTTTAAGGCCATGAGTTTTGATCTCTACTGAGAAAGCTTCAGGGAAGTTCTGATATATTTCAGAACTGCACCAAACATGTTTAGTTTTCTGGCTAACTATTCCCATAGGTTGGCAAATCAATCTTCTTTCCTTAAGAGAATCTTAGCATTATCAAAACTATAATAAACATCCAGGAAGCACACACATAACAGCTCTTAAGGGTTGGTGACACCTTTCATTTGTATATATGGCTTGTGGAATGTAAGATCCTTACACTAAATAGGATGTTCAAACTTTATATGTTGGAAACTGCAGAGTATTTACGAGGAGAAGTCTAAAAGTGCACATGTTGAACAATGAATGGTTTAGATCAATTCAGCAGGAGAATGAAGCTGACAGCTGTGTATGAAATTCCACTTCAAGTGCTAGCATTCAGAAATTTGTCAGCGCTGTGTTGAAAGAAGTTTTGAATCCCAAATGCTTTGCTCTGTAAAATAACTGTAAAATATTTCCTCTGCAGACTAAGCAGTCTTAATTCTGTCTCTTGAGCACAACTAGTAGAAGTCCCATCGTTAGCTTCCCCAAGCTCTGAGGAGCACAACTTACCTCTTGTTTTGATGTAGCTTAGTTTAAACAAAAAGTAGTGAGAGTTCCATTAGGTCAAAGAAAGACCATGTATGTTTGATTAAGTCACTGGGACACTATCCTGAGGGAATCTAGCCCAGATTGTGGTTCTCCCCTTATATGATACATTTTTTTATTTCATCCTAAAATCAATAGAAAAGAAAAACGAAAAATCAAATGAAAAAAAACCTTGCCTGTTCTTAGAAAAGTGGCTACCAAGAAAAGGATAAACAAAACTGGAAAAGCACTGTTAAAATAAGGGTTTATGTTTGGTTGTGTAAAAAACTCTTTCCATACTAAATAAGCAGTGGTTTTGTTTATTCAATATGAAACTAAACTGCATTTGGTTTACAAAACAAATTTTAAAGGCAAAATTGCTCACAGGCAAAATAATAGTACCGTGAAAGACATACTGTCTCCTCATTATGAAGAGTAGTGACTTTGGTTCATGTTTTTGGTCCCTGATAATTTAACTTTTATAAGACTGCTATTCTTTCTTGGATTTCCTTATCTAAAAGACTGGGAACCAGAAAATGAATGTGATACAATAAGGTATTTGCTTTTTATTAAAAAAATAAATCAATAAACTTACATTTTTGTAAATATTTGGAGTTTTTTTAGTCTTTCAACTCGCATGCCACTTAAAAATACATATTTTGAAAGCAAATGTTATAATAATGTTACGATGATAAAGCCCAATAAAATGACTATCAATTGCTAATAAAATAAAACCAGAAGTGAGTAAATATTTTCTAATGAATATGCATTTATCATCTGAATAAAATGTACTTGTCTAAGAAAATTCTGTTTTACTATAAATGAAGGAATGTATTGCTTCATAGCATGAATTTGTATTAAACATCTCAGGTTATCCTATTTGTTATCTGTATTTAATTATTTTCTCTGTTCCTGCAGCGTATGGAATCCATAGTTTTACCATGCCTAACACTCTTACGCAAACTTGTATATGCTGATCCAGCTGTTCGTCTGTCCCTGGCGCAGCAATCATCTTTACTGCTTTCGCTATTCAGAGGTAAAGATTCTATTTTGACTGTAACACATGCATGAAAAGGAGATCTGTGAAGTACGGTATGATATTTAACCAATAGCCTTCTTACGAGCCAAGGATCACTTAAGAGTCTCTAAAATATAAATCACTATGTGCGAGTATTATAAAATGTAAATTACTGTGTGCAAGTGTGACATTTGTTTAAAATCTTGGCAGTTGTTTTTAACCAGTGTCGTCATATGTAGTTGTATGTATGTTTTCTAACGTGTTTTTAAATATCTTTATTTCATACAGCTTCCCTGATATTCCAAACCGATCATGCTGTTTTAACTGAAACTACAGTGTTGCTTTGTCTTCTGTTGTTTGATGAAGTAGCAAGAACAGAAATGTGGTATGAAAAAATAGTTATTGAATGGCATATTTTCTAGTAAAATGTTCATGTTTTAATGAAAATAAGTTTAGATATGTATATACATATTTATCTCAAATTATGACCCAAATTTTTATATATCAAAATTGTGTATTTGTGGGCCAGAGAAGTAGTTTCAATACTTGGGTTGCATGCTGTATAGGTCTACATGGCATTTTTTTTCAGTATAAATACTTTGTACCTCAGTATTAGTTTGAAGTTTACTTTAATTTTCAAAAACCCCTGGTTGGTCTGTAATCCATGTTTTCCATAAATGGAAACTGCAGAAATGAAATAGCTATCTGTGGGTGTGTTTTTTTAAACTTAATTAAAATTCACCTGTTTACCTTGGCTTTTGAGTGTAGCAGTTGTCCTTAAACCAACAAACCTCAGCTTATGATATTATTTGAAATTTGCATATACATCAGAATCATAGAATCATAGAATAGTTAGGGTTGGAAAGGACCTTAAGATCATCTAGTTCCAACCCCCCTGCCATGGGCAGGGACACCTCCCACTAAAAAAAATATACTTTTTGAATTCACACACATGAAGTTTACTGAAAATAATTGTAATGCATATTTTTTCTCTAATAGAAAAAAGGAAATAAGAATGTTCTTTGGCATGGTACCTTTGATTTAATTTTTACCTGCAGTACATCTGCACAAATGTGCTGTATGCGTGTGATCTATTTCAATGTTGCATAATCATGAAGAAATAATGTTTGTTAATACAAATACTAAAGAGCTAGTTGGAGGAAAATGCACAGCCTTATCTCGATAATAAAGAAATACCAAGTGTAGCATCAGTAGAAAATTAAAGCTTAATATGAAGAATAATAACTATAACTTAATCTCTTGTAGGGCTGATGGCAAAACCAGTAATGATACTGGCCTCCCTGTCTTCAGCTTACCTGTTGCTGTTGTTAGAAGGTATGTAAGGGTGGGTTTTTTTGCATAGTTAGGGTTTTTTTTTGTTGTTGTGGTTTTATTTGGGTTTTGGGGGTTTTCTTTTGGAGGGAGAGTAGGGTTATTTTTATTTTTTATTTTTCAAAGTTCTTTTCAAAGTTAACTCTGCTGCTTTCCATTTGCAGTCCTTCCTGAGGCATGGTGGTGGAAGAATAAAGGGAAATCTTTGATATTAAATCCGGAGTAATTTGCATTTGTAAACATGGAGGGTTTTTTCTAAGCTTGCTGTAATAGATCACTTAATTAAAAAAAAGGAAAAAAAAAAAAAAACAGAACCAAAACCAAACCATCCAATAACAACAGCAAAAAAATATTCCAAACAAGAAACGTCAACCACTTAAAAAAAATTATAATTTTTCTTTTACTTAGGTATCATCTCCCAGTCAGGATCACTGCTCATCATGTAGTTAGTCCTAATACTGTTGTGGTGCCATTGTCTTCTGAGTACTTGACTATGAAACCTGTGTCAGATATGCTCAAAATGTCTTGGAATCTGTCTTGGTACCATGGGATTGAAAACCTATTGCAACTGATAAATTATGAGAAAGAAGCAGAAAGGTGAGCCATTTTGTTTTGATTTTAAATACCAATATATTTAAATTAAATTATTGTTCCACTGAGTTTAAATAGGTTTTCAACTTCAAACAGCAGTTCACGTTGTTATTTGTTTGAGAATGCTCTCCTTTTAAATGTAAAGGATCACGTCCCAAGAGGCTGTAGGTATATTGTCACAGCTAACGTTTTACTTAAATTGCATTTCTGCATGAGGTCTAGAGCTTTATCCAACTTTTGTCGATGGTCAGACTAATTTAAAAAGATTTTAAATGGGTTCTGTGCATGGTTTTCTTTGTAGTCATTACGGTTTTTAGGGAGCTGCTGCTTTATTTTTTATTTTTTTTTTTTTGCAGTTGCATGGCTTTTTCTCTTTCCCTGTGACTTTAAATTTGAAGTAATTATTATTTGAATGGAAATACTAAAAATTATGGTAGATAATGAAGAAAATTCCCTTTACATCTTTTGGTTATCTCTTGGTTATTCATCATTTCTCTCATTGAAAATACTTAGTGCACAGAACTCAGTGTCTTTGTATATTCTTCATTTAATAGGACTGAAATAGGTCAATCTTGACCATTTTTTAGTTTTTGCTTGTTTCCTTTAAGGAGTCCTAAAAGCTAGTAAATAGTGTGGTTCTGAGACATGGGAAACTGAAGTTATTGATTTGATAAATCATTTTCATTTTAAGTTCCTTAAGGCAAAACCAAAGCCATCTCTTAAAAAAGAGAATAGGAAAATAATACAGTCCAAATGACCAACATTTACAATAATGTGGAGGAAAACTTCACTACAAACAATGTGAATAACACCTTTCAAGTAACTTTTTGAGGTACCATTTTCCCAAAATCCCAAACAGCTCAAGATTTTAAATGTGGTTGTGGTGGTTTTTGTTGTTAATTTTTGTTGGGGCTGGGTTTTCATTTTTTGGCAGGGACAGAGGGATGAGAAAGGATTGGTTAACAATTTATGTTTTGTCTTCTCATTCGAACTGAGAAATGAAGAAGTGAACTCACTGAAATAGTTTGTAAAAATAGTGGCTGTTAATAATTTTTCTCTTGTACCTTTTCAGATTTTTAGACTCGCTAAAACTATCCTCAGAAGACATTCTTATACTCAAAATAACTCATACAAACTATGGACTGCAGGATTGTCTTAATTCAATCATTCAGGCAACATCCCATAGGGATGTTAGAGCTGCTCTCACGAGGCTTAGTTTTTATGTTGTGAGTGACAGGCTCGCATTAAAAGGTAATTCTGGGTCTTGTGGAGCCATTTTGAAGAGCTTTGTTTGGCAAAAAGCAATAAACAGGTAAGCATATTGACTATGGGAATCCATTAAAGATTATGTGCTTAAGTTTTAAATTTCCTACTTTTCGTATTTTAAATTTGTGGAATCGATTGTCCATACATGTCTTGTTCTGATATATTGTTCCCTGTATCTGCTGGAGGGACAACAGAGCAGGGCATAAGTAATCCAGGAGGTTTCTCAGGCACATCAGTAACAACTTCCTGATCCAGGTGACAGAGGAGACAATCAGGAGAGGTGCTTTGCTGGACCTCATGCTCAGAAAGAAGCAAGGACTCATTACGTATGTGAAGATCTAAAGCAGCTTTGTCTCTAGTGACCCGGAGGTAGTGGAGTTCAGATTCCTAACAGTAGGGAGCAGGGCAAAAAGTAAGATCACAGCACTGGATTTTAGGAGAGCAGACTTTGGCCTCTTCAGAGATCTTATTGTTGGTCTCTGATGGGATCAGGCTCTGGAGGGAAGAGAGGCCCAAGAAAGCTGGTTAATACTCAGTGATCGCCACCTCCAAACTCAGAGGTCCCTAGCACTGAGCAGGAATTCAGGCAAAAATACCAGGTGGCCTATGTGGATGAACAAGGAGCTCCTGACAAAAGCCACAGAGGATGGAAGTAGGGGCAGGTAACCTGGGGGAGATAGAGAGATATTGCCTGACCGTGCAGTTAGGAAAACAGAAAACCCACCTGGAACTGAATCTGGCAAGGGATGTTGAATACAAGAAGGGCTTCTATAAGTACATAGGTGATGAAAGGAAGGTTACGGAAAAGGTGAGTTTGCTGCTGAAAGAGGCAGGAGTCCCAGTGACACAGGACATGGAAAAGGCTGAGATAATGAATGTCTTCACCTCAGACTTTATCAGCAAGACTGGCTTTCAGGAGTCAGGTCCCAGACACCAGGGAGAAATTCTGAAGCAAGAAAGATGTCAGTGAAAGAGGATCAGTGTAGGAAATACATAAGCAAACTGGACATACATAAAGACATGTGCCTGATGGGATGCACCCAGGAGTATATCCTGATTGAAGTAATTTGATGTCCACTCTGATTAATCTAAGTGACTGTGAGAGCTGCCTGAGAATGGGAAGAAAGCAGGTATCACTCCTGTCTTCAAAAAGGGCAGGAATGACAACCCAGGAACTACAGGCTAGCCAGCCTGACCTCGATCCCTGGGAAGGTGATGGAGCTGTCAATCCTGAAACCCATTTATGTGCACACAAATGGTAAAGTTAATTGGAATCAACACTGTGTCCAGTCCTGTTCAACATCTTCGTTAATGATTGAGATTATGGGGCAGCATACATCCTCAGCAATTTTGCTTATGTTACAAAACTGAGAGGAGTGGCTGGTATGCCACTGTTTTGCTGCCATCCAGAGGGACCTTGGTAGGCTGAAGAAGTGAGTTGACACAAACCTTGTGAAGCTCAATAAGGATTGGTGCAAACTCCTGCACCTGAGTGGCAGCAACCCCATGCACGAGCATAAGATGTGGTCAACCAAGCTGGAAAGCAGCTTTGAAGGAAAGTACCTGGGGATATTATTGTACCTATATTATTATATCATATAAGCTATTATTATTAATTGTATTTAATAGCTAATTATCTTTTCTTTCCTGTCGCCTTGTTCAGATTTTTTACCTTTTACTGTGTGCAATCCTATGTTTACTACATATAAATAGACTTTTAACTGTACATAACAATGTTATATCATAATACACAACAAATGTATAAAAGTATATAATAATGTAGCCTATATATAATTAGTATAATTCTGTATTTGCTATATATAAATGTATATAATATAGATATTGACCTTCTAATTCATAGAATCATAGAGTCATAGAATCATAGAATAGTTAGGGTCGGAAAGGACCTTAAGATCATCAAGTTCCAGCCCCCCTGCCATGGGCAGGGATGCCTCACACTAGACCATGTTGCTCAAGGCTCTGTCCAACCTGGCTTTGAACGCTGCCAGCGATGGAGCATTCACAACTTCCCTGGGCAACCCATTCCAGTGCCTCACCACCCTTACAGTAAAGAATTTCTTCCTCATAGCCAATCTAAACTTCCCTTGTTTAAGTTGGAACCTGTTACCCCTTGTCCTCTCACTACAGTCCCTAATGAAGAGTCCCTCCCCAGCATCCCTATGGGCCCCCTTCAGATACTGGAAGGCTGCTATGAGGTCTCCATGCACCCTTCTCTTCTCCAGGCTCAACAGCCACAAGTTTCTCAGCCTATCTTCATACGGGAGGTGCTCCAGTCCCCTGATCATCCTCATGGCCCTCCTCTGGACTTCTTCCAACACTTCCATGTCCTTTTTATGTTGAGGACACCAGAATTGTACACAATACTCCAAGTGAGGTCTCACGAGAGCAGGGTAGAGGGGCAGGATTGCCTCCTTCAACCTGCTGGTCACACTTCTTTTGATGCAGCCCAGGATGCGGTTGGTTTTCTGGGCTGTAAACGCACACTGCCGTCTCATGTTCATTTTCTCATCGACCAACACCCCCAAGTCCTTCTCCGCAGGGCTGCTCTGAATCTCTTCTCTGCGCAACCTGTAGCTGTGCCTGGCATTGCTCCGACTCAGGTGTAGGACCTTGCACTTGTCATGGTTAAACTTCATCAGGTTGGCATCAGTCCACCTTACAAGCATGTCAAGGTCCCTCTGGATGGCATCCCTTCCCTCTAGCGTGACTTCAGCCCTATTAGGCTGACATTTTTAACTTTTTTAATGTGCTACAAGTATGGAAGTAAGCATTTTTGTTTGTATTGCAGGTTTCTGCAAGTGCTTCCAGCTTGTGTGGACGATGAGAAGCTTTTAGTAGATGTCTTAAGATTATTAAACAAGTTGCTTAGAGAGCAGAGATCAAGTTTGGAGTCAAACCATCTAAAGTGGATCTTGAAATCATTGCTTAAAAATGTAAGAATATATCTAAGAAGTTAGCTGTAGACTGTGAGAAATACTATAACTGTGAACTGGTCGGCTTGTTTGTTTCTAGTGAGTTCCTCAACAAAAATGACTGTAGTAACAAAAGAAATGGCGCATATTGTGGTATTAATGTCTGCTACTTTGTGGTTGGTGCTAGAGTTGTAGTGTTTGGTGAAGTTAACTTTGAACAAGAGTAAACTTTCTTCTCTCCTTTACTTGGTACGTGAATTGTTTCTTTTTACTCAGATTTTATGTTAGCCAAAAGTAAGCAAAGAAGTAAGAAGTGTGCCTTGCTCTGGTGTAACAATGCTACTGCAGTTGTATAAAGCCATATCACTATAGTTAGCTATGCATAGCTCTATGCAGAACTCTATATGTACATGTAACTATATATATTTATATGATATTGCTATGTAACTATACGTATGTGTACACATGGACGTACATGTGCATACATACATGTGTGCTAAGCATAGGCAGCTGTATAAGGTATGCTTAGCTACATAACTAAATGTGTGTTGTCTATGTAACTTAAAGATTGATGTTCCGTACAGGTGTGCTGGAATGTTCTGTTTGGCAAAAAAAAAGTAATAGAAATAACGGTTATCTGTCTCACATTAAGAACAAGAATTGTAAGTTAGGATAGATTTGCTTTCAGTGTGTATGTCACTTAAGTTTGTTTTTTAAATGGTTATGTCTATTTTTGAGTTTCTGTGGACTCCTGTGCTTTCTATTTGAGATTTATTCTATTCAATGCTGTTCAATTTAAGATGTGTAAAATTGGAAAATATAAAAGCAAGTAGAAAACGAACATCATAAAGCAATATAAACCAACTTTTATTATATTTGTCAAAATACTTCAGTCTTGCTTTATAAAAACACAGGATAAAAGTGGTGGCTGCAGTTTTAGAATTTTGCAAAGTACTGTTCTTCACAAAGCAAGGGCAAACTGCCCACATGCAAGATCATTCATGGTCTTAAAAAGGATATCATAATAAGTACAGTCTGCATGCATTTGTATTTCCCCATTTTAAAATAAAGTCTAAACATTTAGGAAAAAAATGCTAGTAGACAATTTTTATTACATATAGAACTCAGGTGCTTTAATTCCTATGGCTAACGGGGAATCCTATGAAATTTTGTAAGTATGGTCCATTCAATATATTAATGTAAAATCTTTGTATCAAATTATTTTAAGCCTTTCAACTGAGACATACGAGATACAACTTGATCTAATGTTTCTACTATGTGTTTTCTGATTTTTGTGATCTGCATTTTTATTGTAGGTTATTGCTGTATATAACTGACTTTCATGCTTCAAAATACACTGTGTCATGGCTTAATGCCAGGAAATTTTGAAGGCTTTAACAGTAGATTCTTCTGTGCCATTTAGTAGTTCAAGATTCAAGTAATTGATAATTATAGGAATTTTTTACTGTGCTTTTTACAGAAATACTGTAAAATGATCATGGAATTTGTAGTTTATACTTTGTGTGATTTGCAAGCTCCTAACAGAAAAATGGCTTTTGTGTGGGTATTAAAGTAGGATTTAAATAATGCATTTTCTGACTGTATTTTTATCCTTTTCTTCTAGAAGCCAAAATCCCTTTTGGGCCTCCTGATGCGACCAGAATCCCAAGTGCGGGATGAAATAGATGAAATACAGGCTGCTGTCAGGCAGCAACTGGATAAAGAACTCATTCGTCTTTTTAACACATTGTTATTTTGTTCCATGTCAGTGACTGACAGGTACAGTATAAATGGACCTGCCTGTGTAATTCTGACTGGGGATCATAATACTTAATGCTGCTATATCTTGGGCAGAATTTAATTACATGATGGCCTAATTATCTTTAATTGTAAAAATGGAGTATACTTGTTTTGAAGATCAACATTAGATAGGCCTTCTCACAGTAAAATTAGGAAATCAACTAAGAAACTTGGAAGATGATCTGCTAGTGCTCATTTGTTCAGCAAATAGGTGTTTAAACTGACTGCAGGGAGATGGGCCATTTCTTTCTCAGTGCTGGGAATTTTCACAAGCAAATGATAACTTCATTGATTTTGTAACATTTATTTATGGCAAAGTAAAACACTGAAATATTCAAAATATCAACAAATGTTTATTACAGTTTAACTCCTTTTTTAGCCTAATATCAGTGCACATTAGTAATTATTTCGTACAGGTACTTCCAGCATGAAGTTCCAACCTTTTTCTGTCAGTTAAGCACAGCATTTAATTAATTTTGGTCTGAATATCTAATATATTCCCACACTTAATGTCTCTGTTCATGTGTATTCTAAAAGATACTAGAATTGCAGCTTAAGATAATATTTGTTAATTTAAGTACCACAATGTAATTGTTTATAAAGATACTTTCAACCTGTTATCTTTGCTCTTCCCACTCAGTTATTCATTTTCTAAAAATCTTGACAGCTGGAAAAGGGAGGATTATAGAAATTCCTGCTAGTTATACAGACCGGTATATCTATCTGAATTCTAGATTGATGGTATTTTGCAGGAAATGTTTTTAAATTTGTCTCATCAGCAAGAACAAACATAAGTGTAACTGCTAAGCTTTGCAACTCTTCTCATTGTTATTCATTATTCCCAGTCTCTTACACATTGTTTAACATGCTCCTTAATAATTAGTTATATCTCACTTGTCATAATCAGATGCAATATTTTGTTTTCAGAACCTTGTTGAAGCTAGAAATGTCAAATTTAGTTCCATGCTACTCTGTGGATAAGGCAGTAGTAACTAATTGAGATGCTGTGACTTTCAGACTAACAGTAAGAAGGATGAGGCATTGCCTTCTTGGAAAATTATTCCTTGTAATAGCTTCATGCTGGCAGTTAATGATTTTTTTTTTTTTTTTTTACAATTAAACCAGAGAGGGCTTGGAACTTGCTGGCTCTTTCAGAACTGAGCTTGCTCTGAAGCTACTACACTGTTTAAGGCTAACAGATGCACCACGTTTTTATGGGCTTCCTTCACTGGAGAGAACGTTACGAGGAATGGTTCATGTTACTGCACTTCCAGGCTGGAGTACCTATTCTGCTGAAGTTGAACCTGTCACAATTTGTAAGAGATATTTAACAGGTCTTCTTGAGGTAAGTAGCTTATGTTATTACTTAGCTTTTGGTTTGAATGCTTGTAAAGAAATGCTTTTTAACTAATGACACTGTAATTTTAATGATGTACTTTTAGTGAGTATCATCACTACGAATAGGTGGGGGAAAGATGCTTTTTTTCTACTAAGTAAATAGCAAAAAGATAGAGACTAGATTGAGTGATCTGTATCTGTTCTTCTAAAGAGTGGTTTTGTGTGTTATTGTGTTTGCCTTCATCCCCTGTTTAACAGGTAATAGAAAGAGTGACTATAGTTTAATCAAGATGAAAAGTAGAGGTGCCTTGGTTTGTTTGTTTTTGTTTGTTTGTTTGTTTTGGTTTTGATTTTTTTTGGGGTGAGGGTGTTGGCTTTTTTTTTTTTTTGTTTTGTTTTGGTTTATTTTGTTTTGGTTTGGTTTACTGAAACACTAAGATGAAAATCCAAGGTACTCTCCCCCAGGCAAAATCCATGTGTGAAAGGTGGTCTTGGGGAACAGTAACTCATTAGGCAAGTTTTTAACACACAGAAAGCAGAAATGTGGTAATTCAAGATGATGCAGCTGTTGGGAAGCTGAAATTTCATTCTTGTTTTTAGTGTTCTTATTTGTTTAAGTCCATGGCCATGATAGACAACTAGTTTTTGCTGCTAAAATTCCATCGTTTGAAAACTGCAGTTTTCTTAAAACTGTAGAAAAAGCACAGATCTGGCTTTTTGATTGTTTTAGAGGTATTCAGTAGGGTATGTACCTTTTAGAAGTTTTCTTTTTAGTTTCAAATACTAAAATCTGAGGCTTAAAAAAGTTTTAAAGTAGGTTTAATTCATTTGCAGTTCTGAATGATGTGAATAGCAACGAGATAAGTGTCTGGAAAGTTTGTATACAGATGATAATCATGTTTGAGATGGAAAAAGAATATTTTAGGGGAAAGTCTTCACTTGCCAAGCTTTCCATTGAGTAGAAATAAATGTTTTAGAACTGTTTGATAGATGAGTTTTGAGATTTGAAGTCCAGACTAAAAACGGCACCAAGGTTATAGATGTTACTGTGCAAAAGAAAGATTATTGCTGGACAAAATCCTAATGAATATTATGGAATGAAATCAACTAGTAATGCATAAGCTCTATGTGCAGAAAGATTATGCAGTTTTACTTAGCTTAAATAGTAAAGTAATTGTAGGTCTTTTGGGGTAAAGGGAGAAAGTGGGACCAAAAGAATTTCTATAGAGTGGGCCACTGAAAGAAAGAACAGCAGCAAAAATTGAGACATCTAGAAGTATAAGTCTTAAGATTATGAGTTAATAAAATATTTTGGGGCATTTTTTGTTGAAAGCAGCATCCTTTTATTTTAAGATATATGGAGATACTTGGTCAGAGAGTTTATCTTATGTTATCGTCCAGTGACTTTTATGTCTGTTGATTAGGATTTTATATACAAAGCTGATATATTTTTATTCCAGTTCAAATCAATAAAAGATATAAATGACCCTTCTTCTTGAACACAGAATTTTGAAATGAAATTATGTTTTTAATTCCAAACATAGTATAAAAACTTGTGTACAATGAGTGGCCTGTTCAGATGAAAAACAAACTCTCAGGTCTCTATTAATATTTTGGTTGTTATTACGCTTGGCTGCAGTCTTCATTTGAGAAGCAAATAAAAATCACTGATCTTCAGAAGTGTAACTGTATAGGAAACCATCACATGACCAAATGACTAATTAATAAATAAATAAATTAAGATTCAGCTAAAAGTCTGCCATCTTTTGGCAGAATATAATGAATTTAAATTATATTTTAATGAATTAAAATTTTTAGGAATTTTTATGAATTTAATTTTTTATATTTAAGCTTTAATGAATTTAAATTTCTTTTTAGTAGACAGTTTATATAAGACAGTTTGTACTCTACCTGTATACTGCTTACAGTAAATCTACGATGAACTTGTACCCCTGCTCCTAGGTCATCTCATCGTTTTATGTTGAATGGGGAGGAAACGCTATGTCCTTCATGGGAAAAGGTGTTACAAAAAGCACAGTTCTTTGCTTGCTTCACTTATCTCACGAAATGACAGCTCAAGCCAAGGATATGGTGAGTGCCTTACACTTGCCCTTATCTTGTCATTTGTAAGGGCTACACACAGATTTTCAAATGTGGCGGGGAAAATGTCTTCTGGCATCTTATGGCAACAGATAGTAAAAATAATAAAAAAAAATCTGCTCAATCTCATTTGGTGTATAACGTTAGATAAATGAATAGGAAAGCTGAAGATTCAGTTCTAGCCCTTCTGGAATTATTCTGCATGTAATTCTGTGGATTTAGAAAGGCCTTCTTTGAGAATAAAGTATAATTTTCTTTTTATAAAAAAATATCAGATTTTTATGTAGGATGAATGTAGGATTTATGACATCATTATTTCTTCAGCCTTGTACAGATAATGGGCTTTCTAACATGTTTATACATGTGTGTATTCTTTCATGTATGTATATATGTGTATATATATGCATACATGAAAGATTATATACATACATGAATCAATGATTGTCTCATAAAAGGAGTTATCATTGCTTATTAGCAAAATTCATATCTGGCCAGAATACAAATACATAAAATTTATGTGTCAGAATTCATTATGAACTGAATGCATCATTTTTTGCGGTGCCATGGTTAAAGAGAGCATTTGGCAGCTATGGAGGATTTTTAAACTTAGCTAAAAAGTTAATTTGTAAAGCCAAGTATGATTTCATGGAATCTGTGGCTAATTAGTATGAGGTAGTCTGAGAAACTTTATTTAATAATGTGGCAGATGCATGAAGAAAAAGAATAAATTGCGATCGAAGTAATAATTGCATGTTCTTATTTAGTAGTTTTCTGCACGTGTAGAAGAAAGACAGATTTTAATAATAAGCAGAAATTAAAAATGTATGAAGCAAATTTTGAATGAAAATAATTATCCCAGTATATTTAATCTCCCCTTAGCACAGCTCTCCTATTTTTTCGAAGAAGGCACAAATCCTGTTTTATTCAGCAGGTGAAGTCAACATGTTCGTAGAGGCAAAATAAAAAAAAATTCCTGGAATATCAGTGCTATGTGCATTTAAAGTGTTTTAGTATGTAATTGGTAGCTCAAGCTGTGGGTAGACTGGCATGGCATTGAAAGATTTATAACATAATTTCTTTATTTTTTTTGACCAGAATTGGATATCTCTTTGGTCTTTGCCTTATGAGAACAGTGAAGAACAAGTTGTTTCTCAGCTAGGTTTGGCATGGCTGGTTCCTTTATGGGTAGATAGAGACCCTGAGGTTAGTTAATGCAATGTGAAATTGATATCTTATTTTGACCCTTGTGCATTTGCAAAAATTCAGTTTCATCAATTTATTTAATATTGAAAGTACTGGTTTCCATTATTTAAAATGTTACTCACTGTATACTAAATTACAATATCAATAAAGTAGGGAGAATGTTTCCATATAAATATCTTCTGACAAATCCTTCCCTACATTTTCTGTCTTGTATGCTTTCATTAGTCACTTGTGATCATGATTCATAGGCAGTTCTCATTGACATTGCTGTTACTTAGTTGCAAAGCAGAAACATTTATATCAACTACAGATTTAGAGCCAAGTATATTTGATGCAAATCTGTTAAATTGCAAGTTTGCTAAATGGAACTATTTTTAATTGGTAAAATGTAAAGAATATTAAAGACTATCTTAGTATTTTTACTTATTCAAAAGCTGATCTATTAATTTAGTCTTTTACTTACACATAGTTGTGTTTATGAGTATAGGGCCAGAGAAATATAGGAAAAGAGGTTGTTACTTTTTAAGTTATTCCATTAAGCTCTGGGCTCAGTTGATACAACTTAATAATTTTTTAAAAAGTTGTTGCTAATTACTGTAAGAAATATCACTTTATGTTTCGTTTATATGTACTAGGTCAGATTTACAGCACTTGGAATAGGATCAGCTCTTACATCTCTTGAAGTAGGATGTATTGCATTAGCAGAAAGTTGCCAGAATATTTCAGGAGGTCTGTGGGGAACAGTGATAAACATCCTTCTGGACCAATTTGAATGTAGCATGGTACGCAGAGAGGTATGTTTCTTGTGTCCTTCTGTTGTAGATTGTCAATGTTTTTTTCATTAATGAGAAAAGATTTTTTAATATTTTTTCTATATATGTGCTCTAAGATGCTGCACAACACCTACTGCTTTGTAAGTGAAATGCTACCTAATTAAGTGTTTAGCTTCTTATTTAGAATTGCTCAAGAAGCAACAAATACAGATGACTACTGTAAACACAGAAAATATCTAAAGAATGTAAGGGAATGCATAAAAACTCCCAAGGCTTACTCAGGCAGATAAATAGGTTGCTAAAGCATAACAAATTAGCCCAGATTCTAATGACCATTTTGTTCGATTTATGTGCACTTTAGTATGAACTCATCAGTTGATCTGTGGTAAATACCTCCCCATTGCAAGCAGGAAGTAATCTGTCTAGGCACTGTACTCTAACAGAAGAGCACATAGAACTATATAATACTATATTTGTGTACACATTTTTAGCAACTTTATCAACTCTAATTGTAGTGTTTTTCTTGTTTTCCGAGGACTAAGAAAGAGCAATGGTTGAAACATAGTGGGTTACTTCTTTCCCAGCCTTATTGCTCAACTACTAACGCTTTCCAAAGTAATATTTTGAATTTATTTGTGCAAAGTGCTTTTGAGAATGAGCAACTTCTACATTATTTCAGTAGTATCTTAAGAGTCAAATCATTGACAAAAGATTGAAAAAATATAAAATAAGCAGTTTCAGTCCACCGACATATACATGCAAAATGTGTGTGATATAAATTAGCAAAACACACATGCTGTGTACTGAGAAAGGAAGATATTTGGAACCAATGTTTCTGTGTATCCCACTGTGTCCCAAAATTATCTCAATTAATACAAAACATAATGACAGTAAAATGAATGGTCGTAAAAAGTTAGGTTTTTCCCTTCAGGGATTTTTCCCCTGTGCATCTTGTTATGCTAATTGGATAGGATTGACTGTACTGTAATAGTGATTAAACTATTTGCCCTAATGACATTTATTGTAGGTGAAGCTCGAGGGGTTTTAGAATCACAGAATCATAGAATAGTTAGGGTTGGAAAGGACTTTAAGCTCATCTAGTTCCAACCCCCCTGCCGTGGGCAGGGATGCCTCACACTAGACCATGTCGCTCAAGGCTCTGTCCAGCCTAGGCTTGAACACTGCCAGCGAGGGAGCATTCACAACTTCCCTGGGCAACCCATTCCAGTGCCTCACCACCCTTACAGTAAAGAATTTCTTCCTCAGATCCAATCTAAACTTCCCCTGTTTAAGTTTGAACCCATTACCCTTTTCCTATCACCACAGTCCCTAATGAAGAGTCCCTCCCCAGCATCCCTATAGGCCCCCTTCAGGTATTGGAAGGCTGCTATGAGGTCTCCATGCAGCCTTCTCTTCTCCAGGCTGAACAGCCCCAACTTTCTTATCCTACCTTCATATGGGAGGTGCTCCAGTCCCCTGATCATCCTCGTGGCCCTCCTCTGCACTTGTTCTAACAGTTCCATGTCCTTTTTATGTTGAGGACACCAGAACTGCACACAATACTGCAAGTGAGGTCTCACGAGAGCAGAGTAGAGGGGCAGGATCACCTCCTTCGACCTGCCAGTCATGCTCCTTTAGATGCAGCCCAGGATACGGTTGGTTTTCTGGGCTGCAAGCACACACTGCTGGCTCATCTTCATTTTCTCATTGACCAACACCCCCAAGTCCTTCTCCGCAGGGCTGCTCTGAATCTCTTCTCTACCCAACCTGTAGCTGTGCCTGGGATTGCTCCAACCCAGGTGCGGGACCTTGCACTTGTCATGGTTAAACTTCATCAGGTTGGCATCAGTCCACTTCACAAGCGTGTCAAGGTCCCTCTGGATGGCATTCCTTCCCTCCAACGTATCAATTGAACCACACAGCTTAGTGTCATCGGCAAACTTGCTGAGGATGCACTCAATCCCACTGTTCATGTCACCCACAAAGATGTTGAACAAGACCGATCCCAACACCGATCTCTGAGGGGCACCACTTGTTACTGGTCTCCACTTGGACGCTGAGCCATTGAGCACAACTCTTTGCTTGCGGCCATCCAGCCAGTTCTTTATCCACTGGGTGGTCCACCTATCAAATTGATGTCTCTCCAACTTAGAGACAAGGATGTCATGGGAGACAGTGTCAAACGCTTTGCACAAGTCCAGGTAGATGACATCAACTGCTCTACCCCTGTCCATCAGTTCCGTGGCCCCATCATAGAAGGTCACCAGATTGGTCAGGCAGGATTTCCCCTTAGTGAAGCCATGCTGGGTGTCCCCAAGCACCTTGTTGGTTTTCATGTGCCTTAGCATGCCTTCCAGGAGAATCCACTCCAAGATTTTGCCAGGCACAGAGGTGAGGCTGACTGGTCTGTAGTCCCCTGGCTCATCCATTTTCCATTTTGGGTTACATCCTTCTAATTTTCTATTTATTTTTTTTTTTTTTTCACGAACATGAAAACTCTTTGTGTTTCAGCATATGTGTAAAGCAATGGCATAATATGTAGACTTGTAGACTGTGCTGTTCAATCTGATGTGCTTGTTTTGGTTTTGGTGTTTTTTTTTTTTTCCTAGCTTTGATGGCTAGATATCGATAATAATGTTTTCATTTATTTCAGGCTGCTTTTATTCTACAAAATCTCCTTGTGATCCCACTTCCTACAGAAGACATGAAAGATTACATTTGGCAAGTGAGTGACTATTACATTGAATGAGAAAGGTCATAGTATCACAGAGAGATGTTATTAGTTAAAAAAAAAATATGTGAGTAAGCCTCTAAAATATAAATTTAAAGGATTGCATGTCTAAGGTGACATTTGAGAAGGCAAAAATATGAAAATAGGCAAACTTCTTTCAAACTTCTAGCAAGTTCGAGAACAGAAACAGTTTTTTTGTTTATGTATGTTGTATTTCATGAATGTAATATCTTTTGGTTCCTTGGAAATTCACTTACTTACATATAGTATCATTAACATTTAGGGTAGATATTGGTTGTTTATTTAACCTGAACTTAAAATGCAGCATAATTTGATGGGTATGAGGAAGATAAAATTCTGATAATGTGGTGATTATAAAATGTTTTGGAGTTGGGAAAAAAAAAAAAAAAAAACAACAAAACAAAACTAAGTGATGAGAAACAACCCTTTCCAAAGAAAAATGAAGCAGATGGTTGCTTAGGTAAATTTGAATGCTTCTTAAAAATATAACTCATTGCAAAGCAGGGTGAACTAGTGCCGGTTGCCTGGTGCTATGTCCAGTTCAGTTTTGAGTATCTCAAAGGTTTAAGTCTCTCTGGGCCACTTGTTCTAATGTTTGACTACCCTTGTGGAGAAGAAGGTTTTTTTCTGGAGGCTTTTTTGGTGTTTTTTACTAATTCTATTTAATAAGTATTCGTGCTGAAACATGTTATCAAATAGCACTTTATGGTAACTGGTAAATTAAAATTGTTGAAAATACAAACAACACTTCAAATTGTAAGATATCGACAAGATAAAATTCTGTATTTCAGAGTTGCTTTTTTTTTTTTTTTTCCTTTGCAATGAGTAAGGTGTTTCATCTATTGCCATCACTGTATATGAGTTCAGGGAAGAGCTATTATGTGGATCTAGGTGAATAATAGGAACCATATGCCATACCCAAAGTAGAATGTCATCATCTTTATGCCTTAGACAAATAGGAAAAGGAATGACTGTAAATAGTTTGTAGTCCTGTATCTCCACAAGAATGTCTGTAGTGTTCGTGTTATCTAGTTGATAATTCGTTTTACTATGTTAGTTTAAAGAGTGGCATCGGAAATTTTTTGTCATGGGTAAAGTCACTTTTACACAGCATTTACACAGCATTCTGCAGCATACTGTGTTGTGTGAAGGTTGCTGAAATTAGAGCACTTGTTATATAGGTAACTCTTCACAGGCTCCTGCTGTAGAATAAAATATCTGGCATAGTCTTTTAAACTGGCAAAGGCAGTTCTGAGTAACGAGATTTGCAAAGTATGCATTTGTCATAGTTGATACAGTCTAAGCAAATTGCTGACAATGTATGACCACAATTTTATAATTTATCATAAACAGCTTACATTAAATGCTGCATTCTTCTGCAAACAGTCATATCTAATTCTCTATTAACTGGCATAAAATGAAAATCAGGAAAGTACTTTCTGTATAACAGAAACCAAACAGAATAAGCAGCAGCTATCTAAAGCTCTGCTTATAATTTACGATGTACCATAAATTAGTTTTACTGCTTCTACTTGATCTGTTTTTTGTTTTGTTTTCTAAGAAAGTAAGCTTGTGCTCAGTTTAAATGGAGGGGCTGGGAGAGATTTAGAGCCTCTTGGGGACAAATAGTGTTTTTCAAATTACTTATTTGCAGATGATCTCTCTCTACTCTCTCCCAACTGCCAAAGAAACTTTCTAATTACGAGTGATGAATTTTCTGTCCATAGTTCTAAGTAGTTTCTTCTTGAAGTACTGCAAGAAGCCACCTAAAAACTACCTTGCAGAATGAAATTGGTTTGAATTTTTCTCGGTCTGGGTTCTTTTGGCAATTATTACTTACAATTTTGTATAGTCAATCAGAAAGAGGGTATCTTGTAGCTTAATAAAACTTCATGTTGTCTTCTGTTACCATAGAAATACTGTGACAAAAACAGTCAAACTAAGCTGTTTATTTGAACTAAAAGTATGAAGTCTTTCTTTTCATGTATAAATCCACTGCTCTAGAAAGTTTTCCCTGAAGTCAGTATTTAAAAGGAAATGTCTGAAAACCATTCTTCAAAGAGAAGTTCCTTCTTTTCATGTCTTGTTTTCTAAATAAATCTTTTATCATAGTAAATTAACACAGCTAGTTATAGTATAATGGCAGTATATTTTAGCACAGGATGACCTTTTCAGGATATTTACTCTTATCATGACTATGCTCTTTTTCTAAGGAAAACTTTTGCATTAGTTGGTATCTGTAAGTTGAATTAAATAAGAAATTAAAATTGTGAAGTCTCCTGATACATACAGTCTTAAACCCACCTATTTGCAGCTTTCCATCACTTTCTATTTCGTTTTTGATAAATTTCCCAGGGGCTAAATAGCTACTTACATTTTCCTAAAATATTGCGGTTTTTGTAATATGTTATGATTTAACTCAGCCTAAATAAAATCCACAGTTGATTTTTGAAATCTATTAGTTACAGCCTTTAAAGCAGCTATGTATATGCATTTATACAACAGTATTAGGTTTGATTTGGGGTTTTTGACAGTTTTATGTAAAACATTCCTTTAAAGAGATGATGTTTGTGAATTTCATGTCTTCAGGGTCCATGTGTACATGATGAAGAATCTGGCCTCCCTCAGACAGGAAAACATGCGCTTAAAACCCTTTTGTATCACTGCCAGTTCTATGAACATGTGAAGCAGATGGTGAAACACTGTTACCTAGGATGTTACATGTTTGATTTGAATTCTTCCAAGGAAGACAATCTCATCATAGAGAAAGGTGGTATAACTGGTAAGTGATGTTAATGTAATCTTGTAGTATTTTGAACCGACATAAATAATTTCTAGTTTTGAGTAACTTACCTCAAAAAATTCTTATTAAAAATGGAACTGAAAATTAATATTCAAGCCATGCACTTAAATATGTTAAGAAAAATATTGCTCTGAGGATTTCAGTGGTGGATAAGCCAGTAGCTTTAACATAGTGCAGAAAAAGCTCTGGGCTGTTATCTACATCTTCAAAAAGTTATAAAAAGAAAAGATGCAATTGGTTCTGCAGTATAATTTCTTGCAAAATATTATTGGTAAAATACTTTTTACAGTTATGACTTTGACGGACCAATACAATGAAAGTTTAGGATAAAGAAATATATGGACTGTTTCTAAGACTCCTCTTTCTTGATGTGTTCAACGTCAAAGATGCATGAGTCGGAGTGGGCTCTTATATGCTGAAGTTAGCTGCATTCTAAGGCATCAGATATAATTTAATTTGTAGACTGAAAAAAAATTTAATACTCAGAAATATTGTTCAGAAAGCAATTAATCAATATGAAAACCAAATTTGGAATGCTCCAGACACACAGGTTAAAAAAAATAAAAAAATCAATCTAAGTCTTACTGTGATGCATTGTGGGAACTGACATTCTTGTCAAAAATATACGTTATGAACTTTAGAAAGCTAGGAAATTTGTCAGAGAGCTCCATTAGTAAAAACTGTTCAAGGGAGGGAAAATTAGTAAGTTTGTTCTTCTTGGTTTCTTCATTTTATGTGTGCCTAATTTTTTGTTTCCATCTTCTGAGGTTACAAATTTAAACAGTTCTTCTAGGCCTGCTTCTGTTAAACTTAGTTACAGAAACATGAACAGAAAAGGAATGTTATTTTGCCTAGCAAGTTGCGACTTTGACAGACCAAAGGAAAATAAGTATTATTGGTTAACTCTCTGATTTATCAGAGAATTACCTTAGCAGTATACAAAATTCATCCATAAAAATCCTCAATTTCCTCTGTGGCTACAAATGTAATCTATTTTCTTATTTATCTGTAAGTGTAATTTTTTTCAGTCCAACACATTCACTCCTTCCATGCTTATCTTTTTTGTGTCTCTTGGTAGTTCTGTTAGTTGATGCAATCATATCTAAGAGCAACTCAAACTCCAGGATTGTAGAACTTTTCAGTGAGCAGTTGAGAGATGTTTTATAGGAATATCAAAAAGCAAAACCAAAAAAAAAAAAGATATTTTCCAGGAGCTTTAAAATGAGGGGGGAGAATAATCTGTGATATTTCAGGAATGAGATACAGAATTTTTGTTTATTTTTTAAAAAGGGAGGACATGACAATGTTTACTCCATCTCTAAAACTGTAGTGCTTGAAAGGCTTACAAGTCCTCTATTCTTGTGTTCAGAATTGTGTTGTTTATCTATAGTGACCTGTTTTTACTTCTTAATAGGTGTCGTGTCTCTTAATAGCAGGTTTTGCTTTGGTTTATCTTCCTAAACCCATTTTTGTCATCTTATTCCCCAATGTATTTTCCTCACATTTTTCAGGAGTATAAAAATAAAACCCATCTGCAAAGTTAGGTTAAAAATAAAATCAGTTAGTTCAGTTTAGTAATTAGCTAAGATATATATAGGACTCCTACTTTTGTGGATTTTACATTCAGAATCTCTATAATCTAGTTCTTTTTTTCCTAAATATATGAAAGCCTCAAAACCTACTATTGGCAGGTTTGTGCTATTTCTGGCACTTTTTATTCTGAAACAGATCTACAAAGTTATTCTGTCTTCATTATATTTATGAATATGGGTTCTCTTGAAACTGCTTCTCTTCAAATGTGAATTTGAAATCTAAGGTCTATGCAGCTGCTTAAGTGTAGATTTTTCCAGACTATTTTGTTTCACTGAAAATTGTATTATATTTAAGTCCTGTTTATTGAAGGGATTTCGTGAATAAGAATTCGTAGGTACAATGTATGAAAAATTGTAATTCTGAAGATATCAGAATATAACTGTGTTTGCCTACTTTTCTGTTTTACTGAAACGGTCCTTTGAAAATCTTGTAATGCTCTCTGCAGGTCTTTTAGGAATGAAAAAGAAAACTTCTTTTTTCTTTGATTTTTTTAATTCTTTTTTTTTGCTACAGACTTTGATGATTCTCTTAATCTTTGGAAGGCTCCATCCAGTCAAAGCCATTCTTCACATTCCCAGTCAACATCTGAAACTATGGTAACTTGCAGAGCAATCTATTAATTTTATATTTCAAGTTCATGAAATGTTTTAGTAAAATTAGCACTTTTACAAATGCTATAGAAACCCAACAAAACATAAAACACCAGCTGAAATGAAACTGAAAATTTAAAAGCTGAAACTTAATTTACTCTGAAGTAGATTTAATGTGTTGAAGAAAGCTTTCATGGTTATTTACCTGAGCACAAATAAATAAAATAGCTTACCTTGACTAGCAAAGTGCATAAGGCACTGCCGAATTCTGTAGCTTCTCATGGCAATATGAGACATACTCTCTACAGATTACTTTGTAATTCACTTTATTGACAAAATGCAGTCATCTCCATCTATAGCTGTTTCTTCTGCTGCTTTTATCCTTACTGTCCTTTCAGAGTGAACCCATATTTACATTACACAGCTACAAAACTGGATCAATCAAAACCACATAAGTATATTGTGTTAAAATTATATTCTGTGCCACAGTAAACTCTGGATTCTGAAAGTGCTTTTACAGAATATAACAGTGGCACAAGTGTTTGCAAGACCCAAAATAGACATAAAAAATACAAGAAAGCAAGTGGCTGCTTGAAGAATTTGTTTCTGGCTAGGATGATTATTGCAATGAAAAGCTATAAACATATGCTGTCTTTCAAGATGGCAGATGTAAAGGAAGAGAAATTGAAATACATGCTTCCACTTCCAGAGTAGATTTGCAATATCAGATCAGGCTGTGGAGGAAGCTTTTATAACGTTCATTAGTTACAGGATAAAAGTAATATATTTTCACAGACTGCAGCATAACTCCAAGAAAATGCTGACATGTTGCACTGAAATCCATTTTAATAATTTTTCTTCAAAAATTTTTGATTTATGAAAGACTGTCTAATGTAATATGAAAGCCATAATGTCATAGCTCAGAAGTTTTTCTGTTAAACAGGTATACCTGTATGACAAAGAATGATAGAGCACAGGATGCTATCTTATTTTATTCACTAAAATTGTTGTGCCCAGTTTTCCTGTGGATCATGACAAAAATTAAAACATAGAAAAGCCAGTAGTGGAGTTTTGTCTCAAAATATTTTGCAATTTTAATTTTTCTTTACTGTTCTCTTTTACGAATTTATTGCTGTCTAGCACTGTGACTGTTATCTGGGATGTTTTTAGTAATTGAGGAAAAGTTGTACCCTAGTTTTAAGCTAAAATTTCTCTTTTTCTGAAATTGTATTAATTATTTTGATTTTCATTTATCTAAAGAACCCCCCCAAAAGACCATTGGGATGATTTTAAACACAAATATTCAAATTTGAATATTTGAAACTAAAAAAATGAAAGTGTATGTAAATCAGAAAGTAGATGCTAACAGGAATAGTGCTCTAAAAATGTACAATAAATCTCAGGTTGTTTAAAAGCAATTGTTTCCAAATTACTTTTTAATGAATAAATTAAATGCCACTTTCTTATAGGAATAAAAGTTGAACAAATTTCATCTTCTTTGGTTCATGTTACTTCAGTGAAAATTTAATTTCAGCAATTCATCAGGGTTGAGTGTCTAATCGCCTTAAACTTGTGCTTGAGTTCTCATGCAGAGTTCATTACATGAAGTCGCTTCAGCAGAAAAAGGGAAAAAATAATTTCAATATACTAGACCAAATTTGTATTTGTATGTGTAAAGTAGCATCATAGTTTAACGTAAAAGTATAGCACTACAATTCCATGTAACAAATGGGCAATTAATTATTTAAAGTGGAAAACTCAAATACTAAGATACACTTATTTGTGTCAGTCTTCCAGATATTGAGACTTCATATTTGCTAAGATTGTGCTCTTACAGGTAATGTAAGAGAATTTTATTCAAGTGTTGGTTTTGTTTTGTTTTCCTTCTTCCCCTGATACATATGAAAGTTTCACATAAAAGCTTTGATTGTCATTTATAAAGTTAATTTCCGTTTGTCCTTCATGGACCTCTAAATTCTTGGTTTTACTTAGTAAGTTTCTTCTCTCTAATGAAGTACTGTTGCTGACATGAGAGATAGTAAGATGCAGAGGTCTGATGTTCAAATGCCAGTACTAATTAGGAGAAGAAAGACAGAGGAAGGGAACTGAGGCTAAGTACAAACTGTATTTCAGAGAGCAGTTAATGACTATTAACTTTCTAGTAAAGTGTGGAAATACCTTTAAAATCTCAAAATTGTCCTTAAGTCAGGGATTCAAAATTTATTCCTAGGTAAATTTAAATTTTATACTCCTACAGTTTGGCCCAAAGTTTTCCATTTTGATGTATTAAAAAAAAAAAGAAATACATGGTGAAGTCATTGCCAGAAGTTTGTAGAAGTTTCATATACTGATGGTAGCAAGATGTGCTTATTCCAATCCCGCTAGATGGCATGCTTTCGCTATCGCAGATGAAAGGGAGTCAGCGGGTCTTACAGAAGGGAAAAATGTTAGGTTTTTTGTGGTCAACATACACAAATAATTGAGAGCTACCAGCTATCAAACCAACTAGATTGTTTCTATTAGAAGATCTTCGCTGATATTTGGGTGGTTGTTGTTGGTTTTTTTTTTGTTTTTTTTTTTTTTTTTTTTTTTGTTTTTTTTTTTTTTTTTGTTTTTTTTTTGTTTTTTTTTTGTTTTTTTTTTTTTAGTTTTCCTGAATTTCCCATATTTGTTCATTTCATGAATGTCAGTCTAGGAAGCTGAAACTGCTTTTTTCTTCAGTAAGCGATATCTTGAATGTACTTGGAGTAGCAAAAGTGATGTATTTTTACTGAATGATGTGAATTTTTTTCTGTGAAAAGGTCCACTATATTTTTTTTTTGTGTGTTTGAAAACAGTTTGGGCCAAAATAAAAAGACACTATTAGTTTTCCTCTGTTTTCAGTTTTCATGTAATCAATACTTTAATTGAGCTGTCTGCTATCAAAGGCTGCTTTCATACAGTGTTCATGTGACCTTAAGTGAAAATAAAAATCTAAATTACTTTTTGGCTCCATCATTTTTTTCTCCATCCCCAAATTTGCAGAAAATAAAATTAAGAGCATTAAAAGCAGGTACATTAATTTCAGAAAACTTTCTTTTTTAAATTTAGTGTATAAAATAGTCTGTCAGAGGTCTTGCAGAGGCTGTAAGTACACTCTTGCCCATTTTACAAAGAACAGCAATGTGAGGATGAAATCAGTGTTTCAAGGTCATGTGAAAGACAGCAGCGGCACTGATCTGTTAGGTGTTGTCTATGCACTGTATTTATTGTCTTGAAGATCTCAGTGCATTAAAGATTTTTTATCAAATTTATGTTTATTTTTCTGTAAATTGGAATGTGGATACTGCAGAATGCCCAATTCTGAGATTAAAAATCTGTGGAATTAGTAGTTTAAACGTTAACTCAGGTTATCATTACAGAGGACAAATCTTCATTCCCGTTGTAACCCGTGTGTTTGGTTTTTGTTTAGTACATATGACTGAGAACACCAATCAGCATTGATATTCTAACTTGCTTCACAATGCATAAATACACTAGGGCTTTTCTGTGCCCAGGACAAAATGAACAGTTGTGTAAAGACTTGAGCTAAAAATGGTGCAGGTTAAAGATCTACAGACATTTCCCAGATAGTGTTAAGTCATGGTCATTTTTCCTATGAAATCTTCTTGCTATTTTACAAAAATGTGTGCTTTATTTTATGGAACCATGGTTACCAGACTGCTATACAGTTAAGTGATTTAAATCTTTGAAAATAGAACTGAATAGAATTAATCACTGCAAGCCTATCAAAGCAGTGCCAGTAGGATTTTTATACTAGAGGTTAAGACCTTTTATTCATATCTGGTAGATAAATGGCAAACCCCTCACATTTCTCCTGTGTTTTCCACTCAGACAATTTTTGTATTAGTTCTAATATGCAGGCCTCATCTTCTCCCCACACACAACGCTTTCTATTCCCCAATTAAACCCCCTTCCAAAGTCTGTTGTTTCACTGTTAAGCCACAGAATACTGCATTGCTCCCAGAAAGAATGTAGTGGCAGTAGAAAATATCCTTTTCTAGGTACAATGTCCCAGACTCCCAGTTCATCCTTATCAAAGGGATTTATAAAAGTTGTAATATCTTTTCTCTCCTGGAGGGCCGAACATTGTGAAAACAAATTCATTGTGCTACTATGTCTCTTCTGTTAAGATAGCAGAAAATTTCTGGTCTTAACCCATGTCTCACTGTGAAACAATTACCAATAAATGTTCTGTCAGTGCAGGAAGCTGGTATTATTCTAACTAGATAAAGCATTTATTATTTTTTTTTAGCTTGTCTAAAAACTTGTATTTTATTTCTTTGCCCAAAGTGCTCAGACAGTTGTAGAAGGTGAGAAAGAAGTATGAATTATAGGTGATAGTATTTACTAACACGTGAAAGCTTATATAATACATAATAATATATTCAAGATTATTCTCAGCGTAGTAATACTTCCTTTTAGTGCTTTGCTTATTGCCGAAGAACCATATGGACTGCTAGAAGTTGCATTTTGGGTTTGTACTTTTTAAGAAAGTGTTTGTTTTTGTCACTTACTAGAATGCTTGGAATCGAAGTGTATTGCTGAATAAGTGCAGAATTTATCATGTGTCAAGGTGGATTGCTTTGATATAAATAATAGATTTTAATAATTATTTTAATCAGCAAGCATGAAGCTTTAAATAATTTATTTCAATTGGTAAATATGATTTTTATTTGTATGATCTGACCAGAATTTGAATTTAAGTTCATTGGTACAATTTGGTACTGCATTTTATTAGCAAGAAAACTATTTAGCCAAGCATGTCCTAATGTTTCTGTGACCCAACCTATATGCAAATCCTGGGATTCAGACATGCATCCCACATCTTACTGTAGCTTGTTTTCTGTGTTATAGTAATCTTCTGCCTTTTTTAAGGAACAACTGAACATGCGTGAGGAAAGGACTGTAGGATGGACATTAATGGGAGACAAGAGGAAAAATAGGGGAGAGAAGGGAGTTACAGAATGGAGATGGCAACCTGTAGCTCATGCAGGCAGTGTGGTTTCAAATAAAGATGCACCGATGAAAGCCTAACAACATTTGAAAGTGATAGGGAGTGGGAGGTGGGGTTAAACCTTCTAGGAGATGAGAAATGACTAAGCTGACTGTTCCTGTAGCTCAAAATGCTGCTGAGTAAATCAAAGCTAAACCTGGAAAGCAGTGACCTAACTGCAAGGATACAATAGCTAGGAAGGGAGTGATCTGTGATTTCCTTCCCTCCTCAGTTTTTGTCAATTAAGTCACTTTTGACTTTCCTTTAGGTAAAAACAAATATTCCAACTGATTTTCTAATACAATTTGGAAGATAAAACCTTTGAAATATTTTGGTCTTCCTTGGGAAGTTTGCTGTGAGGGAAAGCCTAATGACATCCTCCTGCAAGCTCACTGGATTCCCCAGCATTCTGTATTCTTTACACTGTATAGCGAAATTCTCGAAGAAAACTTCTGTGATGTGAATGGTCCAGCTAGAAAACAAAAAACGGAAATGAAAAAGTGTCCTGACATGAGAGATATTTATCCTATACTCTTGAAACAGGTCATAGGTCTTGTTGTATCACGAAGGTATCTTATTAAGCTGGAGACTCTAGGTCTCCTGACCTCAAGCTTGTGGTTTTAAACACAGTAGCAAGAGCATTAAGAACTTTTGAAAGCATGCAAAATTAATATGATAGATAATATAAAACTGGTAGGAGGAGCATGGTAGTAAATCGTGTGAATATATCTCCACTGTGAAATGGATACATAAAGGCCTAAGATTAAGAGAAGAGCCCAGAGTCAGAAAGTCTCTGGAATGTCAACTTTGTCTGATGACTAATGCACTTGTGATATTTTTATCTGAGCATGTCCTGTTACAAATGGACAAGTGCTGATGTTCTCAGCAGAGTAAATAGTCCGTGAAAAAATTGAGTTTAAATGCTTCAGTAATGCCTTTCTATCTTTATCAGAATGTAGATTGAATCAATTAAATAGATGAAAGAGGGATGAAGAGGAGGAATTTTCAGTAACATGAACATTGATTAGTTTTTAACGGAAATGTGAAATGCGAACAGCCAGAAACATCTTTCAGTAGTTTCAGTTATTGGATGTTTTTTGAACATGTATATACATATACACAGATATAGGGAACAAAATGTAGTGAAACGGGTTCTGAAGAGTAATTTTTACATTGTGTTTTGATTTTACTGGGTCCTGTCATGTCGTGATTCCCTCTGCACCCCAAGCAAAATATAAATAGAAGTCTGCTCTGTAGAAGCTGGGATCGACTAATTTCCTTTTTATGGCTTTCTAGATTCTGTCTATGTCACCAACACTGGGGACTGTTACTGAGCTTCAGGCAACAGTTCCAACAAATCCAGTCAGTTTTATTCCTGAAACTGTAGTTGATCGGCTTACGGCACAAGGTAAGTCAAACTTTGAGTTTGGTACCTAGTGATGAATACGACGTATTAGCCTGCCCGTATTCCAGTATTTGTACACGCATATGGAGCTTGTGTATTGCTGGAACAATGACTATTGATGCTTCTAGTGGTTGTTTTAGAAGACAAACATGAAACACTGCCTCTAAAATTAAATGAGGGTGAAATATACTTGAGAAAAATAAGTAAAAATGGTTGATACTGTGTGAAATGTCATGCAAGACTGAAGTTCTATTCCTGGCATCCATTCACCCTTTCAAAACAATCAATTTTGGTAAAGCTGTCATGTACGTATATGCACACACACAAAGATGTATATATAATTCTCTATGTATGTAGATAGATAAAAATGTATGTAATGTAAAAAAATGCATATAGTGTATGTAGAGACATCTATGTACAAATATAAAATATTTTTCTGTGAAGGGTGGAAATAAAACTATATATTTTTTCAGATTCACCATTTATTTTTAACAATTATTAGTGCCTTGTAGAACAAACATTTTATTTCAGGACTATTTTAAATAATGCTTTTCCAGTATCTGACTTCTTTTTTATTTTCTTTTGGTTTTATTTTATCTTCTTCTGAATATACCTTTTAAATGTAAAGTTAAATTGGATGTTTTATGAAAAATAAAAAGCAATTTGTTTTCTGTAACTGCTCTAATTAGTATTTTGTGTTTTTTCCTTTTGTTTGTTTGTTTTGTTTTGTTTCTGTTTTTGTTGCTATTAAATGCATTCTAGGTCAAAGTGACACAACCACAACAGAATCTCCAAGTCAACATGATTCTCCCATGTCTGCTGCCCTTTCTAAACAGTGGGCTATAGTAACACCTGCTCTTTTGTCAGCTGTTTGCAGCCTTCTGCACAATCTGCTGGTTGTTACTCCAGAAGATACTGGAATTGCTCTTCAACAGGCACATTTGCTGACAGCTTTCAGCAGGTATGAGATCAATAAATAACTGCTGAATTACAAACAAGGTGTAGCAATAGAGGTTAAAAGTTTGAAATGAGGTCTACTAGTGTTTCTTATCAAAATTATTATATCGATCACTTCTTGCTTTTGAAGTGTTCAAAAGTGTCTTAAAAAATACAATCAGCAAAAAAGAATCTGTATTACTTCTTTCTGTCCCAGAAAAGATAGTCATATTGGAGATTCCATTTGTGGTGTCTGCCTTCTACAGGACTTCTGTGTTCCTCTGGTAGTGTTTTAGGTTTTTGTCTAGATAGTTATTTAGTCATCCCTTTTGGATAATGATAACTTTTTTTTTCTTTAGTAGGACAGTACATTATATAGTCAGGAATTAAGAATTGCAGTTCTTTTCAGTTCTTTTTATGATTTTCTTCTTTAGATTGTATGCAGTATTTTGAGGATGAGCCAGAATTGTCACACTAAAAGAGAGTAAAGAATGATTGCCATATTTGGGAAAGTACTGGATGATAGACCTTAGTGTTTCATTTCTTTTTTTAAAGAAGGAACCACTTCAAAATAGTCTTCAGATTGTATTTCATGTTTCTACTTGCATAGTAACAAATTCTTTCATCTGTACAAAGTGTTTGGAAGTCCTGAAGTGAAGCGTGAATATTGGTTCAGTTTTTCTTAAGGTTTTCAAGAGCTTTTGTAGTTGCTCTTCATACTTCAAAAAAAACCCAAACAATTAAACAAACATATACCCCCCCCAAGCAAACAGTGCAGTAGTAGCCACTGGATTTTGTTAGTCTAATCTGAAACGACTCATTGCTACTACAGTTGCCATTGAATAGACTTACTGCTAAACCCCACTATTTTAAGAAAGTGTTTCATAATTTTTTTCTGTTGATTTAAAATGTTCTCCTCTATATAATGTTAAATTAGTTGACTGTTTAATTATTTAAGTATATTTCTACTAACTTTATTTTATTTTAGTCTCATAAGTGCTAATCTTGTTGAGAGATATATCTTGGAACTGAAAGCTCCATTGGGTCATCCTTGCCGTATAGAACATGTAAAAGCTCAGGTTAGAGAAGTGTTTATTACTTTCTATTTTTTTTTTATTATGAAAATGATTATGTTTGCATAATCTATATTCAGTATCATAGTGCAGACACACTGACTGCTGTAGGCTACATTCATGTGAATCTGTGCTTTTGACAAGCTTTAAGAGAAAATAAACTGTGTTTTAACAGTACGATTTCTGTGTTAGAACTATACATATAACCATCAAACTGAAAACCAGTGTTTGAAAAATACAAATTGAATTTAGTGGTTGCAGAAATCATGTAATAGAATTTCTTTGAACAGTATTGAAATATGAGCGATAGTTACTGACGCATTTCATATTTATTTTCTGCAACAAAACAGGCAGCTTTGCTTTGTCTCCAATCCTGCAGGCATGTAGTTCTCAACTAATTTTGACGTATGCAAAGCATATAGGGTTACTGCCAACGGAACTACTTTTGTATCAAATTTAACTCTCTGTATATAACTTATAGAACATACTATGTTCATAGATCAGCACTATTTTAAAACTTCTGCTGCTTTGGATTCAGATTTACTTTGAAGAAAGATACACGGGTTGTTAAGAAAATATGTTTCTGCAGACATAAATAAATATATCAGGAATATTTTTTTCCCTAAAGCTTCAAATTGAGTTTGTTTTCAGAAACTACATGTATTTGCCAATATTAATGACCATTTTTAAGTTTTTCCTTGTGAGCTTCCAGAGAAATGATGCCGTACATATAACAAGAGTTATAACTTTCTCGCAAGAAACTTCATTCTTTATCACTAGAAAATTGATTTCACACATGTATTTTCAGACTAAGAATTCTGTTTCATCTTCTACAATAAAAATCACGGGAACAATTTTAATTAATATCCTGTTATTTCTTATAAGTCTTGTCTATTCAAAATGTTAAGAGTCAGTTGAGGTGATGTATTTACATTAAAAAAAATGTGGAAGGTACAATTATATTGCTTTATTTCATATATTTTTTAAAATATTTAACAGGTGTTATTACTACTTCAGTACTTGTCATCTGTGTCCAGGCTTCTGAAATCATGTTTATTGGTGGACTCTCAGCTTGTAATCCAGGGTGAAGTGTTGAAACCTCTCTTGGGAAATACGTTTATGATTCTCGCCATTCGCTCCAAAGATGGGCTAGGTAATGAAGCACTTTGTTCCCAGTGTCGCCAGGCAGAGTCAGTTCTTTATTTACATATCACCTTCATTTAAATTGGTAGTTGTTGTCAGGCTTAGCTGTCCTGGTTTGAGCACACATGTGAGTGATTTGATTTCCCTCCCCGTTATCTTTGCAGATACCGAGTTAACATCTGTACTTCATGAAACATGGGTCGACTTTTTCAACCTTCTGGCTACGTTATTGTGGAAGAGTGGCCGAATATCTTTTCCGTCTGTTACAGCAGCCCTTGCAAATCATTGCACAGCAATAATCGGTAATGACTATTCCTGGATGGATTTTAACCTAGCAACTAATAAAATAAATAAACAGAAAAGAGGGACATTCCTGTTTAGATGCTATAAAGTAATTAGCAATGGCATATGCAAAATGAAAACCAGATGTATCCAGAGCTTGACTAACTTTTCCCCTTAACTGAATTTTTACAACTCTTTCTGATCTCATCAGACTAACCTTTGAACTGTTAGATAAATTCACAAGTTCTGTTTGCATATATGGGTTAGTGATTCTAGTTGTAAATCTTAACCAAATATGGTGCCTGTGAATAAAGCCTGAAATAATCCATTAGCACTTCATTTTTTTCCCTTGTATGTTATGTTGGGTTTTTTTGTTTGTTTATTTGTGTTTTTTTTAAAGTTTATTATAAAGGGAGTTGTTGGGGGTTTTTGGATGTTTTTTGGGGGTTGAGGGGGGGTGTTGGTTTTTTTTTATTATTATTCCTTCATTAGTTACTTGCCTAGTTAGGGCTCTAGGTCATCAAGATTCTCTGACATGTTTCAGTACTGAATTATGAGCATAATCAAGCAGTTGCATGTTAAGTGATCTCGTGAATCCAAATTCAATTGCACACAAAGCAGCTGATGGGTACTGTTGGCATCATAATGTAAGCTGTTGAATAAAGTGAGAAGAGTTCAGAAAATTGTTGAACAAAATAGTGATATAGCAAATCAAATTTTTTTTTTTTATTGTTCTTGTTTTCTAGTCAAATCAATGCAGAGGAATTAGTTCATTCAGATGTTATAAACCCCCAGTTTTTCTTTCTTAGATTTTTAAAGACTTGTCAAATGAATAGAATTTGTAAATTCCTTGTGCAGTGAACAGGTATAACTGCTTGGCTTGCATGCTTTCTTTTGATAAGAATTTCTGAGTGCCAAAGCACTTAAGCTTTATTCAGAATGAAAATAAAATTATTTATTTTTCTGTTTAACCTTTCAGATAACATTTGTGATTGTATTCATTTGTCAACCACATATCCTACATTATGTATGACTAGTTTACAGTTCCTCTCTGTCCTTTTGAATGAAGAAAGATGGATCCAAGATAAAGAGAATATGTGCCAGAATCCATCTATTAGCTTTCTTCTGGATCACGCTGAAGGATGCCAGGCATCAGTAGCTCAACTTACTACATTAATTATTCAGGTATTTAAAATTTCAAGATGTGATTACAGGATATATTTTTACATTTTTGTATTTTGTTAAAAAGGAATGTAGTTACCTAATAAAAAAATCAATTGTTTCCAGTCATGAACCAAGACGTCTTTAATTTGCGACATCTATTACACTCATTTTTGAAATTCAGGTAATAAGCTGGAACAAATGCAAAGCAGCAACTTAGGAAGGGCCTTGCAAGGCAATTGTGCTGCAGCAGCATGGTAATGTTATACAGAGGAGATATAATACATAGAATGTATTTGGCCAAATACACACACTTTTATTTTCCTGCTTTTCCAAACATGTAATGAGATTTTTTAAGGTTTGACACATAGTTATCCTCACTGTAAATTACAGCATTGTTTTTTATAACAGCTGCCTTCATAAAAATTGTGAACCACAATGAATCATTAAGCCTTCTAGTTCATTCCCCGATAGTGTAAGATCAGTGTTGTTGCATTTAAGGAGCATATATTAATGTATTTTCCAGGCTAGTTTTAAATTGGCCAGATAGTGTATTTTCACACCTTTTTTTAGGAACTTTGTTGCCTGACAAAATATATATTTTGGTGACAAAATGTTTTTTTTCTAGATACTTATTCTGAACGTTATGTCTTGCTTAGTGTAATCTTATCATAAATTCTTATTTATACTTTTATATACTGTCCCAACTGATTCTTTTTACCTCCTTTATATTTACATCTTTCACTTACATACAGACTTTTAAAATATCTTCCATTACTTAGTGAGAAAAAAAGTAATATGTGAAATTTTTCTGATATATTTTTTCTTCGCAAATTGGTTTCTTTATGTACTCACTGTCCTTCTTTAAATTATGTGCATTTTGTCACTGTAACAATCACAGTAATTCATGACTGTGCTTGTCTAAAAGATGCACATTTCATATAACACAGCTTATGATTTATCATGTTCTGCAGTCCATGTCTCTTTTTTTTTTTTTTTTTTTTTGGTACTAATCATATTTGGTATTGTTTTGTTATGTAAAACATTAGTTTTTCAACATGTATTAGTGCATATTGGATCATTTGGCTAAAATAATGCTCGTAGTATCACTTAATCTCCTCTCTTCCTATGGTTGCAAAATTCTTGTAGAGTAAGCTTATTCCTACCAGGACTTCTCTTGATCTGGCTGATACCTGTCACACAATTTGTGTTTCTCTGCTGCAGTCTTACACCACTGTGCTTCTATTGCATTTATTCGGGCATAATTTCTGTCCACTGAGAACCTGGTGTCTTTTAGGGAGGAGAAACTTCGTGAGAGGATATTTCTTACTGTTGCTATATAGGCCACTAAAACTAGAATTCCTTGGGCAACTAATTGCAGATAATTTGAGTGCATAGAGATTTCCTTTAAGGACATGATTTTTCAGAGGTTCACAGCAAAGCAGGGACATTTTATGGAAATCCCATAATTTGCTAAATATCCTATTAGGTTTCTTATTTGATGTTCCTGTATGTGCCTAAAACTGAATTCCTTAACTCTGGCGCAAGAAATGCAATTGCATGGAAGTATGTCACATTCCCTTATTTTCATACAATTATACATAGCTCATTACCAGTCTTTGCTATCAAAAAGTGATGATTCTTATGGTGACAGCAGAAGAAGTCTACACAATGATGAAGTAACTGCAGCCAGGCCAAAAGTACATCAGACACTGTGACATGGTATTGTAAAGAGACAGCCGCTTTTTAACCTGTTCTTTAACTGTGCAGAGCAGTAGATAGACATTGCATTTTGTTCATAAAATAGCTCAAAAGTTATGCTAGCTGAGGCTTTATAATGCATTAAAGGGATATAGCTGCTGTGATTCCCTCAAAAGAATAGCAGAATTAGGAAAAAAGCAGCTTCAATTTTTAGAGCAAAGTACATATATTTATTTACTGCTTCCCTCCTTCCCCCACCAACAGCCATTGAGAGGCAGTTGAAAGAGGAGCCCCTAGGATGTAAAGTTGGCTGTTAAAAAAAGCCAAACACGCACAAAACATTACACAAAAAAATATCAAACCACATAACGACTGAAAAATTTAAATATAACCTTCCTTCAAGAGAAGCACTTAAGCAAATAGCTGACTAACATAGAAAAGGCAGTGGGAGAGAGTTTTCAAACAGTCATCTCCATTAATCATCCTAACTACATAAAATCTGCAGAGTAGTTGATATGCAATGGCAAAAGCTAACTTAGGACCTTGTCTGCAGGTGTGAATATTAGCAGAACGGGTCCTAAATTAGTATGCACTCTGGTATATAAACACTTCAGTAAATGCACGTGCTGACTTCAGAAAGTTTTGGTGCTTTTGTGTATGCCAACTTTAAACCTCGTATACGTATTTTCAAGATCAGAAGTAAAAGTAATAAGGAAACCATAATCTGTACATGTCTCAAATTTAGGCCCAGCTTTTATTTTCTACATATAAAATGTATAATGTTTTAGAAAGTCTGTCATCTCCCCTTCAACTGACTTGCAGCAGGTGCAGACTAACATAGCTATGTCTGCTGTGGATTTATGGGACATCTTAAATTTATTATACATCATAATTTCAAAAAAGTGTTAAAAGTGTCCTTTCACATTTTAATACTTTAATGCTAGTAGTTAAAAATGATAAAATCTGCTTGCAGAAGAAATTATATATTTACAGTAATTTTTTTCCGTTCAACTAACTAGTAGTTAGTTGTCAATTATTAATTATTTAAATGTTCCCTATGATTGACTTCTTAATTAAAAACTGCAATTCTTTATTGAAGAGTAAAGGAAAAAAAGCATAAAGAAGCATACTTTAAGAAATAATGGAATTTTGATACTTCTAATCTGCATTTTAGGTTATGCAGGATTGAAGTAACTAAAATTTTTTTTTTTCATAGAATCATAGAATGGTTTTGGTTGGAAAGGACCTTAAGCATCAGCTGATTCCAACCCCCTTGCCAGAGGTAGGGACACCTACCACTAGACCAGGTTGCTCAAAGCCCCACCCAGCCTGGCCTTGAACACTTCCAGGGATGGGGCAGCCATAGTTTCTCTGGGCAACCTGTTCCAGTGTCTCACCACCCTCATAGTGAAGAATTTTTCCCTAACATCAAATCTAAATATGCATTTTTTCTGCTTGAAGCTGTTCCCCTGTCCTTTCACTACATGCCCTTGTAAAAAGTCCCTTTCCAGATTTCTTGCAGGCCGCTTTAAGTACTGGAAGGCTGCTCTGAGGTCTCCCCAGAGTCTTCTTCAGACTGAACAACCCCAGCTTTCTCAGCCTGTCTTCACAGGTGCTCCAGCCCTCTGGTCATCCTTGTGGGTCTCCTCTGGACATGCTTGAGCAGGTCCATGTCCCTCTTGTGTTGGGGGCCCCAGAGCTGGATGCAGTACTCCAGGTAGGGACTCACAAGAGCAAAGCAGAGGGGAGAATCACCTCCCTTGACCTGCTGATCAGCTCCTTTTGATGGAGCCCTGGATGTGATTGGCTTTCTGGGCTGCAGGCACACGCTTCCAAGTCATGTTTTTCTAACTTGTGTGAATTAACATCAAGCTTAAGATTTGATTTTTATATTTTAACTACTCAAATGTCTAAATTATTAAATTTGAAGAGAAACCACCACCTATTAGTACAGAAATAATGGTTAATTTACTTAGAATATTCTTGTGTTGCTGGTAGCTTTGGGATCTAATTAGGATCTAATTTTGGTATCTAATTGGTAACTGGTTTTATTAGATCACGTGTAATTTAAGAAAACCAATTGTAGTCTAAATGTGATTTTTTTTTTTGTTTTGTTTTGTTTTTTGTGTGTGTGTTTTTGTTGTGGTTTTTTTTTTTTTTTATAGCTATAAATGCAGAACCCAGTCCATGCGTTAGTGTTTTATTTTGGTCTTACTTTTCCTTATCTATGAGTTTTGGCTGTTTTTTGTTTTCAAGTTGTTAACTTAGTCTTCATCCCTTGACATTTTCAGTTCTGGTTACATTGAACACATAGAATCGCAGAATCGTAGAATAGTTTGGGTTGGAAGGGACCTTCAAGATCATCTAGTTCCAATCCTCCTACCATGAGCACGGGCACCTTACAATAGATCAGATTGCTCAAAGCCCTATCCAACCTGGCTGGTAACCCTAGAGCTTAGGTCGAGATTTTATTGTGTATTACAATTTGACAAATTTGTGGCAATTATTAACTAAAGGGCTAACACCAATAAAAGGTGATACATGTGATGTATGTAGAAGTGTAAAATCTATGAGGTCCTATGGCTAAGGTACTCACGAGATTTCTATCTAAAGTATTAAGTTTTTCTTAAGATGCTATATTTTTGGCTAGCTTTAAAATGTGTTTCGCTATCCAGCAACGGTTCTTATTTTATTGTATTACACTGCTTACCATTTTCTGTTGTACTGGATATCAGTATTGGAATGATAATTTAGGAAAAATTGCTAGATAGAAAAAATTCTCAAGTGGATAATATATAAAGCACAGACAGATCCTCATCTTTCAACTATCTTGTTATATGACTCCAAATAAATATTCCTTTGAAAGCACAGAGGTTATATTTATGTTATTAGAGATACTGTGATGTTCACAAAAATAAGACAAATGACAATTTTTCTCTGGTTGGAAGAGTATCTAGAGAAAACCCCAGCTATCAGTGTGTCAATGATATTTTTATTCTAAAGAATTTCACTGGTATTTAATGTCTTTTCTTCATCGCTGTGTTGAAGGAAAGTGAGATTGCACTTAACAGAATGTCAGTGAGTTGACTGCAATAGCAAGCCTGAATATTAGAAAAAGCCTGAAATGCTAGGGCTGGAAATCTAGGCTTTAGGAATGTAGAATGTTAAGAAAAGAGGAGTGAGCCTAAGGGGGGGGGGGGAAATCTTAACATTGTAGTTAGGAAAAATAATTAAAAACTTCAATCAGACTGACTTTAAACATGAGTATAGAGAGGGAGAACTCTGTACAGGAATATAGTGATGAATCATCCAAATGAAAATATAGGTCATGATAACGTTTGTAGATATGAATACTACTTTGGTCCCTTTCTCATTTTGGTAGTAAAATTTTATTATCTATAGATCTGTGAAAGAAAATCTTCAAAGGATGTGCTGAAAGAAGCTGCTACAAATGCACTGCTGTCTCTTTTAGCTGTCAGTAAAAATGCCCAGAAATCTGCTTTGGAAGGTAAGCATTTCAAAATGTATGTTATATGATTTATGAATCAAATGCTTGCAGGTGTTTCATGTATTTTTTTAAATTGTAATGGTTTCTGTCAAACCAAAAGTCCTAGTTTTCAGTGGCATTTTTTTGCAGATTTTCACAGAAAACATTATTAATAATTAAACTTTTGAGCTGCAGATAAAATATTACATTGTAGCAAGTGTAAAAGCTTGTGGTGAAACCACAGCTCTTTGTTGGAGTGAGAAGAAACCTGTGAGCTTTTACTGCTAGTGGCATATTCATCCATTCAAAACCAGAGTTTCTGTGCTGGTAGTATCTTCCATTTCTTGTTTCATGCTATGCCAGTACAGGTTTGTAGGTGAAAGTATGCCCTGTATTCTCAGTTCTGACTAGAGCCTTAATGACCTAGACATGAAGAGACTTTTTCTTAGCTTTGTTCTTCCCTGCCACTTTGTTTCTTTCTTCCCATTTTACAGTTTAAGTAGGACCTTCTTCCCTTGCAATGCATCATCTTTCATGCTAATGTTTTGATTTTACAGCAGTGAAACAAAACTTAAAAACCTCAAATCAAATACTTTTTGTCTCTAGTAGAACACAGGGGAGACTGGTTAATTTCTGTTTTTCTTGTGTCATGCATTAAATACCTGCTGATCAGCCCAAGTGCACTTTGTCTTGGGTGCTTTCTCATTACTTACATCTCTCTGTTGGTTTGTTCAGTACTTTAAAACTACACTGTGCTGAAATACATAACCTAGACATATCTGCTCAATGTCTCGTCGCAATAGTGCAGAAAACTCTGAACTTCAAATCCTGTGCTATATCCCTACTTTCTGCTCTTTCCCAGTGAGCTAATGGTCTACTCAGCCCATTGCTTTAATCAGGGCTCTTCTGCTGATGATGACCCTCTAGATCATCTAAGACCTAACTTCCTGTGAAGGCACTACCAGTGCATGAAGTGCATCGCATTTTACAGTACAGAAGCCTTCACGTCATCCTTGCTGGGATGCAACAGAAACCTTAGAGAAAAGGAAGGGAAGTTCTGAGGTTCAAATCAATGTCCTGAAGATATCTGTAGCTCTAACATCACCTGTTCAACTGTCAAGGACTACTTTTTAAGATATCCTGCACCTGGAAAGGAACAGCCCCTTACAGCAGTACAAGCTGACTGGGGAGCTGAAAAGGACCTTGAGGTCTTAGTAGGCAACAAGCTGAATGTGAGAAACATAACAGCATACTGGGCTGTATTAGCAGGGAACACAGCCAGTAGATCAAGGGGAAAGGATTATCTTTCTTCTACTTAGCACTTGTCAGACCAAACTCAGAGTAATGCATCCAGTTTTGGCCCAGTGCAAGAAAGACATCAACCAACTGGAGTTCAGCAGAGGCCACCAAGGTGGTTGTTCCTACCTGTCCTTAAAGGAAAGACTGAGAAAACTGGCAGTGTTCAACCTGGAAAAAATAACATTTTGGGAGGACCTAATAACAGCCCTCTCGTACCTCTGGGATTTTGGAGAAGACAGAGCCAGATTTTCCACAGCAGTGCATGATGTAGGAGGGCAAGAGAGAGTGGAGATAAATTGAAATATGTCAAACTGGCTATTAAGAAATATTTTTCATTCAAAGGCAGTAAAACAGTAGCTGGACATACTGTGCAGTCTGTCTTTGATCAGTTTCAAGACCCAACTGGATAAGGCCACAAGTAAACCTTTCCTGATCTTACAGCTGATCCTACTTTGAGCAGGAGGTTGGACTAGATGGCACCTGATGGCAATCTCATCCAACTTGAATTATCCCATGAGCCTATGATCACAGAATCATACAATAATTTGGGTTGGAAGGGACCTTTAAAAGTAATTTAGGCTAACTCTTCTGCAATTAACAGGGACGTCTTCAACTAGATCTGGTTGCTCAGAGCCCTGTCCAACTTGACCTTGAATATTTCTACAGGTGGGCCACCAACTACCTCTCTGGACAAACTGTTCCAGTGTTTCACCATCCTCATTGTAAAACTTTCTTCCTTATATCTAGTCTAAATCCCTGGTTTTTTACTCTAAAGCCATTACCCCTTGTCCTATTGTAATAGGTCTTGCTAAAAAGTTTGTCCCCATCTTTCTTACAACCCCCGTTAACTATTGAAAGGCTGCAATAAGATCTTACCAGAGCCTTCTCTTCTCCAGGATGAACATTCCCAACTCTCAGCCTTTCTTCATAGTAGTGGTGTTACATACCTCTGCTCATTTTTGTGGCCCTCTGGTCTGAGGACCCCAGAGCTGAGCAAAGTACTCGAAATTGGTTCTCACCAGAGTGCGGTAGAGGGGGAGAATCGCCCCCCCTCAACATGCTGGTCATGCTTCTTTTTGTGCAGCCCAGGATACAGATGCCCGCCTGGGCTGCAAGTGTACATTGTCAGCTGTTCATCTGCCAGTAACCCCAAGTTCTTCTTGGCAGGGCAGGTCTCAATCCCTTCATCCCAGACTGTATTAATACCAGTGGCTGCCCTGGCCCAGGTGCAGGATCTTGCACTTAGCCTTGTTGAACCTCATGAGGTTCACATAGGCCCAATTCTCAAGCTCGTCCAGGGCATTCTGGATGGCATCCCATCCCTCATATGTGTCAATACTGGTCCCAGTATGGACCCCTGAGGGACACCACTTGTCACCGATCTCTATCTTGACAGTGAGCCATTGATCACTACTCTCTAGGTGTAACCATCCAACCAATTCCTTATCCACTTTCAGTCCACTCATCACGTCTGTATCTCTCAAATTTTGAGAGAAGGATGTTGTGGGGGACTGTGTCAAAGGCCTTACAGAAGTCTCATATGAGATCCCTAGTTCTTCCCTTGTCCACTGATGTATTCACTCCATGATCTTGTGGTGAATTAAAGACTCTAGATCCCAAGGAAAGAGCCTAATTCAAAATTTTGCACTTCATGTCACCTCAACATTTGCTTTCCTTCCGCTTCAGATGCAGTAAATCTGCTGCTGTTATGGAAAAGTTGGGTAGGACAAGATAAATGCATGCCATGGCCTCTTGCCTGTTCTAGGCAGCATCGTTGAGGATATCCTGAAGAGTTTTTGTCTTCTTCTTCCCAAATCCATCTTCCCCTTTCTATCTTAGTATTCCTTCCTTTTGGCATTCTTCTCACAGGACTCTGTTGCAAAAGGATTCAAATGTATTCTTGCTTCTTAAGATCATTCAACTAGATGCATTCTATTTCAGAGACAGTTACTCCCTGATAATCAAGAAGATAATATATGGTATGAACTCACACAATTTGAGCACCTGAATCCTGATCAAGATCGTTGCAAGAAAGATATTTTATGTCTCATAAAATACTTTTGCTTATGAATAAACTTCAAAATGTTAGTATTTTTTGTCTTCCAGTTGACTTGATAAACACCTGTATAGAAAATATGAAACATATTCATGTGCAGCTGAATTTGGATTCCTTAAAGCCTGGGAAAGCACAGAAAAAAAAGGTAACTATAAAAGTCAGTAGACTGATATGTTAAGGCACTTCCAAGCTCTTGTTTGTTTGTTTGTTTTCTTTGTTTGTTTTCTTGAGGCCAGTACTGTTATTACCTGTCGCAGGTGAGACAGAGTAAATGATAGCTTGTATTGGATCTGGATACTAGGGTTTCTTAAAGATTCAGTGATTTCAGAGCTTTTTCCAACTTGATTATCATACACCCTCACTCTCCCACCCAGAGTTATGTTCATTAGCTCTCAATTTCCCTTTCCAAGAAGTAAACGTCTGCTGGTTCAGGAAAGTCAGGCAGAAAATCACATCAGATGGTTCTTTGCAGCTGCTCAGTTAACAGTGTTACTGGCCAAAGCCCCTGGACATGCACTGATGTTTGTCTCCCTGTGTCTCTCTAGTTTCCTGGATCTTCTCTCACTTGCAGAGTGACCCTTTCTTGCAGAGACTGTTTCTTTTCAGAAATCCTTGTTGCCACCAGCTTTTCTTTCCAGAACTCTTAAGCTTCTGTTTACTTAATCTAAATGTCCTATATGCTAAATACAATACATGATAGGCCTCAGAATTAGTGTTTTTTTCTCATGTCTTTTCAGTAACTGGAGGATTCAGGACTTACCATTTTTAGTCCAGGTTATCAAAATTAGCAAATAGCCCATTCTGGTTGAAGCCAGGAGCTAGCAGGCTTCTGGTTGAGAGTTCTAAAGTTCAGTTTCAGACATTCACATACATACATGTTTATGCATTTGTCACCTGTCAGTGCTTGCAATTTATATGTATTTAGCTCACAGCATGATCTAAGAGTACTGTATTATTTTCAAACATACTTGGATTTTCAACCTTAGCTTCATGGTCCTGTCCTATCCAATCCAGCCAATTTTTCCCATCTGGTTTCCACAATAGTATTTTTTCTGTTTCTCAGGTTTTCTTTCTCAGTGTCTTTCAACAAGTGCTAGACTTTTTGTTGTTGTCTGTCTCTGTACCAAGTCAGTCTTCTCCACCCCCCAAAACCAATTGTGCTTGCACATGTAAGTCACAGTTTTTTATTCGCTACATTGTCATACTATCTAGCTTCCAATTCTAATTCGTTTTCCGTCCTCCTGCATGTTTGGTCTTCGTGTCGCAGTCTCTTGTCATCAGATTCAATTGTCCCTGGCTTTAACTTCTTGTCAGAGTTGGTTTTTTACCTCATACTTCTGGTCCACTTCCACCACTTGTACTCCTAGTTTCTTCTCTGCATTCACAATTTCTTTAGCCTTTCTTTTTATATTTTTTTTTTATGACTTCCCTTGCAGTTGTTCCAGACTCTCACATCAGCCAGCTCTTGCTTACCACACCTAGATGTAGATTATTTCTTACCATCAGACAAGCGTTTTGTAAGATTTTTGTGGCAGTCTATTGTTTTCTACCACTTTCATCTAAAAGAATTTTTAAAATACAGACAGTAACCTCTGCTGTCAACTTTGATATCTTGTCCACTTCCACATAAAGCAGAAACTGCAGAAAGCATCTTCCTGTAGGATATTTCTGCATTGTTTGAGCTCAATGGTATTTTTCTCCAAGGCGTTGGCAGATCCAGACATTAGCCTTGATTTGCAAGTGTGGAGCTGTGTTTTAAAACAGTAAAGAGATTTGCAAAAGGCTTTGTGGCAGTTTTCTTTGCTGAACTGGGACTGTAGGTTGCTATATCATAAGTAACTGTGCTGTTCCTCATATGTGGTACATAATGTCGAGCAATCTAGTTTCATATGAGGAAAAGTAAGATTCAGCTGATGATTCACAAAACTGCCCCCCAGCCCACTTTGAGGCACAGTTCTCAAAGTGAAGTTATCAGAGCTTCGTTTCTTTTTCTCTTTCCTTTTAACTGTTTTATCTGATGTTCCTTTTTGTTCACAATAATTACAATGATCTTAACTAAGGGCATGAAAACTACTTACAAATAGCTAAGCTTTCAAAAAAAAAAAAAAAGAAAAAAAGAAAAAAGAAAGAGAAAGAGAACCAAACCACCTCAAAATAGTATTGTAGTAAAGATCAAGATAACCTAAACCAAATAAATACAGACAGTGCCATCGACAATCTGTAGCTTTTTCAACCTTATAGAAGTTTAACATAAATATAAGTTGTATCTTGTAGCATTTTGTAGGATTTAGTGATATTTGTATTTGTTAGATAAATAAACAATGTGGGAGTTCCTTGAAGGAATATCTTAGAGTTACTACTCATGTTTCTTTTTCATCTTACGCCTGACTTTCATTAACTTTTTTGGTGTAGGCTTTTACTTCTTCTCTAAATGTCATCAACTGTACGATATGATTTATAAGCAAGTACTGTTGCATCACCTTGTCTGTGATTAAGCAAGAATCCTATTTTATATTTTTGCTCCTTTATGCTTGATAGAACAGAAATAGTCTGCTGTGGTGAACAAGCTGTTGGAATTTGATTCAGAAGTGGTTTAGTGTGTCAACTTTATGGAAGTTAGGTCAGCCATCATTAGCCTTTTAGTGTCGCAGCACTGTCACAAAGATAGATTTTATTTTTTTTGTTTACTTGCATATTTGAATCTCAGTATAGGACTTTACTATCCGAAGGTCTATATTTATCTCTGTAATATTCTTATCAGGATGGAAACTATTCCTATTATTTTGGATAGGAAACTAGGACACTGAGAATATAAGGATGGATTGGTCTGACCAAATGTAGAGATCTTTAAGACAGAGCTAGTTTATCCTTGTTGTTATCCAAGGAAGGAAAATAGGTGCTTCTAGGGAGTGAGTCATTTAACTTGTTTTAGATGTCTGCTTTAGGGTGGAACAAGTACTCAGAAAGTGTTCCCACCCATTCTTCATTAATCGTAAGCGATGTGGAGTTCTGCATTATTGATCTCTGCATTTGGCCAGACCAGTGCCCCTGGAAATAGTATCTGTGGGTTATAAAGAGAGATGAGAATGACTCCAAGTAGCTTAACATAAATGTCTTTAGTAGTAACTTGTTATAAATGTTTTTAGTATACTAGTGTTTAAAGCTAGCTGAGATGAATCCTGCCTGAGAAGGAAACTGCTGCAGAGATGTGACCCAAGTGTTGATGTCTTAAATTTTCATCTCTCCTTTGAAATTGCTTTTGTTCTTGTACAAAATTAATTCTGGTCTTTTGCTGATGATCTTCAAATATTTTTCTCTGGATAGGAGGATAACCTAAACAAACAGTTAAGGTGTTCTATGCAGCTCCTTAGAAACTGCCTCTTTCAAAATGAAGAATGTAAAGTAAGTATTCTTACTCTGAAATAATGTGAGCACATTCAGTAAGTGAATAAAGATCTTTTTCTTTTTTCTACTTTGAAATTATTTTCAAGCTGGCTAAATTAAAGCTTGATAATAATGGAAGAAATACTTTAAATTCCTGCCTCCTAAGAATATTTCATACATGCACAGGAAGTCAATGTTCTTATTGGAACATCATTTACCAATGTTTTAGATGGCTGTTGTCCTTTATACGCATTTCAGTTTGCTGAAATTAATAATTGCAATTTTAAAAGCATATAATATAAAAAATGGATGTGGGGAAAGGTGTGGGGCCATAAGATAAGTCACATAAGAGAGACACTTCACATCTTGGAAAGTTATGTTTCCTTTCCTTCTTTACGCTCTCTTTTCCTTTTCCTTTCTGAAAGACAGAAAACCCAAACAAGTAAGCAAGAGAAAAATAAACCATACCCCCCAAAAAACACACAAAAAAATCCCCACAAAATCTCAAACTCTAAATAATAATTTGCTATTTATTTTTCTTTGAGTTAAATTGCACTAATCTTGCACGGTACAATTTTTATTTCATCTTGGGGTTTTTTTCATCATTTTCCTTGCTCAAAATCTTGTTTTGAATTTCTTCATTTCATATTATAACCCCCATTTTTAAGAAGGGGAAAATGGATGAGCCAGGGAATTACAGACCAGTCAGTCTCACCTCTGTGCCTGGCAAAATCTTGGAGCGGATTCTCCTGGAAGGCATGCTAAGGCACATGAAAACCAACAAGGTGCTTGGTGACAGCCAGCATGGCTTCACTAAGGGGAAATCCTGCCTGACCAGTTTGGTGACCTTCTGTGAAGGGGCTACGGAACTGATGGACAGGGGCAGAGCAGTTGATGTCATCTACCTGGAATTGTGTAAAGCCTTTGACACTGTCTCACATGACATCCTTCTCTCTAAGTTGGAGAGACATCAATTTGATAGGTAGACCACTCGGTGGATAAAGAACTGGCTGGATGGCTGCACGCAAAGAGTAGTGCTCCATGGCTCAATGTCCAGCTGGAGACCAGTAACGAGTGGTGTCCCCCAGGGATCAGTGTTGGGACCGGTCTTGTTCAACATCTTTGTGGGTGACATGGACAGTGGGATTGAGTGCGCCCTCAGCAGGTTTGCCGATGACACCAAGCTGTGTGGTTCGGTTGATAAGTTGGAGGGAAGGAATGCCATCCAGAGGGACCTTGACACGCTTGTGAGGTGGGCTGATGCCAACCTGATGAAGTTTAACCATGCTAAGTGCAAAGTCCTCCACCTGGGTCGGAGCAATGCCAGGCACAGCTACAGATTGGGTGGGGAGGAGATTGAGAGCAGCCCTGCGGAGAAGGACTTGGGGGTGTGGGTTGATGAAAAAATGAACATGAGCCGGCAGTGTGCGCTTGCAGCCCAGAAGGCCAACCGTATCCTGGGTTGCATCTAAAGGAGCATGACTGGCAGGTCGAGGGAGGTGCTCCTGCCCCTTTACTCTGCTCTTGTGAGACCTCACTTGGAGTATTGTGTGCAGTTCTGGTGTCCTCAACATAAAAAGGACATGGAACTGTTAGAACAAGTGCAGAGGAGGGCCACGAGGATGATCAGGGGACTGGAGCACCTCTTGTATGAAGATAGGCTGAGAAAGTTGTGGCTGTTCAGCCTGGAGAAGAGAAGGCTGCGTGGAGACCTCATAGCAGCCTTCCAATACCTGAAGGGGGGTTATAGGGATGCTGGGGAGGGACTCTTCATGAGGGACTGTGGTGAGAGGACAAGGGGTAATGGGTTTAAACTTAAACAGGGGAGGTTTAGGTTGGATCTGAGGAAGAAATTCTTTACTGTGAGGGTGGTGGGGCCCTGGAATGGGTTGCCCAGGGAAGTTGTGAAGGCTTCATCCCTGGCGGCGTTCAAGGTGGGGTTGGATGTAGCCTTGGATGGCATGGTTTAGTGGGAGGTGTCCCTGCCCATGGCGGGGGGGTTGGAACTCGATGATCTTGAGGTCCTTTCCAACCCTTACTATTCTATGATTCTATGATTCTATATTCTTTGTTGTTTTGTTGGGTTTTTTTTTTAGTTTGTGCTTTTCAATTTCTTTTCTACTTTGGTTCTTCTGCTTAACTGTTTTTAACATGGGGAAAATTCTACATTACTTTCTTTCATTCTTTTCTTTATTCTTCATTTCTGATCACCTTTCACATATTTATTACCATTTTCTCTTTCACAATTAAATTTGTCTTGGCACTGTGGTACAACTTGTGCTAGTTTTAGCAAATGCATTGATGGAAACCCAAGATTTGCATACCTTCCAGAAGTATCCCTATTGTGGGCATGTGTTAGCGCCACTTTTGTATATAGAACACCATGTGAACTATGGACCTGAATAAGCCATCTCATTGTCCTTAAGGTCCCCATAATTTTGTTGTGTCATAATATCAGCTAAGAGATATTGTGGAATATTTTGTTTTGTTTTGGTCAGGGTTTCTGCAGAGACAGTTTCTTGCAAAAGAGAAGGAGGTTGCAGTTGATAACTGAATTTTTCTGTCATTTGCTGTGTAGAACTGCAGTCTTCTATTTCCATGCATTTTGAGTTCTAATAATTAGTTTAGTTGGAGTAGAACAAAACTTTAGAATAGGGAGCTCTTGAACAACCACAGTTGGAATGAATCAACTTTTATTTACATGTCTCAGTAATTAAAATGACTGCTGGTTTTGACTGGGATAGAATCGGTTTCATTAGTGTTGAAATTAGGATGTCAGTTCTCTCCCTACAATCTTTTACAGCAAAATAATGGGATGCAATAAGAAAAAAATATTATTTTCTTATTCTGTTCATGCTTCATTTTCTAAGTATTTAATAGTATGGCAGTTTAAATTCTTCCTCATGTTCTTGTAGATGGCAGCACTCAAAGCTCATCTTGTTCCTGTTCTGCATTCACTATGGCCATGGTTTTTGATGGATGACTCCTCAATGCAAATAGCTCTGCATTTGCTTTGTGTCTACACTGCAAACTATCCTGCAGGTAGGAGAGTCGCTTTATGATGTAATACATCAAAATATTTAACCAGAATAATTAAGACAGAAAAACTTTTAGAATGTTTATTAATACCATAACAAGGAAGCATAAAAGCCCTGGTCCATCAAAGTCTATCAAGAATTTTTATTTTAATACATTCAAGACTCTTTTTCAGATCCTGTTTCAGTCTATTGGATTTAGCACGAGTACAATTGTATTAAAGGATTAAATAGCATTAAATTCAAACCGTTGTGTTTGAAGGTTACAGTGAAAATCCTGCCAAACCGAACAGTATTCTATAAAAACACTACTCTAGGAATTCTCTCTTGGAGAGCAATGTGTCAGTACTTCATGTAGTTTGTACTTCAGCCCTTACTGAGAACATTCTGGTTTTGATATATACAATAATATAATTTAATTACGTACTAAATTTCTTCCATTTATTTGTGTATTGGTGTCAGTAGCTTATATTTGTGTATTTTTCATGAGGATTCTCTTTATCATTTGAATAAACCTTTTATTTCTATTTATGAGTAATAGTTTTTGGTGGGGTTTTTTTTTCCACTAATACGAATTTGTCTCCTTCCATGTCCTGGTTATTGAGTTAGGTAATGATTTGCTAGTGGCTTGAAGAGACATATAAGTATCTGTTGATTTCTCCCTGTCAAAATACCATAAAAGAGTTAGCATGGTTAAAATATACTAACTGAACAGTCTCTGAACTTTTTAACCATCTTTTTAGTTAATGTCCTCGCACCTTAAATGAGCTTGTGGTGTCTTTTTTTTTTTTTTATTAAAGACATTTTTTTTTAATGTGGACTGAAGAATGGTCAAATACGTGTTTGTCAACCACCGGATATAAAATTAAAGTGTAATGTCCTGTGATGTACTGGAAGTCCTGATAGTCTTTCTTGTTTCTTAACTCCTCACTAATAAGGACAAGTAGTTTTAGCTTCATCAGATTTTTTTTTTTCTGTTCAAAATAGTTGATTTCTGAGGTGACCCAAACTTGCCTACTCTGAACTGGTTAACCACTTCCCCTTAGTGTAGTCAAACAAAGAAATACATGTAGATGTTTTCAGCAGTTAAAAACTGCACATTTCTATTCAAAGCTTGTCCCACTGACTTCACTGTGGTTTAAAGAAAAAATAAAACACACTCCTTTTGAAAGTACCATCTCAGTCTTTGAGCTGTTAGACTGCCCTTTCTATAGATTTTTATTTTTTTTTAAGTATGTGTGCATTTCTCTCATGATAAACATTCATTTTTTTAAGGTTGTACTTCACTTTGTTGGGCCAGTGGTGGACAGTCGTCATCACTTCCATCTGCACGAAGTGCAGCTGGCAATTCATTAATGCATAACGTCTTGAAATTGGCTTCCCAAGTGTCAAATGATAACAGCCCAATTCAGCAGGTGGTCTTTTGTCTTCTTTCTAACCTTGCTTTGTCTCATGACTGTAAAGGCATTATTCAGAAGGTAAGTACATAATATTCTTGATATTAGGAATGTGATGGATGCATTTTCCTTTTTAATAAACCCTCATATTTCAGTGTGGAACGTTCTGTGATCTTATGGAGATGCTTCTGCAGAAATCAAAGCCATTGTCTCCTCAGTTGTGTGACTGTTCCCAAAGAGAATCATGTAATTCAGTCCTATTCATAGTCTGAGCAGAAACAGCATACAGAGCCAATTTTTGCTAGAGCTTTTTATAACCTCTCAGTTTCAGTGAAGTGTAAAAAATTTAATACCTCTATATATTGATAGCAATCACTAGTGGATCGTGCAAATGAGCATACAGTAGAACAAACTGTATGGGGGTAAATAAGAAATTACACATTGTATAAATCGTTAGGCATACTGTATGAAACAATCTTTGTAAAAATTATAGTTTAAGAGATGTCCTCCATGTCTGTAATTGGCTGTTAGTTAGGAATCTATTTTTATTTTATAAATAAGAGTATATAAGTACTGTCTTTTCCCTTTTTAATTTGCATATTGAATGAACCTCACTCTATTTTGTGAAATTTTCTTTGAGAAATATTTTGTTAAAATTTAACACTGATCGTTTAAATAAATTCAGCACCTTGAGAAGTCAAACCATGTAGAATATCAGCTACAGTGGTGATATGATAAAACTAGCTAACACAGTAGAACTTATAAAAAGTGTGTTTGTTTTTAGGATCTTTTACAGTAGTTTAATAATTTCAACAATTTATTTCAATTTACGTTAACAATGTTCTGTGCTTGGGCCTAATCGCCTGTTAGAGAAGTATGATCTTTTTGTAGTGCTAATTCTGTAAAATTTGGTCATGCAGTTATAAAATTGCTGAAACTAAGAGTTTGAGTTCTTTTCTATGGTAGTTGGTCTGTGAATTGGTTTGGCTTCTGCTGTGTTCAGAGTTTCATTGTAGTGTGATAATACTTAGCCTTCATTCTCTCTCCTGAGCACTGCTTTCATAAGTGTAAGCAATGCTGAATTACTAATTTCATTTGTGAAAATTGCCAATATTGTATTCACATGAAGAAAACCACAATAAGGTTTTATGCTGGATTGTTTGCATGTAACTAGATGCTTGCACGTGTTGTTGAAGGTCAGTGAGGTTAGGAATATTTAGTCAAGGATTTGTTTCATCATAGTCGTAGGAGTGTTATCTTAGAACATCTCTCCCATGCGACAGGGTAATAGGTTTTCATGTGCTCAGTCTCCTTAAAGTGGAGGCAAACACTGAGATTAGGAAGGTGTATGCCACATCAACACACTGATCTCTTTCTTCAAAGCTTACAAAACCACACAACATTTCTATGACTGTCAGTGAAGGGGGTGTGGGACTACAGATCCTTATAAGTCCCTTCCAACTTGAGATATTCTATGATCTTTTTAACGTTTGCTAATAATGCAAGCAATAATAAATAAGGAATCAAGAATATGTTAAGTAGTGCATTGATTAAATTGAATTTTTTCTAGGTTATTTTTGAGCATAAATGCTAAATGCATAGCAAGAAGCTTAGGTAGTGATAGGAATGAGCCTTTAAAGAAATATGGTCAACTTTTCTGTAACTACATTGCATAAATTATTACAGAAGAAAATGTGTTTTACCTTAGTAACATTTTAACCAAGATGCGGGTACATTTTCATATGCAATTCTTTCAAAAATTCCTGACTATAATAATGTGTTCCCTGAAATATGTGAATGAAACATTAATACTAGGTTTTGGTCAAGTGTGCCGGCTGGAAGGTCAGACAGCAATGAACAAAACATGGACTACTATAATTTCTGGCATACTTTTTCTTCTGCCTGACAGAGTAACTTCCTGCAGAACTTTTTGTCTCTTTCATTACCAAAAGGAAGTAATAAAAATCCTGGTAATGTGTCTACTCTTTGGCTAAAGCTGCTACTGAACATATCTTTTGGAGAAGAAGGACAGCAGATGATCATGAAGATAAATGGGTTTTTAGACCAGATTGTGGAGATGTGTAAATACAAACACAAAAGCAGCCAACATCTAGCACTTCTTATTCTACATAACATGTGTTTCGGTACAGCTAATAAACCAAAGATATTAGCTAATGGTAAGTATCTAAAAGGTATTCAAGCTATTTTACTGTAAGAATACTGGACCTTCCAGAATGCCATGTTTTCGTTGCAATTTCAGTTACTGACCAAGAATACAATATTGTTGTTTAGAAAAGCATTTTTATAAAAATTATTTTTGTAGAAGTAATTGCAGAACATATATTTTGGCAGAAAACAAATAATATAGAGCAAAAGGAAAAGCAAATAGTTAAAAAAATAAGAGATGAGACTGATAATATATAGCAACACATGATGAATAAAAGGATTTTTGCCGTTTTTTCAAACAGCTAATTTTCAGGGAGGTTTTGAGGGATCCTTTGTGTCAGTCAGTTTGAAATAAATGAAGTTCCTATCTTTCAGTTGGGCAACATGTATTAGGTCCTGCAAGTCACAAATGTTGAGACAAACTATTTTGTGTTATGGCATGGCATGTATATTTAATGTAACAACATTCACAGAACTTCTTTCTCATTTTTTTTGTAAAAGGCCTATTTCCCCTATTCAACTGCAAAGAGTGCTCCTGTCTTTCTCAGCAGGTTTTCCATAGTGTCCATGCTTTTTTTTTTTCCTAAGGTGCTGATTTGCTGCTTAATTAAACATACATTACTCAGTTCCATAATCTGTGAATTTTTATTACAAAGTGAGTAAGCAGACTTGACGAATCTGGCTTCAGAGCAAAGCTAGGAAATTAAGGCACTTACCATGGGGTGGCAAATATTTCTCATTGGTTAGAAATCATCTACATAATAAGTACTAAGGAAAATAAAAACATTTTCATTTCCATCCTGATGTGACTCTAATTGTGGATACTGGGAGTTATAAAACAGTTTCATGGCTTACTCAGTCTCTGTGCATAGCTGATGACTGTGTATGTTTTATGACTGATGGCTTCATGTTTATCTTGCTTAGTTTTGTTTTGCTATATTCTTTTTAAGGCTTCTTTGAATGCAGTCTGCCAATTTCATAAGCATGTTTAAATTTAATTGGGTAATAAAGTTTGTGTAATTCCTCTGACATGCAATACTTGTCATAAAAATTAGTGTGCTCCAAAATACTGAGACATGTGTATGTATTTGTGTGGGTTTGATTATATTTTCTAGATGCAGTTTGGGGTTTTTGTGGTTTATTTTTTCTGTTGTTTTGTTTGTTTGTTTGTTTTGCTATGTTTTATTTTCTTCATTAGATAAAGCAATTGCAGTCCTGTCTGGCTGTTTGGAAAGTGACAGTTGTGATGTTCAGAGAATAGGAGCAGCTTCGTTTTGGGCTTTGCTTCACAACTATCAGAAGGTTAGCATTTTGAAAAATACTTGAAAAAGTTGTAACTTTTATGCTGTAAACAATACAGCAAACTTTAAGTAAATAAAAATGAATTTTATAGTAGCAGTTCCATTTTATTTTTGTATTCGCATAGGTGCTCAGACTAGGAGGTTAAACAACATGGTAAGAAGCAGCATCTGTATGATGATACAGTCATATGATAATTCTAAGGTTCTGCTGAATTACATTAGTTTTCTAAGCTTCACTGTTAAAGTGTGAACATGTGGAGAAGAAAGCCATGTCACTATTTTGTGTGGTTTTGTGTGCTACAGGCAAAAGTGACTTTGAAGAATCCATCAATAAGGAGAATAATAGATGAGGCTTATTCTTTAGCGAAGAAAAGTAAGTCTTATTTGCAAATAATACCAGTTCTGTGGTTTTTTTGTCAATCAGATTGTGAATACATTTCAATTTATGTAATCACAGTATGTTTTTGTTGTGCTGCAGTTTTTTGAAAGGATACTTTTGTCTCTAAAATCATGAGTAATAATATGGTTTATGGTTAGGTGTCTTATAAATACAGATGTAGAAAAATGCCTCTTGGTTAACAAATTATAAATAATACCTCAGGTAATTGCTGAGGTTAGTTTGTAGCAATAATTCTGATCGTGCTTGCAGCAAAGTTTGCAATAAGATAAATTGTTCATTTAGCAATGACTTTGCTTAACACTGCTCAGCCTCACTGTTCAGCCACAGAGAGAAGGCATCAGAACAGACCATTGTGCCAATCTTAAAGCACTGTACCATGAGTTAGCTGACTTTCTGAAGACTTGAGTTTTTTGCTCAACTAACTGAATATAGCTATCATTTGAATAGTTTTTATACAATACGTTGCCATCTTCAGTTCAAGAGCATTTATTCTGAAGGGTCTTCAAACACTGGACTATAGCTGGGGTTTATTGGAACACTCTGATCTTGCAGAAACATGCAAATGTCTCATTTTAATTGCTCTATAGATGTAGTCAAGTAGGTTTATCAATTTGGGGGGCTCATGATACCAGGTTCCCATAGTACTTTGCACAACCGAATTGCCACAGAATTTCTGCACACATTAAACATTGTTTGTTAATATACTAATAAGGAGACGTATTCTTGCTAGACTATCTCATGCTAATTCTTCTGCACTGTCACCCAAATCCATTGATTTTGTCAGTGTACTGTTTCAAACTCATCCTTTACTAAGTCAGTTATTAAATACAACATGTGCAACATTTCATGTATTCATAGTGTGTTAATTTATAGGTAAGTTTTTGTTGTTCTTTGTAGCATAACTACCACTGATCAGGGAATTTTCAAAACAGTATGTTGAATCAGCAAGGTAGAAATATGTATCTTTTTCATACTAGCACCTCATAACATTAATCCCCATTTATTAGGTACTGCTTTAGAACACAAAGTTCTAGACTGAAATAGCAAATTTTAATTCAATAACCATTGAAGTATCAGATATTGAGTATGACTTAGAGTATGAGCTGTAATTGTTACAGTTTACAGTCATGTGAAGTTGCAAGCTCTATTTTCCTGCATTAAGGTTCTCAACTAGCCTACCCTAGTAAGTACCCTTTATCACATTACAGTAATAATTGGGCTAAAATGGTAGATTGTTCTTCAGAGTGTAAATGGGGGAATTTTTCAACATGGCTGTTGTTATTTTACATTTCTCACTTTGTTGTGCCCAAGGAGAAGTTTGAGGAAGAACAAAGCATGACTTCATTGTGACATAGCATAACCAAAAGGCAGTTCTCACTTTTTTTGTCACAACCAAGTGGGGGCTTGGAAAGCTGCAAAAATCTAGCCTTTGAACAAAACAAAACAAAAAAACAGAATTTGTAACATGAAGTATGTGTACTTAATTTGCTACTCATTAACATACAGGTTAAGATTATAAATGAATTCTAGCAAGGCATTTGATGCAATCTTTGAAAAAGTAATTTTTTTTTATTAAGAATTAACTAGAAGTTCAAATCATGGTTTTTTTTATTTCCTTTTAGCTATTCCACAGCCAGAAGAAAATGAGCTACATGCCTACTATTTAAAATGCTTAGAGAATATAGTGCAGCTTCTTGATTGTTAATCATCATCAGATGATGACTTATGTTGAAAGTGGACAGCTTACTCAGTGAGAAATTTAAAGAAAACACTTCTAATTCATGGATCTGTAGCAGCAGCATATATGCAATGGAGTAAGTTTATGAAGCCTTTGAGCAAGAAGTTTATCACTTTGAACCGAAGAAATTGCACTAAATGCAGTAATGTAATCCCAATGGGAAATCATAATGATGCTATGTATAGTATGTACACAGAAGAAGGAATGTACAGATGAAAAGGATGTGAAAAATCAGTAATTTTCCTAAATTATGCATTGAAATTGTTACTGTAAAGTATTAGAATTGCTGTTTTGGATTGGTCTTAATAAAGAGATTTTTAATTGAAATAGGCACTTGTAAGTGGATTGTAATTTGTAATGTACATGTGCGCAGTGCGTACTGTGATTCAAGAAATGAAAATGTTGGCAGTCATGGTATGTTATACCTATTAGGTATAGAACAGTAAGGTGTGTGGTTTAGTTTTGAGTTTTCAGTTCAAACTGTTGCTTTTTCTTTTTTATTTAAGATGTTAACAGTTGAAAAAGATCTCTCAATTGCTGGTATTAGAGGTGACAGTTATGTTAATATAGCAGTTTACTCAGGATGGGAAGTATGTGTATCAGTTTTAGTTATGTTACAACATTGTAGAAAATACTTGAGACATAACCTGTTGGTTTCCAATTTATAAACTCTTCAAATATTTTCCCTAAGGAAAAAATCAGTCTGATATCGAGGCTTGTGTTATCTTTGAACTGCTACTATATAACTATTGTCATAAGCTTTCTAGTAGTCTGTTCTGAATGAGTTTGAAAGAAAAACACATTGATGTCTGAACACATGACAGTTTTGCTGAAAGTGCTTCTGAAACATTCTAGCAGGGTGTTTCCATTTCCTTCAACACTTAAAGTTTTATATTTTATGTCAGGGACAGCTTAAAGGGAGCAAATAGAAAGCACAACTTTGATAACATCTCTAATAGGGTTGTAGCAAGCTCATGTCTACCTGCAATTAGTCTTTCTAACCAGGTACTGAAAGTATTTTCCAACGATAGAGGGGATTTTGTTTATTTGATTTGTGATGCTTATAAATGATGTGTGACTTGTAATTATTCAGCTGACATAAGCGTGACAGAGTGGCTGGATTAAATCATTACTAGAAATGTAATTATCAGCTAACCTTCCGCTCCTCCACCAAACAAAAAGCACCACCAGAGCCTGATTCTTTCCCACTTGATACATTGCATAATTACTGTAACTTGCAAAGCCTTTGTTAAATGCTGTTGTGCTCATCCCGTAGTATTGCAGAGCCGTAAGCTGCAGGGCAGGGGAACACTCAGCAAACATGTCTGCAAGGCATTGTTTGCTGTCTGGGCTTTGGGGTGTGTGTGTGTGTCCCTTCCTCTCGGAACAGCAAGTGCCAAGTCTCTTCAGAGACTGTGTTTCAGCATACTTGACTGACCCCAATGATTTCTCCCATAAATCAGGTTGCAAGTCAAAACTCAGATTGTTTGCCAGTTTCCTTTCTTTTTTAGAGACACAAAGAGTGAAAGTACTTAATGCCAAATTAAGTCTAAACTCAACACTCTTTCAAAGTGTAGAAATACACACCTAGTGAGGTGAAATAGGGCTGCATAGTTGAATGGCTTCATTAAATGGATGTACAATAAATTAACATAAAAGAACCGGATGCTTTTTTTCTATAAAAAATTTCAATTTTTCTGGGCTATACAAGTTTTTGAAGGAATTATTCATATTGAAAAATCCAGATAAATTGTGAATACACTTGCTGTTACAGTAAGCATTGGTGCAAGTGCTCTGTTTATCCCAAAATGAGCATAGATCTAACCACTATTTTATTAGTATTTTACAACATTTTATAACTTTGGGAAGCACCTGCAGCAATGGCAGAAGTAAATTCAAAAACCCAAGAGTCAGGCCCCACACTGGGCGCCAAAAAGAACTGTCATGGTTTAAGCCCAGCTGGTAACTCAGTACCATGCAGCCGCTAGCTCACCCCCCTCCTTCTCCCCCCCGCTCCTGGAGGGATGGGGAGGAGTATCAAAATAATGTAACTCCCACGGGTTGAAATAAGAACAGTCCAGTAACTAAGGTATAACACGAACCACTGCTGCTACCACCAATAATAATAATGATAAGGAAATTAACAAGGGAAGAGAATACAACCGCTCACCACCTACCCCTACTGATACCCAGCCCGACCCAAGCAGTGATCTAGCCCTTCTGGGTAACTGCTGCCAGTTTATATAGTGGGCATGACGTGCTGCGGTGTGGAATACCTCTTTGGTTAGTTTGGGCCAGGTGTCCTGTCTCTGCTTCCTCCCGGCTTCCCCTTCTCCCTCGCAGAGCAGGAGACTCAGAAAGTCCTTGGTCAGAGTAAACATTACTGAGCAGCAAGTAAAAACCTTGGTGTTATCAGCACTGTTCCCAGGCTGAAAGTCAAAACCACAGCACTGCACCAGCTACTAAGAAGGAGAAAAATGACTGCTACTGCTGAACCCAGGACAGTATGAAGTAAATTTCTCATTAGCCAGGCAGGATTCATTAAGTTGCAGCAGGTTCTTATGTCCAGTGGAGTAGATCTGAACCCACAAGCAATACTTATCCATATGTACTTTCTGCGAGAGCTTTTGCATCTTACTGGCAGGTAAAACTTATGTTTTACTTCTCTTCTTTTTCCATAGGAAAAGTGCATCTAAAAACCACTTGAAGTGTAGGGCAGCATGACAGAAGAAACACTGCTAGTAGGTTGAATGTCTGAAGCATTTAAAGCCATCAGAAAACAGGCTGTCAATTCCCAGTGCTTCACGTCGCTAATACAGGATTTTGTTCACTAGAATAAGAAACTTGCAGTTTTTCACTGGTGTTGCGTATCCTTCTTTGGAAAGCTTCCTATTTAAGAATATTTTCAGAAGACTGATCTGGGGTTGGAATACATATGATCAATTGCCTTTTAATCCAAATATTTTCAATTCTTACTCCTTCAATAACCCTAAGCAGCAGTGCAGTGTCTCACCAGACAGAGCAAAATAGGAGAGAGGGTTTGACCTCACTACCTGTGACCTTACACATACCGGGAGTTGAAAGATCACCTGTGTCCTTGGTTTAGCGCTTCAAGAAACTGTTTTGAGGGAATATAGTTGTCTACATCTAGGTGAGCTGAGAAAGATGCATTCTCAACTGAGGCAACAGCAACCAACACAGTAGCATCAGAATAGCAGCACTCATCCCATAAATCCAAATTTAGTGTTTTAGAAAAGCTCAAAGTGCTTCTGCTTCAAAAGTGGATTTCTCCAAATCAAGAAGGGGAAAATTGTATTTCCTCTTGGTTTTCATTCCAGGACTTCCTGTAATTGAGAATTTGCAGAGGGCCATTTTCCCACCACTATGGCAGCTGGAGTGTGACTGAGTCCTCAGCCAGAGTTCTTCATGCCCAGCAGGAGATTTTTCCAGAAAGGTGTCTTCCAGAGTTGAATAACAGCACCTGAATAAAAACTTTTAAGTTGCTTCTAATTAAAGCTACTTTATCTGAATTTCAGAGCCTTCTTGAACTTGGAATTTGGTGAATCCTGAGACTATGTGTCTATATGAATTGATACTCTGCACTTTGAAAGTTTCTTATAAATGGCAAATAACCTTGAAGTGTCAAGGGCTCTCACAAGCTTCTGCTGCAGGGAGAAGCAGTGTCATTGGAATTCGCAGTTTTCCTGAAACTTTTGGTGTGATTTTTAATCTGTTTGTGTAAATTAAGACACTGGCTGCTCATTAATCCACAGTTCAGGAAGCTGTTCCTTAGACTGTTCCTTTGGTGTGGTTGCTTCATGCCTGCAAGATGTACAGCTTCCAGCATTAAAAATAAGTTTTAAAAGAAATATTAAATTCACCTGCATGCTGGTTTCTGACCTAATAAAGATACTACACTTGAGTGAAAAATCTTGCGTTGCCTGAAATTACTCTGCAATAATTTAAGGTTTGCAAAGCATCCCTTCATGAATGTGTATTAATGCAGAAGAAGGAGTGGAGCCCTTCTACAGGAGGTTGCCAGAAGCCCTCCCTGTGCTGCACCCACGCAGCAGCCAAACCAACAAGAAGTACTTGAAAGTGAGTGGTGATGTTTAGTGTTAAACTAATGAGGGTTTCTGAAAGTCTTTCCTTACTATTTTCTGCATTTAACAGATATAGGAGAAAAACTATTTCTGCTCACATTGCGTGTTTGTTGACAGTAATATACCATTGCATTATTTATATTTATTGCACTTATCATGCACCAACAGGGCAACCTTCCTTCCAATTTGAATAAAGCAACTATTTTTTTTCTTTTTTATGGTTTTAAATGGTAATATGACTGAGGCTGGAGTCACAAAAATGAATATTGTTTATAAAGCTGACTTTCTTAGTGACAGGAAGTTTGCATCCTGTAAGAATAAAATATTGTAGCTCAGCGATGGATTGTAAAGATTTATATTCATCTATTCATATTATTCAGAGTCTCTATATGGTTAAACATACAGTTTAATGTCGCGGTTTTTTTCCAGTGTGCTTTTAAAAACATTTTATGACAGAAAAATTAACGTGGAAAAAAAAAATTGTTATAGATCTAACAACAATTGATTTTAAGAAGCCAAAGACCATAAAAATCAATAGAAAACTGTAATTTTAGGTGGTGTTGGATTAGTTTCCAGAAGGGGAAACATTATTGTACAGACAAATTCACTAGAGAATATAGCAGTGAAAGATTGTACAGACAAATTCACTAGAGAATATAGCAGGAATTGAGGTCAAAATGTAATCACCCAGAATGTAGCTCTTCAGGGTGGATTATTTTACTCTTCCTCTGAACTGGAACATCTCTTAATGTTAATAAATCTCCTTTATGCTGGGAGTGCATTTGCAATATTGTATCAGAATAAAGATCCTTAACAGCCTACACACTTTTTCACACGACTCTTAAAATATTCTATGCTTTCTCCCCAACGTGCTGTCATAACGTTATTTTCAGTTAGAGATAAAATGGCCAACTGGAAACAGTGGGAGGTGGCAAATGCTAAAACCAAAGCTTCTTAAAAAAGTGAAAGAGAAAAAAAATAGCTTAATAGGTAAAATAGTCTGATCTTGTAGTAAACAAGTTTGAAAGACCACAGCTATAAACACTTGTGAAAACAGCAGCTGTCTGTGCCATCATAGTTTGAATTTCATTTGTTTGATCTTTATTTTCCTTTTTTTTTTTTTTTTTTTGTTTGTTTGTTTTTTTCCTTTGTGCTTAGCAATGACCATTTTGGATGTTGGAACTTGATGGTCTTAAGGTCCTTTCCAACCCTAACAATCCTATGATTCTATGATTCTATGTGTTTAATTGCTGCAGTTCAAGAAACTTTTGTTGAACCTTTCTGTATGAATTGCAGTTAAAGCAGTTAACAATAACTCAACAGATTTATGTGCAACAGCTTTAATGTTGGATATTTTATACCAACATGGTTACAGTACTTTAATGTGGGTTTTGGGTTTTTTTGTTTTTTTTTTTTAATACCAGTGCAACAATATTATTAGTGACTCTTATGGTACATAAAGTTGACTTCCATGTGTACATTCACCTTCTTATGTGTGAATGAATCAGTAAGAGATGAATAAACGGAATTTTGTGTTGGTACAAATGCACCTCTCCAAGGATGATGACATTACTTGAACCATTGGCAGTGTAAAGGTACAAGCTGCTTGAACAGCAAAGTCCTTGGTCTTTTCTGTTGAAAAGAGAGTATTTCCATTGAAAAGAGAGTATTCCACAAACTACTTTGCCTGTTCTATATTTCTTCCCCTTAAAATGTTCCCATTCTGCCATTTTCCTATTCTGTGATTGTAATTGTTTCTGGTTTCAGTTAGAACTTTTCTGTCATTTCTTCTGATTTCACAGGCACTAGCGCAGCCTGTTTTAGAGTTACAGATAGTCTGATGCTGACCAGCAGAGAGTAAAATGGTGCCAAACCACTATCAGCTTCTGTCATGGGCAAGAGTCCCCCCACAAAAGACATAAAATCTATGTTTTGATGAAGTCACTGGAAATGCTTGACTTGGTCACTAACAATGCTAAACATAAGTGTTGTTTCGTTTCATTTTGTTTCATTTAATTTCCTGGGGTTTTCATTGTATATATGAGTACAGCAAACATGACAGCCTTTTTCAAATGCAGCAGAAGGTCATGTAGGTGTCAGAAATTTCTGTTAGCAGAAGTAATTAACACTGTCAAAATCTTTTCAGCAAAGAAAACTGAGAACTATTTAAGATGCTTTTGATGTTACTCATCCTACACGAAGAATGGCTAATGTCAGAATGACAGGAGATCTGTACTTTTGTTCTCAGAAGAATTTATTCACCATTTGATAAATTAAGTCAGCTGCCGCATTCTGTATATTATTATATACAGAATATATATTATATAGTTTGTTAAGCAATAGATTTTTTTATCATTCTTAAATGAAAGGAGGATGCATATCTGCTCATCTCAGGCTTGCTAAGTAGCAAATGCAGTTGATTCAGTTGTGGAAAAAAAAGCTCGCTGAGACTGGAACATAATATCCAGGAAATATCATTTACTGTCATCTACAACAGAAGCAACAACAGCCAGCACACAATGCTCTCAATCCCAGGAATCCAGGAACAAAACACAGCTGTAAGAACAGGGTATCTTTATGCTTTTCAAAGGAATCAAACCAAAAGTACTAATGCTATATAGTCCTGTTTCCCATTGCAAAGTACTTGTAGATTGTAATGGATGCAAATGCTACTGCAAAGAATCTGGTAGATGCAGTTTTTACCTTGGAGCTCTTGGTCTGGGCTATTAGCTTGAACAGCCCAAACCCTGAAGTTGTATGTTTGACAGTCCAATTTGTGCATGATGATCACTCTCCTATTAGATCATTAAGAATTAACTGCCTGCAAAACCAAGGTCTTTGATTATTTCTGATCAGCCTAAATAGGTCAAACAGCTCTTTGAAATTATCCTAGCAAAGTTTACCTGGGATTATCTATTTAAATTCCTGTCTATCTAATGCACTAAGTTATTCTGGTAAACCTTTGAACACTTGCACATCACAAACTCAGACTGCTGCAATTTAAAAAAAAAAAAAAAATCTCTTTCATATTAACAAAAAGAAACAAGTCCATTAAAAATAGAAAGACACAATTGTAAGAAAAGAAATATCTGCAATTCTTAATTTTGTATAATTCAAAATGAGTTATGCTTCAAACTGGCAGGGGCTTTGCGCATGATTTCAACTAAAAGAATTGAACCCAACCATAAAAGTAGAAGCATAATGCTTTTAATTGCTAACAGCATCAATCTGTTGGATAGTTATATTAGGATCGTTGATAAGCATTTTTTGAGCAGATATGCTACTTTTAATTTCATGATTCCTATAGATTGCAGATATAATTTAAAAAAAAAATATCTGTCAGAGATCAATGCCTCTTTTTATGAGCACGTTAATGAAACAGAAGATCTATGCCAGCAAATATCTCAATTTAAAAAAATAAATCCTTATAAAATAACTTGTGATGATTCTGCAATGAAAGTTCAGAAGCCCTATAGATGTAATTAAACTTTCAGGTTCTTAGACATCTGTGAACATGGTTACAGGCTAAATTTTGGTAAAATAACGAAAAATCTCTGATATTCCTTCCTTAACTGAAGAGTCTAATTGAGACTATGACTCATCACTGGTTTATGTCAGTATAAATGTCATTGATTTCTTTGGAACTATGTTACCATAAAACAGATGTAGAATGTTGCAGTGTATCTGGCAGGAGTTTATGATACAATTATGCTATTTCTACTAAAACAAATGGTTGTAGCAGATATTCCTTGGTTCCGTTACTTGACAGTTGACTATGATACCTTTCTTGAAAAAGCTCTATTGTTTTGTTGGGCTTTGCCTAAGCAAATGAACTGCAAAATGACGACATGCTCAAGAAACATCTGTTCTAGACTTTACTAGGAGAGGGATTTTTACTTGAGGAATTGCTATGTATCAGTATATGGTGGTTTAAGTGTAAAAAAAATACCCAAACTAACTCCAAACCCAACAGATTATCTGAATTCATTAAAATAGAATAGAATTCTAAATTTTTCTTTAGACTTTGTTGATTCTTTAGTTTCATGTGTAAGGATTTTGTGTGAGGTAGTTGTTCTTACATAGTTTCTCTGTCCTCCATAATCCCCTCTTGAAAGCTATTTCCCCCCTAGACTGAAGAGAGTTTAGTTCATTATTCATTCAAAAGTATGCTAGAAAATGTTGAGGGGGTTATTATTTCTATTTTTAATATATTTAAGTACTTGTAGGGAAAGATGATGTTTGTTTTCTCTGAAGTATGCTTCTTTTGAAGGGCCGTTTCAGTTGGGTTGATACCCCTTGCAACATTTTAAACCAGTCAAAGGACAAAAAGAGGAAAAGAAATAAATGTTGATGCATTTGTGCCATGTGCCTCTGAAAATCTGAGTGCAACACTTTCTATGCAAAGGCTCACTAAGTCAGCACGTAGGAATTACTGCTGCTTTCCCTGAAGCTACCGTATCAACGTACAACCTTGGTGTACTTCGCTGAGTTTCTTCAGAACACAATGACCCAGAACAAGACAACTCTTTAAAAACTCAGCTCTCCAGACTAAATAAAAGAGTTTGGAAATACATTTTCCCCAGAAGCCTGTGTCCTCATGGGAACAAGTGTGTGCCCTACTTCTGCTGTGAAGCCTCTGTGCTGTGCCTGGGTGAGTAGCCCACTCCAAGCCTATAAGGCAGCCTGGCACTGAGCCCATGGTCTTGTCTACTTTGGGATCCCATCTCACCTGCTCCTGTCTCCTCCAGTCAGTACCTGCTTGGTGAGCAATGGCATCTTCCCCTATCTTCATCTTGATGCCTGTTGGGATCTGTAGCCAGCTCATCTCAGCACCAGGGCAGGGGAGAGGCTGGCCTCCACTGGGGCAGCTAGGCCAGCACCACCAGCAGTTTCCATCTCTGTTGCACAATGGCACCCACCTCCTTTTTAAAACAGAAAAAACAATATTCAGAGCTCATGAAACTAGAAATAGCTATCAAAGTAAGCAGTTACCTGGTTTTCTGCTTTATTTATCATCACTATTAACTCCAGAATATTTGGGTTTGATGTTCGGGGTGGTGTCCTTTGGTTTTGGCTTTCTCTCTTTTCTTTTGTGTTTAGGGAGAGATTTTAGATAGCATTGGCTCATTAAGCTGATCTTATAGGAAAGAGAAGTGCATTATCAGAAAATAATTAACTGTCACTTTGCTGTTTACCAAGCTTTTTCCAAATAAAGGGGCACAAAAAGGGCTTAAGAAAAAGAAGATGCACAAGATAACTTTCTTTGCTAGAAAGGTAGGCTGTGCCAGGTTGTGAATGAGTCAACAAAAAAGGTTGAAAGATGCCTTATGTGAAAAACGCATTGTTTTCTCTCCTTATCTTTCTCCCTGGATTTTGAAGGCCATTTTAAAAGTCATAAGCTTCTTTGCCATATGAAAGTTACAGATTTTTCTTGGAGACATATCTGAGCTGACAACATCCTATGATTAAGGATAGCCTCAAGCTTAAATGAACCACCTCTGCAGGAAGTTTTCACATCCAGGCTATATTTGAAGGTATTGTTTAGGAAACAGCTCTATATGCCTCTGCCAGCAAAAGAAATAATCCAGCAACACTCATTTCCTTAAACTGACTTTTAGTGGGGTTTTTTTTTAGCAACATGATGGACATAAAAAGTAGGGTTGAACCAGGAAAAGGATAATTCAGGAAAAGTAATAGGTGTATGAAAATGGCTGTGCTCTGAAACAGAAAGGTCCATTTCCTGTCCCAGTAATGAATTTGTGTGAGAACCTTGAAGCATTTCTGCTTTCATTTTTATTCTATTAAAATGAAACTTTAAGGTTTCTGCAAATAATATCACTGGAAACTAATAAAATCAGAGGCTTCAACAGGAAGCCAAGAACTAAACTGAAAGAAGTAAACACGTTATTAGTATATTAAATTCTTAGATACACAAATGTAATTTACTACTTTCCTTTGCAAATTAATTTCTTTCGTGTTTTCCTATGCTGTCTTCCATGTTATTATTGGATGAAAATGCATAGATTAATTATCAACAAAATGTGAATAGAAATCCAGTACTGCTTTCTTACTGTAAAGGTGTCCTGAGTTCAGCAGTAGCAGCCATTTTTCTCCTTCTTAGTAGCTGGTGCAGTGCTGTGTTTGTGACTTTTGGCATGGGAACAGCGCTGATAACACCGATGTTTTTAGCTACTGTTTAGAATGTTTAGTCTGACCAAGGACTTTTGGAGTCTCATGCTCTGCCAGGGAAGAGGGGAAAGCAGGAAGAAGCAGAGACAGGACACCTGACCCAGACTAACCAAAGAGGTATTCCATACCACAGCACATCATGCCCACTATATAAACTGGGAGCAGTCACCTGGAAGAGTTTGTTCACTGCTTGGTCAGGCTGGGTACCTGTTGGCGGGTGGTGAGCGGTTGTATTCTCTTCCCGTGTTATTTCCCTTATCATTATTATTATTGGTGGTAGCAGCAGTGGTTTGTGTTATACCTCAGTTACTGGACTGTTCTTATCTCAGCCCATGGGAGTTACATTTTTTGATTAACTTCCCCATCCCCGCAGGAGTGGGGTGGGGGAGAAAGGGTGGAGGGAATGCGTGAGCTAACTGTGTGAGTTACGGCTGGGCTTAAACATTGACAAAAGGTAAAACAATTTATAAAATATTTTTAAGGATATTTTTGATACCTTTTTGACCTATTATCTGGCTGACATTTACAAGCAAGATCACTGAACAAAGGTTTAAATGGAAGAAAAAACTTTTTTGCTCCATTTTCTATATTACATTTTTTTTTTTTGTTCACTTTTTTGTACTATTTTCCACTTTTGTTTTATTCAAATGGACAGAGGAGTACTTTGAATGGCTACTTTAAGGGTTTCCCCCTCACGGGCAGACATGCAAACTTCACTGAAGTTCAGGAAGTCTTCACAGGTGGACTCTTCTCCTATGAACATGTCAAAAGAATAATACTTACACAATGAACTTATAAAAAACCCACAAAACTTATTATTTTCTACCAAATGCATTTTGCTTGACAGGTGGCAGCAGTATTGCTTGTGGCATTCAACATTTCTTCAGCATTGGTGTTTCTTCCACTTCCTAAATAAGACCTTTATACCACTAGTACATCTCACCACTGGCTTACTCTGTCACTAAACATAGCTTTCTATGTTCCAATGGCGTCCATTACTCATGAATAATCTCCCTGAAAAAAACTGTGAAGATACCCTTTCTGAATTTCAGCATTTAGTCTTATCTTGCCTCCATATTACAGCTGTGTTTTTTATCACTAGCAGTCTTTAACTTCCTGACCCACTTAGGTGTTATGTTAGGATGAATATCCAGTTAGTGATCCAGTGCCAAAAATGCAAATAATTTTCCAGTTCCAGAAATGTAGAAACATAGTCTTTATCTAAAGATTTCTGAATACATATCTTCTTGAAATGATTGGGTTTTTTGGGTTGAAGCATTTAATCATAGAACTGTAATTTATATAACATAGCCTTTTGAAGGCCAGTGTGTTTAACAATAAAAAATTATTAAGAAACTTGAGTATATAGATTATATTTTCCTTACTTTTCTAGATTTGGGAAAGACTCTTTGATATTTTTTTTTTTTCCTCTCTGAATCATCTTTACCAATATATGCCCAAAATACAATTGTATCAAATTCACAACTTTTTTCTTTCTATTTGAAGGAGAGAAAGAATGTGCTAGAAAGAAAAGATGGTGTTAACATCTTGGAGGTTAACGAATGCATACTGAAGAATGCTATCCATTATGTTGCTGAATCAAGCATAAATCTAATTCTGGGGACTTTACTGCTTCTGTTAGATTAGGTGCAGAGTACAGAAAACCGATATTACTTTTTGAACTGTTTTGGCTTGGTTAACCTGGCTTCTACATGGTTAGAGTTAATGAACAGGGATACTCATACCAAGTGCGAAAGAGCTAAAACCTCCCTCCTCCCAGCCCATTTATCTTCACTGAAACTAAAGATTTTTTTTTACTGTGTCATTTTCCAGTTAGTCACGTTTGTATATAAAGAAGTGGTACCCGGAGTGGTCTCCTTTTTAGCTGTTCCTGCTTCACTGCACTGCCACAGTCAAGGCCTTTTTTGTTCTTGTGGCAACAGCAATCTGGAAGCATATTTTCTACTCTTTCTGCAGTATTGCTACAGGCCTATATGTTAAATCATAAATGCTAATGAATCATTGAAAAAGGTATTAACATATTGTGCTGGCCCTGTATGTATGTCTTTTCTTCATATTTTTATAGCAATTTCCATTAAAATACCTCTTTACAGAGACTATTGTGACATGTTTTGAAACAGTGGCATTCATTACATGTTATCTATATATTAGAGTTTGCGAAATTAATGCACCAGGAAATCAAATGACTTACCCAGGGTCACCGAAGATGTATGTTCAAGTCATGGTTAAAATCCAAGCTGTAGACCACCATTGTGTTTGCTGCAAAATCTTTCTTCCTCTTTCTCTTTCTAGCTTTTTATTTATTTATTTTAACTACATCTTACAGTTGTACATTCAGCTAGAAAAATCCCACTGTGCCACTTCTGGTGGCAAACTGTAATTGGCATTTAGCCGACAATTAGTTAAATGTGGCTTGGTTTTGAGCCTTCCCTTTGTTTGCCTTGGAATTCAAAAGACAGAGAGAAAGTGGAGTTACTGGGAAAGAAGAGGCAGGCTGTAGGGAAAGATAAGCAATTATCCAGACATGCAGAGCCCAAATAGCTGCTCAGGTGATGGAGTGACCATGAGATGCGCAGCTGCTGCTGCTGTTGTTTCTTATGCACAGATGATCAGAGATATGCAGATTTTCCAGCCTTTCAGTACCAGGGAGTAGGGGGAAACTGAGGTTAGAGGTTAGGGAGGTACGAGGAGTGGCTGGAAAGGAGGGGGCTGCATGGTGGACCTTTCCTTACACTACCTGCCTTGATAGGTCCACAGCCCAGAAGGGTAGGGCAGAGGTGGTGTGTATTTTTGTTTTTAAGGGTTGCATCTTCTGTGAAAATATAATGCTTTAGGTGTGCGCCTGCCTCCAAATGATACCAGTAGAGTCAGCTTCTGCAGTGCCTACAGCTTTCTAATTTGGGAATTGCAGGTGTGTTGCCCAGAGTTCTAGGGGAAACTTGCATTGCAGTCCTCAGAGGGAGATGTAAGAGCACTTCAGTTACAGGCTGCTTTTTTTAGCAGGTATGACAAAGAGCACTGTTCTTGGGGTTAGGTGACCAAGAATCCCTGACATTTGTAGTAACTCTGCCTGCTGTACAGCAAATAAACGTCTTTAGACATTGACATATTAACATTGATACTTAGTCATCATGTAGGGTTGGGCATTAATTTCTTCACTTCTGTTTTTCTTTTAATGCCAGATGGAGAGAAATAAGCATGAAATTTGGAGTAGCAAAATTGTAATTTATATATATTAATGGGTGAAAAGTAATTTTAAGGAAATTTGTCTTCATTTCTGAGACTTCCTGAGTACTTCATCTTATCCTTAATTAAAGAAAAAAGATGTGTAAAAGGTTTCATTTTTAATATTAATAGTAAAAAAAAACCATATATGTTTATCTTTTTCATTCCAATTAACATTTTGTGGAACACCACTCGTTTGTAAACTATTCTATAAATATGCAGTATGACATAAAGAATAATATTTCAAGCTACAAGTAGTTTGTCTTTTTGTTTCTTTTGCAAATGTAGTTTGAGAATAGCCAGCCACTGAGGTTGAAGATTTAAACCATGAATCTGGAATCAATTTAAATAATTTCTGAAACCATACAATCCTGTGTAGTGGGTTTAAAGTCTGTGATGCCGCACAGCATCCAGGAACCGGACCTCTTTGACTCACAAGATCCTTTATTTTCCAATACAAAATCAGCAGTTCAATTCCTAAAGCTTCCAATTTCCTGCTTTTCTTATCAGTAATACTTCTGTTTCCTTAGACAAGCTAAACATAGGGTAATCTTTTGATCTTCTTGAAAAGATAACTTTGTAATGCAAATAAAAGACGACTCATTCTCCAATTCAATTCTCTTCTGTTTTGATTTTTTACACTCAGTACCAGATAGGTTACTGACTGTCTAGGTATATGTACTTTGTAAATCCAGATATTAGTTCTGCTGGGACAATATCAATTGGTCAATTGAAATCCAAATAAGTCCCAATTTCAATAAATGTGAAGTTGCTTGAAAGCAGCTGCTTGTGTTGTAGGACTTCTTTATTAGTCCTCAAAGCTTGTGCTGCTGTGAAGTTCTAGTACTTGCAGAAATTCTCATAATATTGAAATAATTGACATAAACCCAATACACAAATGAAGATCCAAGGTCATTAGAAATTTTCATGAGGAGTCATTTTTATTAAATATTATTTAGAAGGCTCAGCTCAGCTTTCTCGGAAAAGATTTTGCATCTAATATTTTCTATCTTTTTTTGGTTTTTTGAAGAAGTTCTGATCTGTGAGTAATGTATCTGGTGAATTCAGAGAATAAAACTTCTTCATAAACCAGAAAAAAATCCCATTGAGGGGGAATACATTACCTACAATGAATGTAATTATCTACAGCTGAGAACGTGATTTCTCATGCTGGAAAAATTAGGAAGTTGCTCGTAAAATCACAAGGGATAAAAAGCCCCCAAACTTTATTGCCTTTTCACATCAAACCTCATATCTCCTCCCTTCCAAAGAGAGGCCATCCAGAAGAAGAAAGCTAATAAAATACTTGAATTGTTAGTGAAAATTGTTCTAGATAACAGGAATACAAGGATCATGTCAGCTTAAAACATCGTGGAAAGTAACCTTTACATTTTTTTTCCCTAAATTTTAACAAAAAATACATCATTATTAATGTATTTATATATTTCTAAGAGTACATCAGGCTCTCATTTAGGTAGTACATCCTCTTGAGTTAAAAACTGATATAGGGACCAGTGTTTTTTTTTACTTCACCATTTGGTGGATTCTGTGTTTATTGATAAAGTAGAGTAGAAATATGTGCAGCCACAACAATGGAGAGTCACTGATCTAACTAGGAAGTGTCAACATGAAGTGATTGCACACAGTAAAAGTATTATGTTATCCTAAAACATGCAAATATTAATACAGATAAATATACTCAGATTTTGTTTTCCAGATAGGTTGTTGCATTGTGGAAGATGTTTTAAACAGATCTAATGCTAAGTCCTGCTCAAGTTTGTGCAGGCTGTTACTCACCTCAAATATTCTTTTCTGTTGTCAGCTTTAGTTCAAATTACATTTGCTTTTTTATTTGAAAATTTTAACCAGTTGATTCAAGCTTAGTTTTGCCTTCAAATCATATTCCAGTTTTAAGCAGCTCCATAAGACTGAGGTTAGGTTTCTTTCCTAAGAAAAATACACAAAAAGTGTAACAGTGTGGCTTGTTTTGACAAATTTCAACATGAGTCATGAATACTCAGGATTCTTACACCTTTGAACAAGAATTTTCAAGCTGCATAATTTTGATCCCAAAATACTATCTCATGACAAGTTATCAAAAATAAATTCTCAGTCCTGAAGCACTACTTTTTATAACTAGTCACAGAATTATAACCTCTTATGCATAAGAACTGTCTTATCTTCTCTTTAGATTTTATACTGCCTGAATAATAGATAAATGTTCAACTGCAGTGTCAGAAAAATTGAGAAATTCTGTTGATTTTGGATACATGGCATGAAAGAATTCTGTTTGCTTCTGTTGATGAAACCTAAAGATCCGGGCTTCATCAGTTGTCGTAGTACTCATGCATGCTGATCAAGAATCTTTAGTAATTAAAACTTAACTCTAGGGTGGATTTTGATAGGAATCTAGACTCTTTCTGATGCAACTGCACCGAGACCTCAAATCTGGTGTTTCTTAGAATGTGAAAGTAAAAAGCACAAGATGTTTTGTTTATTTCAAAAGAAAACCATCCTTTTTACATGAAAGGCACATGATGCACAGAGATTGCATAAAACTGTGTCACACTGTAATCACGGATTCCAGTGTTTTTTGAGATGGACCATGCAGCTCTCATTACTGCTGGTCTCCAGCTTTGTGGAAGTAAAGTTGCTTTCTTATTTCTTGTTAACATCTTTCCTATTTTTATGGCATCATGACAGGTATAATTGCAATTCACAAGTGTGTTACTGTGTGGTTCAAGCAAGTTTTAACTGTTCAATGATATTCACAAGTTAGAAGTAATAATGATTTCTAGCGTTTGCTTTTTTGTTGTTTTTTAGAGAAAATTTTCTGCAGAATTTGTCTTGTAGTGCTGCCAAAGATGTTTCTGAGTTATCCTATGATTTCAATTTTCAATTATGTTAATTCTGAAACTGAATTTCTATGTGTGCTTTAACCATCATAGAAGGAAAGTTTGTGGATTCAATGGTAAAACTTACTGTGAAGGTGAAACTGGAATTCATATATCCAAAAAAAGCCATGAAAATCCAGGCATCCTGGATTAAATTTAATGTAACTCATAAAGAAAATATAGCTGTCTTGCATCCAATCTATGGTATACATATCGAAGACACATACAATGGAAGAATTTCCTTTGGAAATACTTCCAGCGAAGACAAGTCCTTATCCTTCATCAAGAGCACTTTGCAGAATGTTGATATATACTTTTGCTCCATCATAACTTACCCAGATGGTATTTGAGAAAAGGTAATAGAAATTGTTCTGCCAGGTAAATGAATCTCTCATTGTTTTTTAAATTTCTGATATATGCAAAACAGAAAGCCATGCCAATTTAGGAAGTGTCTGGTATTGTAACGTCTAGTCAATGTAACGGTGATATTTCCGTTGGGCCAGGTTTCTCCTAGCAGTTCAACAAGCTATAGGATATCTTCAGAGGATTAAATTGCAACTACCCATGAAATTACAGGGATGGACCTTGTAACCCATGAACCATATTTTTATCTTTATGTTGTATGCTGAGGGAATTCCTGGTCTGCAACTAGGACTGTTTTTTTCTGGAAGATCTTCTGTATGTGCTTGTTCAGGAACAAAATTACCATTTAGGAATGGTGTTGCATCAAAAGGAAGAGAAGTAGGGAAGTTTAAATTAAGAAAAAAAAAAAACAACTTTTCTTTTAAAGGAGACTTTTTTAAAGATGGAAAAAGGAAGGGGGAAAAAAAAGATTCAACTGTGTCCATGTACATTTTGTGTAGCTGTCCATGTATTTCCAAAGGCTCTGTAATTACCCAGTCAGTCATCCAATTTGATCTCTTTTCCACCTCTATGAGTAAGAGGAGTGTCCTGGGTTCAGCAGCAGCAGTCATTTTTTCTCCTTCCTGGTAGCTGGTGCAGCGCTGTGTTTTTGATTTTGGGTCTGGGAACAGTGCTGATAACACCAGTGTTTTCAGTTACTGCTTGGTGATGTTTAGGCTGGCCAAGGACTTTGCGAGTCTCATGCTCTGCCAGGGAGGAGGGGAAGCCGGGAGGAAGGAGGGACAGGACACCTGACCCAGACTAACCAAAGAGATTATTCCATACCCCAGCACGTCATGTCCAGGAGATAGAAACAGAGAGCAGAGACCCGGAAGGGTGGTGGGGGTGCACGGTGGGGGGCACTGTGGGGGGTGCACTGCTTGCTCAGGCTTGATATTGGATGGTGAGAAACTGTATTCTTTTCCCTTGTATTTTCTCTTGTCATTATTATTACTGGTGGTAGCAGTAGTGATTTGTGTTATACCTTAGTTACTAAACTGTTCTTACCTCAACCTGTGGGAGTTGCATTCTTTTGATTCTCCTTCCCATCCCTCCATGAGTGGAGGGAAGAAAGAGTGGGGAGTGAGTGAGAGAGAGTCTGTGTGATTTTGAGGGGTGTCCTGGGTTCAGCAGCAGCAGTCATTTTTCTCCTCCTTGGTAGCTGGTGAGCGCTGTGTTTTTGATTTTGGGTCTGGGAACAGTGCTGATAACACCAGTGTTTTCAGTTACTGCTTGGTGATGTTTAGGCTGGCCAAGGACTTGCTGAGTCTCATGCTCTGCCAGGGAGGTGGGGAAGCCGGGGGGAAGCAGAGACAGGGCACCTGACCCAGACTAACCAAAGAGATTATTCCATACCACAGCACGTCATGTCCAGGATGTAGAACGGGGAGCAGAGACCCGGAAGGGTGGTGAGGGTGCACGGTGGGGGGTGCAGCCCGTGGGGGGTGCAGCCGGTGGGGGGTGCACCGGTGGGGGTGCACAGCTTGGTCGAGCTGGGTGGTGAGCTATTGTATTCTTTCCCTGTATTTGTCTTGTCATTATTGTTACTGGTGGGGGTGCACTGCTTGCTCAGGCTTGATATTGGATGGTGAGAAATTGTATTCTTTTCCCTTGTATTTTCTCTTTTTTTTTTTTATTATTATTATTATTGGTGGTAGCAGTAGTGATTTGTGTTATACCTTAGTTACTGGACTGTTGTTATCTCAACCTGTGGGAGTTGCATTCTTTTGATTCTCCTTCCCATCCCTCCAGGAGCGAAGGGAAGAAAGAGTGGGGAGTGAGTGAGAGAGCGGCTGTATGGGTTTGTGAAGCTTAAACCACGACAAGGGGTTTAAACCATGACAAGGAGAAAGAATCCTTTTTTAGTATTTTCCCTTGTGTGTCAGTCGTCATTGGTCAACTGGCAATTCTGATGCAAATAATGAGGTTTGTCTGACAGGAGGCAAGTCCTTAGAAGATCATTATGTACATGAGATAGAAGAGTTTTCAAAAGATAACTAGTTTTGCATATTGGTTTATCGATTTGATGTTGTGAATGTAGAAAAAATTTGTTCCTCTTTCCCATTCTCCAGATTGAAAATAGACTTCATTCAATACTTTATTTTATTTCCCAGATGGGGAAGAATGGGTTGAAAGAGATTTACTTCCTAACATTTCAAAGTCCAGAAGATAAAAGTAACAGTCCTTTCCTAGCCTGATCCTTCTGAGACTTCATCTCAAACCTGTTTTAACTGCAACTCTGTAATTTCAATGTTACAATGAAACAGCAAACCTGACTCTTGTAGGACATACCTGAACTTCAAAAATTCAACGTAGATTGTTTCTGCCTGCACCACTGTTTTTGAAACTTGATTTTAGCCAGTACATTTGTTGATGGCACAGATGAAGTAGGAATCCCACTTTATCTTCCTGTCTCTGCTAGCATTTTATTAGTAAACTGCCGCTCATCAAATCAGAAATTGAGCCCTGATTTTGAAAAAATATTATTCTGTCTCCTTGGATTGTTTAGTTAGGTAAGATAGTTTGGAATTTAAAAGATTTGCCCTGTGTGGCACATCAGCATAGCCATACAATTCACAGTCATTCACACGTAAGAGGGAATGTCCTGCTAGTGAAGGAGCTGATCAAGGTCCTTCAGAGTAGGATGCTGCTGTCCAGGTCAGAGTATCTCAACTGTGATCCTTTAGTGGCATCTCTGCATGCTTGCTTCACTCTGGTGTCTTTTTTATTATATAAGGAATAACGTTACTGAAGTAGTGTCTCCTTGGTTTCTTTTCCTCTGTCAGTCCATTTATGCACAGTATTATTGAAAGTGTAGGTATTAGAAACATACATTTTGGTTGCATCCAGGTAAGCTAAGATCTGAAAATTCAGGTTGCTGATTACGAAAAGGAATGATCAAAGGCAAAACAAATCTCTGTTCTGGCAGTGCTGAGCCCTTAGTTACAGAGGGCTCATTTTCTGTAAAATCCTGAAAGTTAAATGCAGTAGAGATCTGCAAGTTATTTAGTCCCTTTCCTGGCCAAGGCAGTACTGATCTCAGCTATTTGTTCCAGAACCTACTGGCTAGGGTTAATCTGAAATGATGCAAGAAACAAGGCAGTCACTTTCCTGTGGTATGTTGACCTTTAGTCCAATACCTTTATTAGATAATCCACTTACAGATTTCAGCACACTGTATACCACACAAAGATAAATCAGCTCCTGGAAGTATGTTTTTTCAAATGATACTGTGGGATTCAGTATCCTCAGTAGATGGGATTTCTGTCTTGGTTTGAGCACACTAAAACAGAAACCTAAACCAACATCAGGCACACCATCTTCCCCTCCCTGCCATTTTTTCAAGTATATCAATTAAATCCTACTATAGAGGGAGATCATAACGTTGAAGAAAAATTAATCCTTTTCCATTAAATGAATCAAAGTTTTTGAGAGCAATCCTATTCAGATCTTGATAGACGCCTATAAACATGGTTTTTATGAACACTGGTCCAAAAAGAATGAAGTGTATCATCAGTGAAGATAAAATATTACAACTTCAATCTACAATGCAAATTAAATATGTGACAACAGTACAGTAGTGTCACTAGATCCAGCAACTCAAGTATTAACAAGCCTGAAACTACATGATCAATCAGTTAAAAAAATTTGGGGTCACAGGAAGAGAAGAAAGAAGAAGGTCAAGTATTTGAAAGAAAGAAGTCAAGTATTTGAAAAGCATTAAGCTGTTTTTATTAATATTTCAACAACATTCCTATTTATTTCCCTTTATAATTAAGGTGTCTTTATAAACAAGAAGTCCACTCTGGTTGCACTCTTTCATATATGATTAAAGATGTTATCAAGTGATTTGTGATGTATGAGGTGGCAAAATAATCCCGGAGAGATTCTATTTAGGACTCTGCTCCTGTCTTAGTCTCTGGTTGGTGATCAACAGCTCATCCCCACCATGGTCTGGGTGGGGTGAAGACGATTCTTTTTCTAGTAGAGACAAAAGTAAAAAAAAAAAAAAAAATATTAATCTTGGAACAGCAATGGTTGAGCTGTCAAAAGGATCTGAGATCTCAAGAGAAAGAGAAGGCTATAGAGGTCTTTTCTTGGTGTACTATCCTTGCACCACTGGAAGATGGAACACCATAGAATTGGTAATAAATCACCACTTATATAAAATTTTTGATGGGATTATTGTGGTGATTTTTTTGTTGCTGTTGTTAACTAGGTGTGGGCTCTGCATCAGAATACATAATAAAACATTTTTGTTATTTTTGCTTTAAATTTTGGATAAAGATTTCTTACGGTGTCTATGAAATATGTGAGAAAGGACTCTTTCGGACAGCACACCATTATCCATGCTTCCTTTATTGGCAGTTACTGAAACATACTGACAGCAAAGCAGTAATACTTAGCTACTCAGGATATCATATTGGAAACTCCACATGTAACTTCAGGATAGTCTTACAAGTGGATGCAGTGCTGAAATTGTGTGCCATAATTGCAAAGAACTTGAGAGTATGTTCTGGCACTGTTACACATGAGCATATTGGCAAGGAATAGTCTAGCTATCCCACAGGAAGGTACTTGCCAGCTGGGTGATACTGTTGCTTCTTTTTTTCCTGAAATGTGAGCATACACCCAACAGTTTTCAGAGCATAATTCAGGGGGGATTTTTCTCTTAATGTTCCCACATTTTGAGTCACAAATACTCCTGCACTAAGCAAACCTCATACTTTCAGAGAGAACTCCTTGTACATTTTTTATAAGATGTGAAGATGTAGGAATAGTTTTATTTCATCTTTATTTCTCATTCACGAACAGCTTAAGCATGATCTGTAGTTTCTTATATAGAGTGCTTAGAGATTATGCCTGAAGACTGATTTTTCATGCAGTATGAAAGTGAAGAGCAGAGACAGAAGTCACTACTAATAGAAGCATTAGCTTCGGAGACATCATGCAGAAATTGTTCATCAAAAAGGTGTTATTTTATACACTTGCTGCCTCAAAGAGAAGGCGTTTGAAGCTGCAGGTGTTGTAATTTTACTTTCAAATGAAAGAGCATTGAGAGAGCAGTGTACTCCATCAGTCCATTGGGCAGGAATGCATGGAGGTGCGTGTTTAACTGTCACCCCAGGTGGCCACTCAAAACAGAGTACTCAGCTGTGCCATTTTGCCATTTGCTATCCATGTACCTAACAACAGCAAAGCAGCAGCAGGAACTCTGCCTACTTTCTTTTGTTTCAAATTATTAACTTTTGCAAAGAAATGTATACAGAGAAAGGATACGTTTCCAGTCTCTAGCATTTTGGAATGGCTATTGGAATTACTTCAATTTACAAAGGAATTAGAAAAGGTATTGGCAAAGTTCCTTTTTCTTCACACTATACCCTTTGTCTTTTTCTGGTTTGCCCAGATCTTTGCTTACCTATAGCAAACGGAGTCATATATCCGTTTGTTTATTTTGATAATTTTCCAGACCTGTGTTCAGTCCTTTGGTTCTTTTCTCTTTAGTTCAATCCATCAGTACAAAAGTTATTCATCTTTGAAGGGATATTTTTGAGTAAAGTATCAATTCACAGAAAGAGTTTAAGGAATTATTCTGGTCTCTTCATCATTTATTCAAGAGAAATTCAGGTCTGGCCCTGTCATCCTTAAAGGCATACCTGTCTTAAAGTTCTTAGTCTGTTCTTTTTCAGCTATTCCTGATTCCATGGAGCATTATAATGAGTATACATCAACAGGAAATGTTAATGTGAGATCAACAGACAAATATTTGGTTCAAAACAGTATTTCCATTGATATCTGTACATCAAGACATTAAGACTTCTGCAACTCTGAGGTAGACTTTTGTCCTCTTCCCAACCTGGAAAATAAATTAGTGACAATTTACATTTAAAATGGCTTCCAGGTCCAATAACTTGTTGGACTTTAATGGGTTTAATATAGGCTTCCTGTATAGATACCATGTAAAAATTGTTTCCTATCACACTCTCATATCTCTGATGACACACAATGTACCATTGGTTATAGTTTTGTATTGTCATTGCCTGTAATGATAATCTTACCCTTTTCTGTCTTGCCCTTGAGAAAGTATGAGGCATTTCTTTGTTAGCTACACTTCAGTGAAATGCTTGCACATTACCAGACCACTGTATTAATGCCTCCCACATAACTGCAAGTTATCCTCTGAGTCATTCTGATTTAAGAAGTCCTGATACGTACATCCAGCTTCATGGGCTTCACACATCCTCCCAGACTACTTAGCCTTATTAATAGTTAGTTCTCTAGCTTGCATTGCATTAAAATGTAGCAACTCCTGGATTAGGAGGTGCTGTTTCCATTGAAATGTATAATTAAAACATTATTTTAAATTTAACAGAATCAGTGATGATTGAGTGTAGGCAAAAACTGTCTTAGAAGCAAAGTAAATTAGCTTTGTAATGCAGAACTCAATCAGTTGAAGTTAGATTAGCAATCCTAAAATACATGATAGACAAATTTACAGTGTAAATTTAACTTAAAATACAGAATGTAATAAACATCATTAGAGAGATCACAAAATGATATTGTTCTACTCCCATAGACTATGTCTTTGTTAAACATCTAGATAGAAAGTCAAAAGTCTTCAGCAGTGAAAAATTATGTGATATATATAACCTGTTTATTTGAAAATTGGCCTCTATGGCACAGCAGTGATGTATGTTTATTTACATAAAGAATGAATGTAGTTAAAATTGCATGGAATATTTTTGTCCTGCGTTTGTTTATTTGTCTTTCAAACCTATTGAATTCTAACATGAATTTCTGTGTATTTTGAAACTTATGTTTATTTTTTCAGTTATTTTATTTCAGTTAAGTGTTAAAATTAATACTAGTTTGATTTAAAAATTCCCTTGATGCTCATAGTGACTTTTGCATTCATTATGTGAATTATGGAAAGCTGCATAATTGGCTGGGGTGGTGTCGCTGGTACATGATTGGAAATTTTCTTTTTTTTTTTTTTTATTATGAAAATAATATTCACGAGTAAATTTGTGTTTCTGTCAATCACTGACAATGGACCATTTGCTCAGGGGATATATTTTGCTAGCAACTCTGAACAAGAATGGAAGTTCATTAATAGAGTATTTAAATGCCAGATGTACCATGAAGTACTCCCATATCTTAAATAGAGTGATCAACCTCTTCTGTGATAGCAGAGACAGAGCTTTTCTATTCTTAGCTAGTGTGATGATATCCATGCCACTCAGCACTTACTTCTATATTAATATTCTTCTGCCTGCCAAAAGCAGCACGTTGCCTAGATTTTTTTCAAGTCCCTATTCACCTGAAATAGCTTGCTTTCTATTTATCTCTGTCTCAATTTAGAATGTGAATCATAGGTCTAACAGTGAAAAATTATCAACCCTTTAAAGCACTTGGAAGCAAGAACTAATCCTGAGGGATCTTCATTCTTTGGCTGTTAGACACTGAACTCCCCAGAGCAAGTATTCTCTCTATATCTTATACAGTGTCAACCATATTGTCAGTACTTAATTAGAAAGCAAGAAGATATAGGCAAGTGAAATTTCCTTCTTCACACCTCTGCTGTGATTACTGACCTGTTGAATACTGCTTTTCTTACTTTTTATCTTCTGTGATGAACTAAGGATGCCCATTCTGTATCTGTATAATAGACTGGGGAAAAAAAAAACAAACAACAAACCCAAACCAGCTGTGTTGGGAGCAGAGCAGGTGTTGGCGAAGGGAAGAGCGGACACCATATGGTCGTCAGCAAGCTTCAACCTTTATTGGCAAAGACACCTGGTTAAATACACTAGATAATGAGCCTCATACACATTGCAAAGCTGAGCTCCTAATTGGTTAACCTTCAAAATGTTTCTTTTATCTTATTTCTGCATACTTGCAGTTTACAGCTAGCGTGGTTGGCTTGAAAGATGCTTTGTTACCACAGGGACCTTGTGGTCCAGCGGGACCACGAGCACCAGCAGAACCAGGGGGGCCAGCAGGACCTTGAGGACCGGTCTCGCTGCGATCTCTGCTCTACCTTAGGCCTGGTTCTGTTGCTGAAGAGACATTAAATTCATCTGGCTATGGCCTTTATCCACTAGCCATTCATCAATAAAACTCTCCACAAGCAGGTATCTCCTTTTCCTTTCTGAAGGAAAAGCTTAGATCAAAAAGAATTATGGAATTGTGGAAAACTCAGGCTGGAAGAGACATTCCAAATTAATATCATCCATCTCTGTGTTCTGAGGCAGGATAAGCATATCTGTATCATCCCTGCCTGATTCCCATGTTAGAAATGCATGCATAAAAATCTTGTGTAGTCATTCTAGTGTTTAACTAGCCTTACAAGGAGATTTTTTTCCCCCATTATATCTAACACAGATATCTCTTGTTTAATAATGATTGTTTAATAATTCACTGTAGTCCTTCCTTTGAAAAAAAGGGGAAGGCTGTCATGTTGCCAGCTTTCAGTCATCCCTCTGTACTAAATAAACATAATTCTTTTAACTTTTCTTCTTAATTAATGATTATAAATGTCATCATTCTTTTTCTCATAGGAGTTTTCTCCAGTTTGTATATAACCTTATTAAGATACACAGAATTAAACACCATGTTCCATCTAAGGTCTTACCATTGCTAAATGATGCAGACAAATGCATCTTTTGGTTTGTGTACAACTATCTGTTGTCACCTGAGAAAATTTGTCTTTTAGAAACAGATAATGAGATAACATTTTTGATTGTACTTGGCTGTCAATCAGAGCATCCAAATCCTTTTATTCAGCACTTGGGATATTTTTTTTACCTTTCTTTTTTGTTTTTTTCCTCCTCTTCTTTTTACTCCTTACCATTTTGAATGTTCAGTTAGTTACTAAGACTAAGGATGCTTTTATGTACTCTTGGTTACTTTGCTTGCATCAGAATATGCCACGGTAATTGTAGCAATCAGTACCCATGAGGACTGCTTTGTTTTTACCAAAATAAGATAAAATTAGAAGGGTTGTTTTATATGTTCTCTATGAGCAGTTTTGATGAACATGCATTATGTGTCAGCTGATTACTGTAGCCATTAACTGACTTGCTGTTGTGTGATAATTTGGGGATGACTCACTGTTCAGCTGCTGACCCAACCTGCTGTCTAGGGAGATATGCTGCTTGCCAGGGTAGACTCTAGGATGCTGCAGTGAGACTGCCAAGCCTTGCCCAGTCCTTGGACTCCTAATCTCTGTTGCTTCTTCATATGTAGGAGAGACCTGGAGCACATCAGGCATAACTACATGGTGCTGAAGGTGGTGGTTAAAGAATGGGAGGCTTAGGTGGTTTCTCCTTGAACCTGCTAAAGTAGGGAAAATCTGTAGAAAGAGGGGGTGGATTCCATAGGTCCAGTTGTATGGCTGGTGTCAACAACAAGGTGTTACCTTTTTATAAACTTTCTGATGATCAAGGACTGCTAGGAAAAGACAGGATCCACCTAATCACATGGGGAAAAAATGTCTTTGCCAATAGGCTGGTGACGGGAGCTTTAACCGCCCATAAGTGAGCAAGGAAGTGGACTGGGTTGCCCAGCAAATGGCATGGGATTATATAGACAGTAAACATCCTGAAACCAGCAAATCAGGGCACAATGTGACCATTCCAAGTATGTTCAGAAAAATGAGGAAATGCTAAGTGGACACACTGAGGTGGGAAGTAATTTCTGGGAAATAAGCATGACTGGATGATTATATGAAGTGTCTGTACATCAGTGAACACAGCATGGGCAACAAACAAGGAATTAGGGCTCTGTGTGTAATTGCGGGGCTGTGATCTCTTTGGATCACAGAGGCACAGTAGGATGGTTCATGTGACTGGAGTGCTGCAATAGCTGGATATGGGCTCTTTAAGAAGGACAGTTTAGGACAGTAGGGAAGAAGAGCTGCCCTTCATGTGAGAGAGTAGTGGAAATGCGTGAAGTTCTGCCTGGGGATGGATGATGAGGCAGCCAAGGGCTCATAGGTAAGGATTAGCAGGTAGATTAACACAGGTGATGTTGTTGTGGGTGTCTGCTTCTGACTGCCTGATCAGGTAATCATGCCTCATACAGATAAGACCTGACAACTGGAAGAAGCTTCACATTCTGTGGTCCTCATTGGAGAGTTCAACCACTTGCTAACTGTAGAGGAGCAACACAGCAGGGCACAATCTATTTGGTAGGTTTCTGAAGTGCGTTGATGATAACTTCCTCAGTATGTGATTAAGTAGCTGAAGAGAGGAGGCACTGCACTCAACCTCTGACTTACAGAAGGGGAACTTGTTGGGGTTGTGAAGATCAGGAGCAAGCTTGGCTGTGTAGTATAGTCCATGATCCCAAAAGGGGGGATAAAAATAAGTGGGATCACAACCCTGGACTTCTGAAGAGCAGACTTTGACCCATTCAGGGGTTTTCTTGGAAGAATCCCAAGGTTAACAGAGAAAAGATTTTTAATGGAAACCTCCTCCAATTGTCCATCCAGACAAGCAGGAAATCAAATGAAAATACTGGAAGGCAAGCATGGATGGACAAGAAGCTCCTAACTAAACTCAAGCATAAAAAGGAAGCATAGATGGGATGAAAGCAGGGGCAGTTGGCCTGAGAGGAACCTTGAAATACTATCTAAGCACAAATGGGTGCAGTTAAGGAAGTAAAAGCTGACCTGTAGTTGAATCTAGTGGGTTAAATATTTTTTTGGGGGGGCAAGTATCACCCAACCTCTATAAGCCAAAAATACTTCATCTTCTCAGCTACTTTTCTACGCCACTGCAGCTATCAATGTGAAATAGATATTTACTGGAGTATGGTATTTCCTCTACTATCAACCATAGCTACTGTAATAGCCAGTAGTTAAACCAATACAAGAGTTTTATAACTTTGAGTTTTTCTTCTCAGTGTAAAAGTGATGCATGAAATTTTGAGATCATGGAATTTGGAAATCATTACACGATGCAACTGCAGGGGGAAATGGAAAGCATAAGGTGACAGCTTTAAAATATTCCAAATTTAGGAGATAGCATTAATTTATATAAGACAGACTGAATAATATTTTATTTGGGGAAATATATGATAGGTTATGGAATGAACAGAGATAGGTGAAAAGCAGAAGGTAAAAGGAATTACAGATTCAGATAGTTCAACTTCCAAATACTTTAAAGGAAATAACTAAGAGGTGATAAATATTTTAATTTTTGAAATGTTATTACCTGCAGAACTTATTTCTGCTGCTTGTATTTCTTAATGATGAATGCTTCTTTCAGCTGGCTTGTCAGACTAGGAATACAATTTATAACTTAATAAGGACAAAAAGAAATGGAAAAGAAACATTTGATTTCTTCCATTTTCTTACCTGTTACAAAGCTGCCTAATAAAGTCATCAAATAAACTGTATCTTTCTTTCTTCTCCAAGGAATATGGAAGTGTTGGAACAAGTCCAGAGGAGGGCCACGAGGATGATCAGGGGACTGGAGCACCTCCCATATGAAGATAGGATGAGAAAGTTGGGACTGTTCAGCCTGGAGAAGAGAAGGGTGCATGGAGACCTCATAGCAGCCTTCCAGTATCTGAAGGGGGCCTATAGGGATGCTGGGGAGGGACTCTTCATTAGGGACTGTGGTGATAGGACAAGGGGTAATGGGTTCAAACTTAAACAGAGGAAGTTTAGATTGGATCTGAGGAAGAAATTCTTTACTGTGAGGGTGGTGAGGCCCTGGAATGGGTTGCCCAGGGAAGTTGTGAATGCTCCATTGCTGGCAGTGTTCAAGGTGGGGTTGGATATAGCCTTGGATGGCATGGTTTAGTGTGAGGTGTCTCTGCCCATGGCAGGGGAGTTGGAACTAGAAGGTCTTCAAGTCCTTTCCAACCCTAACTATTCTACAATTCAATGAACTTATCCAATAGCTATGCATCCTTGTTTCTGGGTCTCATCCAAAAAAGGGAAAACCAGTTTTTTTAGAAACTCAACAAAACCATGTGGTATGTCCTAATACAGTTGGAAGACATTAGTTTAGGAGCTAGATATAATTCTATATTTAGCATATTCAGGAAGGGTAAAGGGGTCACTCTTGAAGTATTTCCTTACCTGAAAGTTTATTTTCTTGGTGCAAAGAAGAGCTTAAGAGAGAGTTCATCTTCAAAAAATTTTAAGCCTTCTTTTCACCTGCAATTTGATTTCTTTCTTCTTATTATAGGGAGAAGAAGAATATTGTGTTGATGTAACACTCTTTGTATAAATCCAGCCCTGATAGTACTTAACCTCTGCTAAGCTTTAAGCCTCAACAGAGATGCAGAAACATGTTAAGCCAGAGAGTGTTTCTGTGTATTTTATTTTACTGTGTTGAATTTTGCCTTTCTGAAATTGCAGAACTAGATTTTGAAGTATAAATATTGGTTTCTTCGTAAATGTTTTTAAACCAGGAGGAATGTATGAGATTTATATGTTGGTCAGAGTGAGATTCTTGAACCTTGTGTAAAATTATAAATCTGGGACTGGTTAAACATACAGTGTACAGCACTTTAAGTGTCATAGATACCTGACTTTAGAAAAGAATAAACAAGCTGAAGACAAGTGCAAAAAATTAAATTGAACTGGATAGGACTGGAACCAAGAAGTAGAAAGTCTGAAAACCTGTACTGAAAAGAATGGGGACCAAATTTTTACATAACATTAATTTTCACTTTTAATTGTTTGCAGCAAGGGCAGGAAAGGGAAAGGAAACAAAAATAATAAAATGACTACACCACTATTTTATTTTTTCCTCAGAAAGTACTTCTTAATTCCCGCAATTTGTGTGCGGCACAGTTTGAGTTTAGGTGCTTGATCCTTTAAATCCTGGGAAGCTGGTTTACACTCTTTTATAGCTCTATGTTTCTGAGATCTGTTTCCCAAGAAAAATATTGAAAGTTCGTGTATTTAAAGAAAATAACTCACTTTTTTTTTTTTTCTCCTTTAAATGTCTAATGGTAAATAGAAATATGAATAGTTGCGGGAGGATATCAAACACAGAGCACTTCTCAAATCAGAGGCAAATGCACCTAGAATGCATTCTATTACCTTCCCTAGTATTTTCTGTCCAGGAGGCAAGATGACATGGCCATGGCAGGGGCAGAGCAGGCAGCGGTGGCAGTAGCTGGAACGAGCAGCAGGCAGGGGAACTCTATTTTTATCAGATGCAATGATACATTATTTTTTGCATTTCTGAGATATTCACACATCATGTGCCACCTTGAACTGTGAGTGTGTGGGGGGCTGGGAGGGCTGTGAAGGTGTGTGGGTCTGCTTTTTTCCCCATAGAATTATTTCTCAGAGTGGGAGGTTCTCATCCCACGTGTACCATGCTGAAAGCAAAGAAACTGTGCTCAGGAAGGTGCTAAATAAAGAAAGTGGCTGAACAGAGAGGGAGGATGAAAGAGCTATGCTGATGCTGGTGTCAAAATAAAATGGGACAATTGCTTAAAACAAAAGCCTGGAACACTTTATTATACTTGGAAGATTTAATTAGAACTACGTTGGTCTCCCCTGCTTGTGCCCTACATAATCATCTAAGTTGTGCAAGGTATCATGCTGTAAAAAGGGGAGAGGTTTACACCTTTTATTGAAAGTACCTGAATGTTGCTGCCTACTGAAAAGTAAAGTACAAATGCAAGGCAAAAAAAGTAAAATATCAGGATACCTGTGCTTAAAAATGATTGTGATAGAATGCACGGGAGCTAAGAATCTCAAACCTGTTTCTAGTTTAACGTGGTTGTTTACGCTTAGTTCTCATTATTAACATATTATTTTTTTGTATACTAGAAGGTTATACAAATATATCAAGATTTGTACCTGCAAATTCTTCACTGAAGTTGCAAGGCAACCTTAGCTTTGTAATGTGCCTATGACAGTATATTACACTATGTTGTATTATATATTATTGGGAAGCCAGGATATATTGTTTGACAAATATAACACACAAAGTTAATGAATAAATTATAAGGCAGAAGGGATTTTCATTATTTTGGTAGGAAACATTTTATCTGTTTGTCTGCAGCTGACCATATGTGTAATGTACATTTTTCTAGCAAATGTATAGCAGAGTGGCAAGGAAGTAGGCTGGTTGTTATACAGTCCTGGATAGCTACACTTTGGGTCAGATGGGAATCATTTCGAAGGTGGGAGGTAGCATCATACACATAATTTCCCTGAAAAACATGTTTAGGTAGGAGAAATACCTGGAGTTCATGGTGGCATTGGCATGGAATAATTAGGATAGCATGGATGGACCAAGGGCAGGATGGAGAGATTTCAAGGTTCCTAAGGCGAATGCGGGCAGCAGTAGGGCTTGCTTATAGGAGAGGACAGAAAAGACTGCACACTTAAGAGGAAGACACTTCTCAGAGAAGAAATGCTTTTTACCATAATGCAGATAGTTGCTAGAATTTAGTGGCCTGAAAAGTGGAGCAGGCAGAAAGGGTCTGACCTCTAAGAATGTGATATGAAAGAGAGAGAATTGATTTTAATCACCTTTTCATTTACTCCTCTTCACTGGCAGACCTGAATCTCAATCTGCAGATCTGACTCTTCTAGATATAAAAAATATTACCTGTTCTAATGTACTGACTTTTGAGTGACTGCACTTCAAGGAGCATATTTTGCAAGTGTACAGTCCTATCACAGTAGTCATTTAGCCTAATCTGAATAATCCTTAGGCTTCCATGAGTAAATTCTTGCTCGAACTAGCATGATATCTTAAATGATTATCCAGCCTTGGCAGTCATCTTCTGTAATAGAAATTTAGCTGTCTTTGGCAAGCTGTCCAAGGATTTAATTAGCTTCACTGTGTTGTACCTTCTGCTTAGCTTAGTGAATTTATCTCTCTTCTGTTCTTGTCTGTCATTAACTTTCTGTCTCCTTGATCACAGTCTAAATGGGTCTTCAAGTTCATTATTATTCTTTTTTTTAAGGTAAACTCATTAGACATAGCTCCTTTTGTCTTTCAGCATTTCAATGTTTTAACCATAATTTTGGTCTCCAAAGGAAGAGGGAATGCAAGTTTTCTCTGCTGTGTTCCATTAATAAAAACCTGCAGGTTAGACTTTTTCATTCATTTTTTCATGAAGACTGCAGAAGTCTCAGAAGTCAGAAATTTCCACAATGAATTCTCTGTCCTGTCAACATGGAAGATTATTCCTACATTTCCAGTAGTATACTTTTCCATATGAAATCCTACTTCTCTTTGCACCTATCTTAGGAGGTGAGTTAGGCCACCCTGTAATGATGATTTCTTTAGTACCTATGATATAGACAACCCTGGCACTACCAGCATCCAAAGCAATACAGTTTATCAGCATTTACTCCCTTGGTTTTTGATAAAAAAAAATATATCAAAGAGAATTTAAATCTGGCTCAGTTCTAAAGCGTATTCAGTTCCACCCAGAGTCCTACTGCAGCCATACCCATGAATCTGGTTACATCTTCATTTTAAGACTTCTTTATAAATACATTTTGATGCCTTTAATGACTATCATTTTTCCTAAGCAATTTTAATTTTCTGTCTCTGCTTCCAGTTATTGCCATAGGTAGAGGCAAACACATTAAAAATGCACAGTAGTGGTATTTTTTCACTTAAAGACATCTAATAAAAAAGAAACTAATTGAAAGCTTGAAAGATTACTCTTTTTACAGTATAGGAAAAGCACTCTGATCGTTAACCTTTTTCAACATTAGTCTTCAAAATGATGAAACTCCTAACTTAGGAAATACAGGCATTACATAGCTGACTTTAGAAACCATGTGACTATTGAATGCTCTGAATATCAGAAACATTGACAGTGTTTCCACTGAAGAGCTTTTAAATTTATTTTTAATTTTATTAGTTTATTTATTAAATCTGTAAGCAGTGAATTTTATTACTAAAAGCAATAACTCAGAGCAGGGGGATTTAAGTCAAAAATATGTTAAGATACACCTATGGTTTATATGTGGTAGAAGTCTTGAATTTGTCTGGAAGTCTCCTTTCATACCACAGCCTGACTATCACGCAGGTTTTTCCCAAGGAGGGTATATGAACGGATAAGATTTTTTTTATTTAAGTGGTGAGGTTTGTGAATGAGAAAATTGTAGTTCATAGGCTGGAATATCTTTTAACATAATTTACTAATGGATGTCTTGAGGGTCACATCAAATCATTTTCTTATTCTAATTAGTGTGAAAGCAGAACAAGACTATTGCAAATTTAATTAGACTGGTCCCACAATTTATTCAGTTGAATATTTGCTGAAACTGTTAATAAAACACTCTTGTACTCAAAATTTACAGAAGCAGTCTTCTTGCAGTGTCATCACAGACTCATGGTTCCATAAAGATTGTTTCGCCTAAATGTGTATAAAAATATAGTCATAGATATTTTACAATATCAATATATTTTTCAATATTTCAAATGATCTGAATATCTTTCTGCTGTAAGTCAATTTCATCAATATTTGCCAAACAGGAATTATTGACACTAAACTTCCCTTGGATGAATTATAAGCCTTTTTTGTTGTTTTTTGTGGTTTTTCCAGCAAACATTTTTGGAGAATCTCAGAAACAAAACAATCTTGTGTTTAACAAGCCAGGAGAAAATGTTGCTTTTACTTGCCCTTATGAAATTGGAGATTCAGTGCTGCAAGTGATGTGGGAAAGGAGTAAAGCAGATCAAGTAGATATCATTGTTCTGTGCAGCTCATCAGGAAAGCAAAGCTTTGGTTCAGATTTCAAAGAGCGTACGCTGGTAGATTGCTCTGATTAGGCAAACTCCAAAACTGTTATCCCAAACATTGCAGCCTCTGACTTTGCAACTTACCGCTGTGTAGCTACTGCGAGAAACAAAACCCATGTGATGATATTTACTATGGCTGGTAAGTAAAAGAGGAAGTGGTAAATGTTTTCACAGTAGGACCTTCTGAGGCATTAACACTTTCACCCTATAAAATAACTCTTCGGTAACAAGTGAGGGTTGATTTAAATAATACCATACTTCAATTAGCAGCATGTAAAAGATAGCAAAGTTAACAATTGATCATGTTTCCACAGAAAGAAGCTTGCTTTAAGCTTGTCTGATCTCATTATTGAACTTGACTTGTTTGTGAAATACTGTTTTGATGTTGGGAAGAAGATAGAGTGCATGAGTTTGCAGGGAGAGGAAGGCATTCTCCCAAAGAAGATATGAGGGGAATTCCCTATTAGCACAGTGTGCCACAGGGGCCTAGGGGGAAGACTTACCCTCCAATGAAGACAAGGAGCACACTCAGCTGAAAATGTAAATATATACTGGCCTCAACCTTACTCTTGTAAGGAGTTTCTCTGGGGGGAGCTGAGAAGCTCAGTAGGTTTTACTGTGACTACTGTCACAGTTTGATTGTAATGGGAGCTTAGGTCCGCACATGTAGTTTTAGTTCTTCTGTGTAGAACCATTTTGAAGATACAGCTCTTGTTCTACCCCAGTCCTTCTGTTGCAGTATTCAGTCCAGCTTTTGGTGTACTGCCTTGCTCCTGGTAATACACGAGTGATTGTAGACATATCTAAGAGCTGTAGCATGGGGTATAAAACTTCAGAACATGCTTAATCTGCAATATGATTAATTGAGAAGTGGAAAATGTGCTTGGAAATAAATGCTGATCTGCTTTACTCTTGATATATGACCACGAAAGTCCATGAAATTGAGCAGAATGTCATAAAGAAGGAGGCATCAGGACAAAAATTCCTCTCACCTTTGGCAATTTTAAACATTCAAATTTCAAAACATTTACTATATTGGTATAATCAAGCATATCCAAATTGTAGAGTAATAGAAATATTTTCTGTTTGCTCCAAGTGCTTCTCATTGCAAAATGAATGCATATGAGTTACAAGCAGCACAGTAATTTTAAGAATTACCAGAATTACTTACTCAAACAATTATTTTTCAAGAAGAGTTTAGTTTCCATGCTTCTTTTGCTCTTGAAACAAATCCTATTCATAATTTTTTGTTCTAACAATGCCAGCATAGTTATGCCTGTTTATTGGAGGAAAAAATAAAGTATAAAACCACTGCAGAAGCTGAAGTACAGTTTGATTCAGAAATCACTCCCTTGTCTCTCTTTTAAGCCCTCACTTGATATTATGAGGTGGGTTTTGTTGAATTTTTGCTAACTTCAAAAGAAGTGAAGTCTCAAGGATTTCCAATTATTTCTCTTTAACGTTCAAAATGTTTCATAACACAGTACTTGCAGTGAGATATGGAGAAACACTAAGGCGAAAGAAGCCACAGGCCAGGCGCCAGCTCCCCCTGCAATTTGTGGCATAGCCAGTGAAGTCTCTCACAAATTCATGAGTGCCGTTGCTTGATGCAACAGCTGTGGCTTGAATAAACCAAGTGCTGACAGAAACTTGCTATGCTAGTTCTTTGTGTATGCTCTATAAATTCAGTCACATCATTTTCTTTGGCTTAGCATTACAGTTAAGCCACACTAGAGCTTGGATTTGCTACCAAACTCCTCCAATTTTTGTAGTCTGTCAGTGTGATTCTGCATGTTTACTGCAAATCTTGCCTTGTCCTGTTCCAGCGATGTTTTTGAAATACTGAGTCTAGGAGCTGGGAGGATAGCTGCACTGTAGGCAGTAATACAGAAAACTCTGATTAGGTAGAGAGAAAATAAAAGAAAAGAAACTTTTTTATTATTATTATTTTTTGAGAGACCCCAAGAATGTTTGAAGAGGAGGAATCTCGGGTGAAAGGCAGTAGAAAGAGCATGGTATTATTTGCAGAGCTGATAATAGTTCTAAACCTGCAGGCTCTGAGAGGTGGTACTGTAGAAAGAAGTAGATTGCTTCTTGTCTGTAGGTGAATGTATTTTTGCAAGGAAAACCAGCATGGAATTCCTAAGACGAAAAAAGGAAGAGAGGAAGGAAAAGGTATTCAAATGTCAGGAAAGCCTGACCTGTTCTTGCAGTTGTAGTGGTAGAAGTCAGCATGCTGCATTTAACGTTTTTCAACATGAGTAAAATTAAAACCGTGAGGCACTTTCAATATCATTAAGTTCATCCATTCTATCCAACTAAATATTGTGATTGCTGTTTTTAGTAACAGGAATTTCCATCTGAAAAGGGCCTTCTGCAAATCTTTTTGACCTCGAAAGCTGGCACACATAAAGCAGCATGTGAACACAAAGGAGTGTAGCTTTTGTTGGACAGCACCTAGAGAAACAGAAGGCTGAATATTATGTAATAATGTAATGTATTCAAGAGACTTTGGATTAATTTCTGGTGTGTTCTTCACCATATTTCTCCTCCTAAAAATTCTAATAATATGGAGATTGGTCATGTCACCAGATTCCACATCTGAACCTATTTCTGATTTTTACTTACCTTGCCCGTTCCTTTGATTAGATTTCTTTTTTTAAGTATGTTTCTGAATGAAGGAAATGGACTTACAATCCATGTATTGTTTTGATAGATGACTGAAAAAGAAGGGGAGATATCATGTGAAAGAACTGAAAAGTTAGAGGGTTGAAAAAGAAATGCTTATTCCATCCCAAAGACCCAGCCATTTTTAGAAAGATTTAATAAGGTTTTTCTTGCTTCAGTAGCAAGTGGAATAGCAAGCTCTCTTACACAAAGCAAAATAGAAACTTTTCGTGCTCCTGTGTGTTTCCACTAGGTCTGAAAAACTGGGTGGTGCTTGTATTCAAAAACATGCTTAGGGTCAGAATTACATTCTGGCTTGTACTAGCCTTCTTAGCAGCTTTGTTGCCCTCCTCTGGACACCTTAGTCAAATACCTTAATATCCTTAAATTGCGGGGCCCAGAACTGCACATAGTGCTCAAGGTGAGGCTGCATCAATGCTGAATACAGAGAGATAATCACTTCTTCTGACCAGCTGCCTATGTTGTGGTTTGCCTTTTTGGCTGCTGACTCCTGTTGAGCCTGCTGCTGACAAGCACTCCCAGATCCCTTTCTTCAGGGCTGCTCTCCAGCCATTCCTCTTCCAGTTTATACTTGTGCCTGGTGTTACTCTGTCTTGGATGTCGAATCCTGCATTTATCCTCTTCATCCATTTGGCTGGTTACCTTACCATAATAGAAGGCTTTCACATTAGTTGGACAGAACTTTCCCTTTGTGAACCCATGTTGACTGTGCCTTTAAATGCTTTTCAACAGCACCCACTATGATCTTCACAGCAGCAGATGAAAAGCAGGTTACTACTTGTCCGGTCATTGAGGGTTATCTATGTCCTTCTGAGCTGGGAGGAGACAGCAGCACTTTTGTGCCACAGAAAACAGAAGATGAGGCTACAGTTGGTGGTGAGGACGATCAGGGTAGGAGTGAAATTAACTTCCTTCTTTCCTCATGAATTCATGCAGTGTGAACACAAGATATCAGACCATGATGTGGGTCTCTACTCAGGAAATCACCTTTCTCTGGGCATTCATGCTGGATTTTTGCCTTTGAGATTTAGGCAAAACTATTTCAGATGTCTAGTTAGCATACCATATGTGCCAGCCCAGCAAGGCACGTCACAAACTGCATGCAGATCTTTACAGTGTAGTTCAAATCTCTTGTTAGAACAAATTGCTGTCTGGCCTATCAGTGCTTCCTCCTCAAAACCAATCAGTGCACTGAAGGTCAAAAACCTTCCTGCAAAAAAAAAATAATTCACTATAAATACATATATATAAAGTGCTAAGGCTAGAAAGATGGCAGAGAGAGACACACATTGTCTAATACTTAACAGGAATTGAACTGATGCTGAAAATACACTTAATAGCCTGCCATCAGCATGCCACCTTTGATGAGAACACAAGAACTAAAGAGACACATGACAAGCCTCTGACATGTTTCTGCACTTTCGAATGTTACATTTAAGTCAGTAATTACAAAAGATTTTATTTAGTTAAGGCAAACAAATGCTTCAGGAAGGCTTTGATCACTTCAAACGAGAAAAGGCAAAAGGGCTTTGAGCTGTTGTCAGTTCTAAAAAAATATAAAATCTAATGATTTTTCTTATCCAAATTTAACTGGCAGCTGATAATCTCAGCTCTCAAACTCATTAACTCCTAGATGATTATCTTAACCTGACAAAGCTGAGGGTGAAAATTCAGGAAAACAAAAATAAGGTCTGGAGTGAAGGATGGGGATGCTGCTGAAGTATGGAACTCTATCCAGATTCACCCATCCTTGATGATAAAATATAAGATTTCAAATTTTTCTCTCCATGAATACAGGATGTTTTCTCCTTCAGTACTCATGGCAGAGATAATGATTTTCTGTGGCAGGTAGCTGAATACCTGGAAAAAGACATAATTTTTCCTGAATTTGATCATAATTATATGCACTATCCTGTCATTTTACATACACAGCAGATGAAAACCTGCTGGTAGTAGAGTGATCTCATATGTGATTGTAATACAGAGGGCATCACTTTTTGTTACCAGGCAGCCTTCTCTGTTGTGTCACATACCTTCATCAGTGTAAACTTCTGAGAGAATTTTCTTTCTTTTTTCTTTCCAGTAAAATAACATTGCAATGCAAGGATACAACTCTTCTATAATCAGTATTATTTTTTTTATCTTTTCCAATGAGCACATTAATACTAAAGAGGTGTATCTGAGCATGTCTCAGCTGGTACTCAGGATAGCCAGATAAGCTGTGAGCCTTTTTGATCCCGAAAGGGAAAGATGTGGCAATGGCTCAGCAGCTGGTTAGCTGGGAGTACAGTCCTTAGTGGTACTGTTTTCTTTTGTCTGAGAGCTGAGCATGTAACTTTCTTGTCTATCCAGAATGAAAGCTCTTCAGGGAAGCTGTGGTTTCATCTTTGAATGCTGTCTTCCCCCATACAGTGGGCAGAACATCAAAGAGCGACTAATCTAATGACAGGTTTTTGGTCCCTGTTCATCAATGAATTGCTAGTGTTTATCTGAAATACAAGAAACAACTTTGTGGCCTTGAAACATGGCCACCATCTCTTGTGCTAATACCAGCAGCATTACTCCTTTCCCATCCCAGCGCATCCTCACTTTTTTGTACCTTTTTTTGTTTTACTCCTACATGTTGAGAAACTGAAGAAAGTGCAGAGGCGCAACACAGAGGCAGGAAGCAGGGCCCTGTGGTGGGCTGCAAAAAGCTGGCTTGAAGTTATGTGGTGCAACACTTCTTTGGTTTTTTAATTCTACTACTACCCAAGTTTAGAATTGTGACGAGAGAAAAATTCTGTTTTAAATGCATGATAACTGTACTGAGGACTTATGTCATGGCTTCCTGTGTGATTTTATTACCTCTGGCTTTCCCTCCAGCTTTTTTTGCCTCAAAAATGAGAATAATATCACATTACCATACCACAAACTTAGGCGTTGTAAGAATATATTGACTTATAGCTAGAGGCCATTGTCTTGTCTCTACACTTTAGTTATCACATCTTTTCCAGCATAGTTGCTCCTCAGCTTCATTTGAAGATGTGACTCCATATTGAAGAAGTCAATGCATTTTAAGCGCGGTTACTGTAAATGTAACTTTTCCTGCCTTGATTGTAATTCTCAAAGAAATTATTTTTGCTTAGGCTAGAGCAAATAGGGTGGATTTCCTGACTTCCATCATCAAAGCACGTACAAAAATATGTAGAATTAAAATTGGCTAGGGATGTTAAGGATAACAGGAAGGGATTTTATAGGTACATTGCCAGTAAAAGACAGGTTAGGGACATTGTGGGCCCCCTCCAGAAGCGATCGGGAGAACTGGCTACCCTGGATTTGGAGAAGGCTGAGGTTCTTAATGAATTCTTTGCCTCAGTCTTTACGGGCAAATGCTCTGACCACACCACCTAAGTCTTGGAAAGCAGACGCGGGGAAGGTGAGGGTGGGGACCCTGGGCCCACTGTGGGAGAGGATCTTGTTCAGGACCACCTTAGGAACCTGAATGTATAAAAGTCCATGGGACCTGATGAAATCCATCTGCGGGTCCTGAAGGAGCTGGCAAATGAAGTTGTTAAGCCACTGTCCATCATATTTGAAAAATCATGGCAGTCAGGTGAAGTTCCCGACGACTGGAAAAAGGGAAATATAACCCCCATTTTGAAGAAGGGGAAAATAGATGACCCAGGGAATTACAGACCAGTCAGTCTCACCTCTGTGCCTGGCAAAATCTTGGAGCGGATTCTCCTGGAAGGCATGCTAAGGCACATGAAAACCAACAAGGTGGTTGGGGACAGCCAGCATGGCTTCACTAAGGGGAAATCCTGCCTGACCAATCTGGTGACCTTCTATGAAGGGGCTACGGAACTGATGGACAGGGGCAGAGCAGTTGATGTCATCTACCTGGACTTGTGTAAAGCCTTTGACACTGTCTCCCATGACATCCTTCTCTCTAAGTTGGAGAGACATTAATTTGATAGGTGGACCACTCGGTGGATAAAGAACTGGCTGGATGGCCGCACGCAAAGGGTTGTGCTCAGTGGCTCAATGTCCAGCTGGAGACCAGTAACGAGTGGTGTCCCCCAGGGATCAGTGTTGGGACCGGTCTTGTTCAACATCTTTGTGGGTGACATGGACAGTGGGATTGAGTGCGCCCTCAGCAAGTTTGCCGATAACACCAAGCTGTGTGGTTCGGTTGATATGCTGGAGGGAAGGAATGCCATCCAGAGGGACCTTGACATGCTTGTGAGGTGGGCTGATGCCAACCTGATGAAGTTTAACCATGCTAAGTGCAAAGTCCTCCACCTGGGTCGGAGCAATGCCAGGCACAGCTACAGGTTGGGCGGGGAGGAGATTGAGAGCAGCCCTGCGGAGAAGGACTTGGGGGTGTGGGTGGATGAAAAAATGAACATGACCTGGCAGTGTGCGCTTGCAGCCCAGAAAGCCAACCGTATCCCGGGCTGCATCAAAAGGAGTGTGACCAGCAGGTCGAGGGAGGTGATCCTGCCCCTCTACTCTGCTCTCAAGAGACCTCACTTGGAGTATTGTGTGCAGTTCTGGTGTCCTCAACATAAAAAGGACATGGAACTGTTAGAACAGGTCCAGAGGAGGGCCACGAGGATGATCAGGGGACTGGAGCACCTCCCGTATGAAGATAGGCTGAGAAAATTTGGGCTGTTCAGCCTGGAGAAGAGAAGGCTGCATGGAGACCTCATAGCAGCCTTCCAGTATCTGAAAGGGGCCTATAGGGATGCTGGGGAGGGACTCTTCATTAGGGACTGTGGTGAGAGGACAAGGGGTAATGGGTTCAAACTTAAACAGGGGAAGTTTAGATTGGATCTGAGGAAGAAATTCTTTACTGTAAGGTTGGTGAGGCCCTGGAATGGGCTGCCCAAGGAAGTTGTGAATGCTTCATCCCTGGCAGCGTTCAAGGTGGGGTTGGACATAGCCTTGGATGGCATGGTTTAGTGGGAGGTGTCCCTGCCCATGGCAGGGGGGTTGGAACTCGATGATCTTGAGGTCCTTTCCAACCTTAACTATTCTATGATTCTATGATTCAATGTTATTAAAAATAAGTGACCAAACAGAAGACGTTTCTGTGGAAATATTTCTGTTAAAAAGTGAAGAGATTTCTGTTTGAATTAGAGCAGAAATAATTGGTACTGCTGTGTGTGTTACTGAATAGAAATCCTCTTGAGGACTGAGGTGTTCTTCCTGGTACTCTGAAAATTATCTTGTTGCTTATGGACATATTGCAAGAATGTTGGTTATCTCTTACAGGATAACATTTACGATGCCAACAGCATTCACTTAAGTAGTCACAGTGCTTTTATTATCCATATATCATGTCACTTACGTACACAATGCTTTCTTACCAGGGGAGCGAAGGGAATAGGAAAGGATTAAACAGGGGAGGTTTAGATTGGATATAAGGAAGAAATTCTTTACTGTGAGGGTGGTGGGGCCCTGGAATGGGTTGCCCAGGGAGGTTGTGAATGCTTCATCCCTGGCAGCGTTCAAGGTGGGGTTGGACATAGCCTTGGATGGCATGGTTTAGTGGGAGGTGTCCCTGTCTATGGCAGGGGGGTTGGAACTCGATGATCTTGAGGTCCTTTCCAACCCTTTCTATTCTATGATTCTATGATTCTATGGTTATGCAAGGCAGCAGGATTTTTTCATATGACTGTGCTCACTCACCTTTCACAACGTTCATAATAACTAGCTTAGCAAAACAAAGGTGTTTTAGAAATGAGGAAATGATTGTGAGGTCTGAATATTGAGCATGAGCTGTCATCAAATAATGTCTCTACATGATCATTGATTTTCAACTTATTTTGTCAGAAAAAGTTCATGCTGGTTTATGCAAAATAGTAATCATATTTATTACTATTGTATTTTAGCAACTTGGGATCACAAATGGTTCATCATCAGCATAGCTGGAGGAATTTCTGCTGCTGTTATTTTTTCTACTGATCTGCATCATCACTGCCTATCACAAAAAGTGAGTAAGAAAACAATTTGCTTAATATACTGAAGCAGGTAATAGTGAAGGTGTTAACAGCTCATCCTACTATCCTCTTCAGTACCAGTTCAAAAAAAAGGTAGATGTGAAAATTGAGTTTTTTTGCCAACATTTTAAACTTGAAAAACCTAATCCATTCTACAGCCTATGAAAGAAATGACAGTTTATGTCCATGTTGTCGTTGTATCTCCTTCCCTCCCCCTCCTTATTTTTCACATTAGAAAAACAAATGGCTTACTCAAGTTCCTTCGTCAGCTAAATGCTCACAGTGGTATTAGCTGAAATTTCACACCACAGGTGATCTGTCAGGAATAGCATAAACCTAGGCATAGACTTTTCCTATTTTGTGCACAGAGGGCAGGTGACCTCTTGGGGGTTTCTACTTCTAGCATTTTTTTGTTTTATGATTTAATGCTCCAAATTTTTTCACAGCTGGATCCAAACTAATCATTTAAACCATTATCTAAGTTGGCTGTATTCCTTGCCAAGTATATGCTATGGGTGTGATCAAGAATCTCTACTTCCAATAAAAAGAAAGAGTGAGCAGAAAAAAAAATTCTTCGTCTGCCACAGTGTCTGGAACTTGTTGGCAACAACTTCCCTCATTTGCTCTTGAATCGAAGGGCTTCTTTTTCTCTGTCCAGGCTTTTAAGAAACACTGATAATCTATTTCATACATGTTACAGTTTGCAAGTCAGAGGAAAGATTGCTTGAATTTTTTATTGTAATTACTGGCTTCAGTGGGCAATTCCAGCACTATATCTTGTACGCTCGAATTAGATATTTCGGAGTATACTCTCACACATGATGCAGTTCCCTCCACTGTTTTTCTGACTGAATGTGTGTCATCAGAAAGAAGAGGAAGAGGATCACAGAGGCCTTCTCAAATGATTTGTATCTTACTCAGATGCAGGTGGAATTAACTCATATCTTGTAATGTATATTTCTTGACACCTTTCTCTTCCGTATCTGATCTTTATATCCCTTAAGTCTTATAGTCTAATATTAAACTATATAGACAAGAAAAATTAAATATTTTAAAGTGCGATTATTGCTATTTACTCTTTTTTGTATGATTTTTTTTTTAATGTTTTACAGATACATTTAGAGTTGTAACTGCCTTTCACGTTATTAATGAATTAGCTCTTTTGGTTCACTAGCATTTGTATTATTTATTTTCAAGTCACTACTTGTAAAACTGAAGCAAACAATTGTATCCTGTGATAACCTTTGTCTTGATCTACTTTTTCTAGTTGAGCTTCACTCTAGTTTGTTGGGACACAGATGCTTCAGTGCTTCTTTCTTTTTGTACTGCCATAACGTTTTGCAGCTCTAAGTCTCTCCCCCCAACCCTCCCCCCCTTTAATAATCCTATTCAAGGCCTTCAGAAGTGTAAACCTGAGACAATTTCACTGTTTCTGCCTTGTCTCTTCATGTTTTAAGTTGGTGCATAAAGTTACGCTGTACTTAAGGAAATGATGCCACTTTCACAGTGGATGTTAGGCTGGCTTTCCACTTATATCCTCTCAGATGACCCTCTGTATGATCCAATGATGAGCTCCACTGTAAATATATCCTTATAAAGCCATTCGACCTCATGTCATTTCCATTTGCTCATTTTGACTGTTGGGTCACTTTACCAGAATGAAGCTCTTACTAGTGACCATAGGCTATAGACTAGTAATTTGCTTCAGAAAACACCTTTCCTCCCATGCCAGTTAATTAGGGCATGGTCATAGAATCATAGAATCATAGAATAGTTAGGGTTGGAAAGGACCTCAAGATCATCGAGTTCCAACCCCCCTGCCACGGGCAGGGACACCTCCCACTAAACCACGCCATCCAAAGCTATGTCCAACCCCACCTTGAACGCTGCCAGGGATGAAGCATTCACAACTTCCCTGGTGTCATGGCTTCAGCAGCAGCAGTCATTTTTCTCCTTCTTGGTAGCAGGTGCAGCGCTGTGTTTTTGATTTTGGGCCTGGGAACAGTGCTGATAATACCAGTGTTTTCAGTTACTGCTTGGTGATGTTTAGGCTGGCCAAGGACTTTGTGAGTCTCATGCTCTGTCAGGGAGGAGGGGAAGCCAGGAGGAAGGAGTGACAGGACACCTGACCCAGACTAACCAAAGAGGGTATTCCATGCCACAGCACGTCATGTCCAGGAGATAGAAACAGAGAGCAGAGACCCGGAAGGGTGGTGAGGGTGCACAGTGGGGGGGTGCACTGGTGGGGGTGCACGGCTTGATACTGGGTGGTGAGGAATTGTATCCTTCCCTTGTATTTGCCTTGTCATTATTGTTACTGGTGGGGGTGCACTGGGTGGTCGGGCTTGATATTTGATGGTGAGCTATTGTATTCTCCTTTTCCTTGTATCTGCCTTGTCATTATTATTATTGGTGGTAGCAGTAGTGATTTGTGTTATACCTTAGTTACTAAACTGTTCTTATCTCAGCCTGTGGGAATTGCATTCTTTCGATTCTCCTTCCCATCCCTCCAGGAGCGGAGGGAAGAAAGAGTGGGGAGTGAGTGAGAGAGCGGCTGTGTGAGTTTATAGCTTAAACCACGACACCTGGGCAACCCATTCCAGGGCCTCACCAACCTTACAGTAAAGAATTTCTTCCTCAGATCCAATCTAAACTTCCCCTGTTTAAGTTTGAACCCATTACCCCTTGTCCTATCACTACAGTCCCTAATGAAGAGTCCCTCCCCAGCATCCCTATAGGCCCCCTTCAGGTATTGGAAGGCTGCTAGGAGGTCTCCATGCAGCCTTCTCTTCTGCAGGCTGAGCAGCCCAAATTTTCTCAGTCTATCTTCATACGGGAGGTGCTCCAGTCCCCTGATCATCCTCGTGGCCCTCCTCTGCACTTGTTCTAACAGTTCCATGTCCTTTTTATGTTGAGGACACCAGAACTGCACACAGTACTCCAAGTGAGGTCTCTTGAGAGCAGAGTAGAGGGGCAGGATCACCTCCCTCGACCTGCTGGTCACACTCCTTTTGATGCAGCCCAGGATACAGTTGGCTTTCTGGGTTGCAAGCGCACACTGCCAGGTCATGTTCATTTTTTCATCCACTCACACCCCCAAGACTTTCTCCGTAGGGCTGCTCTGAATCTCTTCTCTACCCAACCTGTAGCTGTGCCTGGCATTGCTCCGACCCAGGTGCAGGACCTTGCACTTGGCATGGTTAAACTTCATCAGGTTGGCATCAGCCCACTTCACAAGCGTGTCAAGGTCCCTCTGGATGGCATTCCTTCCCTCCAACGTATCAACCGAACCACACAGCTTGGTGTCATCGGCAAACTTGCTGAGGGCGCACTCAATCCCACTGTCCATGTCACCCACAAAGATGTTGAACAAGACCGATCCCAACACTGATCCCTGGGGGACACCACTTGTTACTGATCTCCAGCTGGACATTGAGCCACTGAGCACAACCCTTTGCGTGCAGCCATCCAGCCAGTTCTTTATCCACCGAGTGGTCCACCTATCAAATTGATGTCTCTCCAACTTAGAGAGAAGGATGTCATGGGAGACAGTGTCAAAGGCTTTACACAAGTCCAGGTAGATGACATCAACTGCTCTGCCCCTGTCCATCAGTTCCGTAGCCCCTTCATAGAAGGTCACCAGATTGGTCAGGCAGGATTTCCCCTTAGTGAAGCCATGCTGGCTGTCCCCAAGCACCTTGTTGGTTTTCATGTGCCTTAGCATGCCTTCCAGGAGAATCCGCTCCAAGATTTTGCAGGCACAGAGGTGAGACTGACTGGTCTGTAATTACCCGGCTCATTCATTTTCCCCTTCTTCAAAATGGGGGTTATATTTCCCTTTTTCCAGTCATCGGGAACTTCACCTGACTGCCATGATTTCTCAAATATGACGGACAGTGGCTTAGCAACTTCATTTGCCAGCTCCTTCAGGACCTGCAGGTGGATTTCATCAGGTCCTATGGACTTGTATACATTCAGGTTCCTAAGATGGTCTCAAGCCAGATCCTCTCCTACAGTGGGCCCAGGGTCTTCGTTCTCACTGTCCTTGCGTCTGCTTTCCAAGACTCAGGTGGTGTGGTCAGAGCATTTGCCGGTGAAGACTGAGGCAAAGAAGTCATTAAGAACCTCAGCCTTTTCTAAATCCAGGGTAGCCAGTTCTCCCGATCGCTTCTGGAGGGGGCCCACGGTGTCCCTAACCTGTCTTTTATTTGCAATGTACCTATAAAATCCCTTCCTGTTATCCTTAACATCCCTAGCCAAGTTTAATTCTAAGCGGGCCTTAGCTTTCCTAACCTGGTCGCTAGCTTCCCGGACAACTTCCCTGTCTTGTTCCCAGGCCGCCTGACCTTGCTTCCACCTTTTATAAGCCTCTTTTTTCCTTTGAATTTTGCTCAGTCACATTAAGTTGTCTTAATTACATGACTAATTCTTAGCATGGTCAATAACTTCAGGGCAATTCATGTTTTAAGTTTGACATAGGAGAGACTACTTTTTTATCTGTAGTGTGTATGTGAGGGGAAGGGGGTATTCCACTGGTGCTTTACGAGGCACCTGATGCAGGACAGCTGGGAAACATTCAAAGTGGGACTTTTTTCATATGTTTTAACATGAAATGTATCTGTAGCATACATGAAGACAAAAAAACTAAATCAATTGATGGTTGAATATTTCCCAATAATAAATCAGCATATGAGGAAAATGTGGCATTCTTCTCCTTTTTAAAAGTTGCAGCTGTTTTGAATATAATTCCATAAGCGTTTTTCTTTTCTTTTTTTTTTTTTTTTTTTTTTTTTTAATGTTCTTCTAGCCTGGTAACAGTTACGGAAGTTCTAATTTTCCTGGCACATGGAACACAGGAAGAAGAGAAGAATCATCCCTTGAGCAGACAGAGATTTAAGTCAACTGCAACGATGTCTCATTTAAACCTGAGAAAAGACCATTGGATTCCTTTTTAGGAATGAAGTAACCAGAACGCAGGCCTTATATTTCCAGCTTATACTTCATTTTCTTTGCACCATTGTGAAAAGCCAAAGTGGCTGTCCTGAGCACTGCCTGAGCTGCTTTGGCAGGACACCCAGGATGGCCTAGCATACATCAGATATAACTCTGCTGTATGGCAGCCTGCAGCATTGATGTATTTCTTTTTGATTCATATGTAAAGATTATTTGCACTTCTGCAATTTAAACAGTGCTACCTAGTAGGTGTACTCTTAAAAATTTTTGATAAGCTCTGACATACAGAATGGAGCCTTTACACGAAGTTAATTTGGTGTGAGGTATCTATGCTTCTGAAGAGCCTTCGTGACAGGGTTAAGAAAGAAAATGTGCTCGATGTTGTCTATATCCATGATTATTACATTTCAAATTGAGTGCTCTATAGAACAATAAATATCCATTATTTTCCACAAAGGAGGTGTTAGTTTGCGGCTGGGCAAACAGTACTATTCAGGTCACAAAATACAATACAGCAAATATATCAGGGATCCTTGAATGTAGATTTCAAAGTATGAACAGCAGCTTGCTGTCTAACAGCTGTGTGGTTTTACAGGTTTCTTGCTGCTCATCACAGTTATTTCAGTGCTTTCTATTCGTGGATTGAATAGAAGTGTAGCCCCTGCTCTCCTCCCTCCCTCCTTCCACCCCACCTCTCCCCCCATGTTCAGGAATAAAAAAAACAGACCATGAAGACTGTAGCTGTCAGGTTATATTTAATAATAATTTATTATAAGGTTTAGTTGTGCAAAAAATAAAAGAGAACATGGAAGATATATGAATACATGACGCAAAGCAGAAAAAAGCGTGATTGAGAACATTTACAAAACAATACACATACATATGTAGTTGTATGTGTGCATATGTATATATTCGGCTGAAACCTACAAAAGAAACCACACAGAAATTGGACAAAAACCCCAAACAAACAACAAAAAAAAAAAGAAAATCCTTAAAGAAACAGAACTAGAAGGCAGACCTGAGAATTAGGTTCTACACATCTTTTGGCCTTTTACAAATCTGCTGTATTACTGAGGGCAAAATCCCAGTAGATGAAGGTGTTACCATAATGGCTGAAAACCATATACTACAAACTGTGTGCCTGGCCCACCTGTGCTTGACTCCCCTTTTCATTTGAAGCATTAGTAAAAGCTGCTTTTGTTTTGTTTTGTTTTTTTTGAGGGGGGAGGCTTCGTGAGTCTGTCTATGGCTCAGTTACCTGTTCCACTGGGCTCTCTAAGACGGAGCATCAACAGCCTGACAGTGAAAAGCACATTTTGCATAGCCTTCTGGGATGGAAAAACTTTCTTCACATACACAGAAAAATAGGAGTCTAGGTTCTTCCAAGAGTAAAGTGGTCACGAGGCTTCTCTGAATTATTTGAGCTATAATAGCGCTGTGTGGTTACCCTACACCTCAGCTAAAAATGTAAAATCCTAAACTAAAATGTCCTTCAACTTATCGCTGAATACTTGTGTACAATGTCATGTAACATTAGAAAACATCTCATTTTTGTTTTGTGTACCCCTGAACAAGGACACATACACATTGCAAGGGCTATTTCTATCTCTTTCACTTTGAGGACTTTCAAGATATATAAATGCTTGCATGTGAAGTTGATGAGGATACACAGAACTGTACTATTAATAAGCTGGATTATTTCCTGAGTTATCAAATATTATAGCGGATAATTCTAAGTTGTGCACAGCATTACAAATAAAACCCTGTAGTACTGGGTTTCTTTGATGATCCCATTTATTTTAAAATGTTAAAAGGAAAATGTAATGACTTTGATTACACTGAAGTTCTCAGATGGAACCCTGATACAGAAATATCTGTAAGCTGAGAAGCTGGTAATGTTTTGCTGCTTGTGGAGGCAGTCAAAATACATCCCTACTTCACTAGGGGTAAAAGAGGGAGAGGTTGAGGTTGAGTAGCTGGAATACCAGACAGTTTTGTTTATTTCTGATAATACCCTTATTTCTTGTCTCTATTGGTACTTTTAGCTTGTCTTTTCAAAATAATCACGTATTTTTGAGATTTGAGGAAGAAAAAAAAATCTGTAGTGCACACCTTTGCAGGTATTTAATCTATTTTAATTCAAATTTCATAGACATATTACTTCTACCAGGATAGTCCACAGGGAAAATCACATCACACACAGCATAATAAGAACAATATATTATTTCTTTTTCTAAAAGCAAATGCAAAACAACAGCTTCATTTTTCTACGATGGAAATATCAGTGAACAGCAGCTGAACATGAGACTGATACTAATGAAAACCCAAGAGAAAACAACCTCAAATGTATCAATATTATAATTTTCTTAAAAACTACACACAAGCTACACACAAAAGAAACTTCCAAAAGTGTAATTTGAAATGTAATATGAAAACTTTGGATATGAGTCTGACAAGAGGGTAGTCAGTAAAAGTCTGTTAGCTGTGATGGTGTTTGGATTATGTCAGTAGACTTTCTGGTGTAAAATAGTACAAAATATTGCTGCTTATTGCTATTTATTTTCAATAATTTCCATAGATTTCCCTTTTTCTTTTGGAAAATTTTAGTCCCTTTTGAGTAAACTTGATGAATTGTAATTTGGAAATTTTATGTTGGACAATTAGCGTGCTATTACATGCTGTATTGCTTGCCCAACTAATGAAGAGCAAGAAAAAAGAAATCAAGGAAGTAACACGACACAACTATGGGTAGAACCAGCTCAGCAAGCTAGCTAAACTCCAAGATTATTCTCTCTTCTTTATTTATTTTTTTTTTTTTATTAAGGGCTTAGAAACTTTGCTGAGAGGAAATAAACATAATAAAGCACGTTACCATTTAAAAACTGAGTCTTGAGTTACTGGGTAACTACCTTCCGTGTAACTGGAAAATGAATCTATGAGCTTTTTTAAGAAAACCAAAACCAGTTTTCTTTTCCATAATAATAAACTTCATCTTTTATGCAGGATGAAAAAAGGTAGAAGGTTAATTCCCACGTTCAAAAGGAAATGCCATGATTAATAGTTCTACTAGTTTTTTAAAGGTTGTAAAATCATTTTTTTTTTTTTTTAATTAAATCAGAGAAAAAAATATTTGTAATCAGTCTTTGCTGGGATTTTTGAATGTAGGAGATGCAGTCACCAGAGTATGGCTCAACAGGACAAATACAAAAATCAGTCTACGAAAGCAGGTGAAAGAACGGTAATGTACATTATCTCCTATTATTTTCTTTATCTCAATTATGTTCCTTTACTTTAAAGAGCTTCTCTGGATCTTTAACCTATGCTATTCTGCCCGTCTTCTGCTCTCCCTTGGGCATTTGGGGGTGAAACAATGTTTCTGTGAGGAAACAGACTGCTTTAAGGGCTGGACACACCAAGGAACACAAGAAGCTGTATTCCTCCAAATCCCCCTCTTTCTGACCTCCACCTGCCTTAAATTCCCAGGCATCTTTTCTGTTTGGCAAATAATCTTTTTCATTTAGCAACAGCTTGATCTAACTGTGCTGTGCAACTTAACCAACTACTTCCCATCCAAATCTTATCCCAGGACTAGGGCACAGGACCAAGGCAATAAAGCAGGCAGAACAGTTAATGCATAGGTGCTACCTGTTTGATGACAGGTGGATGCTAGCCTGCTCCTGAGAGATCCAAATAAAAAAATCTTACTTTGGAGAAAGAAAAGATTTCAGAGGACTAATCTCACTATCAGGTAAGGGTAGTGAGGATTTCTTTGTAATCATAAAGACATATGGGAACCAGGGCTCTGATTTTTTTAAATTTATTTTTAAATCTTACCTGCATCACTCCCCTCTAAATCTTCTATGTTACTGAGCTATGCAAAAGTTCAAATCAATAGTAATTATTTACAGAAGTTGAAACTGTGCCCCCGTGAAACTTGCACACTCCCCTGTGCAAGTGAAAGACTTATTTCCTTTAAAGCCTAGATGCCCGATAGGACTCGATGTCCTAAATGGTTTCACAAGTCTGACACTAAGGGCTAGTTCCAAAAACAGCCTTGTCTGTCTACAGGATAGGCGCTAAAATGCTCTTTTAGGCTGTGGACCCCAGGAGAAGAAACTATATGTCAGGTTCTCAGTCTATTATTTAAGGTCTTAGTAAGGCATAATTAGATAAAATAACTAATACGAGTTACTAGCAATATTTGGCATATTTCTTCTAAACTTATGCATATTTAAAAAGAGAATTTTGTGGTCTAGGCAAAAAAGTGTCTCAGTTATTCTAAAGGATATTTAACAACTTCTTTAAAAGCTTATTTAATTAGGTTGTTACACTAAATATTTCATTTCTAGTATTAACCCATACATTTTATAACATGATTTAAGTTATCAATAACTGATCATACTAAGATACAGTCAAATACACAGTATCTTTCCTTTATTCTTTTTTTCCCCCAATACTTCTCTGTTTGTGCTGATGTCTATATGTGTTCTTGAAGACAGAAATGTATGTTAAGAAAATTTATAACCCTTTGTTAGTACCATTTGTCCTCTGAAATAAAAGTGTCTGAAGCAGACACAAAATATCATTCCCAGCTCCTGCTAAAACCAGAAGTTGAATGTTCTGGGAAACTGTTTTGCACTCAACATGACCCACTGCTGTGTGCTTAAATATCTGCTAAATTCTTCTGATCTTTTTTTTCTGCAGCGTCCGTTTTTCTTTGTAACTATCTTAAATCAGTGCAACTTATAAATAGCAGTTCTGGATATTTCCTGTCACAGCCTGTCATCTATAGAAATTCAGGAAATGCAATAATTGACATCAACTAGGATAGCTTTATTTTACATCATCTATTCTGTTTTAGCTATAGGAGCAGTGATGAGAATAAATGTTTAACTGAAACCTCTATTTTTGTTACTGGTACGGTATTGCCAAGACAGCTGATAAATTTTGTTCTATTTTTTTATGTCCATTTCAGTCTTGCTATCATGCAATAAAAAAAATTGAAACCAATATGTAGCCTATATTAAAAATGAAGGTTAACTTTGTTCATGCCAGTTATTGTCATAGAAAAAAAATCTACTATGCAGTCTATCCATTCACTTGATAAGTCCAGGATTGTCAGAGAATGCAGTAAATCTACTCATCTTCATGAGGATTTCTGTACTGAAGGAAAAAGAAACCAATGAAATCCATACTTTAGGACTTTCATTGTAAGATTTAAAAAGATTGACAACTTTATCTTAGAGAGAGTATTAGATTCTGAGCTTGCATTTAGTTAAAAAGAAAATATTTTCTCCATTACAACTTGCAATATTCACAACAACATGGATGTTTTAAAATGCTTTAATTATATTTAGCCATACTTAAACCTCAGTTACTTTCATATTCGTTTCAATCATATACCCAGAAATCTGTCAAGCCGCATACGCATGCAAAGATGCAAAAAGCGTCTTTGCTAATCAAAACTTCTGTTTTCCTCAATAGAACCAGTTCACCTGTGGATTCTAATATTTAGGTTTCTAAGCATAATACCATTGAAATAATTGCTGAATACACAACACGTTCACATATCATCTTTTACTGTCCTGTAAGGGCCTGGACAGAAAGACTAACTTCTTGTTGCAACAGGTTAGTCAATATTCTTTGACGTATCTTTCATTCCACCATATGCCTGTACTTGCTTCCAATGTAGCACAGCTTTTTATCTAAAACTAAAAGTGAAGAGCATTTATTCACAATATAAAGCACAAACACAGCACCCTTTATGGAGTGCAAGACTTTATATCTGCAGAATTAATATATCCAACCTTATACCCTTTGATTTTAAAATTATGCCACTACAATGGTGTTGCACTGTCATTATTTTCTACTCACAAAACATAGGCAGGCACCCTGACCAGTTGTTTGTGGTGAAAAATATACGATGCTGATATATACAATAATAAGTTGGTTTGGAAAAAGAGCCACAAGTATTTGGACAATGTATGGAAAAATGAAACACTGGTGCTGCTGGATCTGCTCTTGAAATGAAACAACAGCTTTTCACAGTTTCTCCACAATCCGCTCTATTCTGTGTGTGGATAGAAGCCGCATTTATTCCTTTGCAGCAGCTACAAAAAGAAGCTAAAATATGCTGATATGGAACACTAAGAAAGATATTAATTGGAACATCATTCTCCTTTCTTTTTAGGAAGAAACAGTTGCAAATAATTCTGGGTTTTTATGCTAAAAAGGATACCCATTCAAGAGACATACTTTCTCATGCAAAACCACCCTGCAGTTTCTAGGTTACTACATGAAAACTAGAAATGTGGCTGATGAGCTAAGTCTGAGTTGAGGTTCATACGTGTCAGGCTGATGGTCTTTGTTAGTTCCTAGAGATCTAAAACCCCAAAATTCACTACTCCTCACACTATTGCCTGTTAGGCTGGAAAGCTGAACAAGAATGAAGTTCACTCATTTTCTGATAAATGCTATACAGACATTTGATTAATGCTCTTTTTTTCTCTTTGCCATGAACAGTGGGATTGAGTGTGCCCTCAGCAAGTTTGCTGATGACACCAAGCTGTGTGGTTCAGTTGATATGCTGGAGGGAAGGAATGCCATCCAGAGGGACCTTGACACACTTGTGAGGTGGGCTGATGCCAACCTGATGAAGTTTAACCATGACAAGTGCAAGGTCCTCCACCTGGGTCGGAGCAATCCCAGGTGCAGCTACAGGTTGAGCAGGGAAGAGATTCAGAGCAGCCCTGCGGAGAAGGACTTGTGGGTGTTGGCTGATGAAAAAATGAACATGAGCTGGCAGTGTGCACTTGCAGCCCAGAAAGCCAACCATATCCTGGGCTGCATCAAAAGAAGCGTGACCAGCAGGTCAAGGGAGGTGCTCCTGCCCCTCTACTCTGCTCTCAAGAGACCTCACTTGGAATATTGTGTGCAGTTCTGGTGTCCTCAACATAAAAAGGACATGGAACTGTTAGAACAAGTGCAGAGGAGGGCCGCGAGGATTATCAGGGGACTGGAGCACCTCCCGTATGAAGATATGATGAGAAAGTTGGGGCTGTTCAGCCTGGAGAAGAGAAGACTGCATGGAGACCTCATAGCAGCCTTCCAGTATCTGAAAGGGGCCTATAAGGATGCTGGAGAGGGACTCTTCATTAGGGACTGTAGTGATAGGACAAGGGGTAATGGGTTCAAACTTAAACAGGGGAAGTTTAGATTGGATCTGAGGAAGAAATTCTTTACTGTAAGGGTAGTGAGGCACTGGAATGGGTTGCCCAAGGAAGCTGTGAATGCTCCATCCCTGGCTGTGTTCAAGCCCAGGCTGGACAGAGCCTTGGGTGGCATGGTTTAGTGGGAGGTGTCCCTGCCCATGGCAGGGGGGGTGGAACTAGATGATCTTGAGGTCCTTTCCAACCCTAACTATTCTATGATTCTATGATTCTATGATTCCCAGACTGCCTGCACGTAGCAACTCCTAAATGACTGGGTGCCCGAAGACTGTACGTTGTACTTATTGCTACAGAGAGCACTTTAAAAGACTTTTGAACTCAGACATTCAATTTTAACCCCTCCTCCAGCAAAGTCTTATCAGTTTAGAACAAGTAATGATTGGAAATGTTTGCTGCTTTCTAAAATGATTTCTATTCACATCTTGTGAAAGGAAGTATTTTCCCCAAATGTAATTGTAGACTTTGTCAAAACAAAAAAGAGCACCTATTGTTTCTAACAAATTTCTTTGGTTTCTCAACATATTTCCAAGCTTTAATTGCTAGATTTTGGATGGTGGGAGGAACCAACAGAAAGAACCCCCAAGAACAGAACTTGGAACGAACCAGGTACATGTTAGGAGCTGAAATTAGGGCCTACCATAGAAAGTAAAGCCCAAACACTTCCTCAGTAAATCAGCAAAGCCCATGTTACAAGTTACGCATCCCTCTTTTTCCTTTACATATGCAGGGAAAATAGTTTCAAAGGAGTATAATCAAAGATGATTTATAATATCAATAATAACATGTAGCTGTTTAAAAAAATGGGGCTACCCAAGTACCTTAGCACCATCTGATGATTTATTATGAGTCTCTTTCAGTTTATCCTTTCCTGCACCAAGTGACTTACTTACTTAAAAATCAAAAGCACCAGCATGCACCAGTCTATAATATTCATAGTTAAGATCTATCATCAATAACTACATTTAGTAGTTCTGCCTGTTATTTGTTCATAGGGGTGAATATACCAGGGTCATTAAAAAAAATAAAAAATCATGGTTACAGGTATATATTCCTACTGCATCCTCAAAACCAAAAGAAAGCAACAGCCTTGTATTATTTCTTCTGTTTATAATATATTAATGGCTAAGTTCCATTTGTATCAGCTGCATCTAGTTACCACTGAAGACACTTTGTTGCCCTCCATGTCTTCACAGCTTATTAGCTGAACATGGAGAGCTCCTCTTGGGTCAGGAGTCAATGTGTGTGCCAAGACTTAAACAGGGTCCCACGGGGTCCCTGAGCCTATTTAAAGACTCTTCTAGTCTCTAGGCAGGCAGCTCTACCATGTGTGCCAAAAGAGAATTTTCCTTCTGGCAGAAGCACTAGGAGCTGTACAAAGTAGTCTCAGTGGGGAATCACTTAGATTATCAACAGGCATATGCCAGGAATTAAAGCAATTCCCTGAAAACAGGATTTTCTGGCAAACTGTTGGTGCAGTGCCTGTCTGGTTCTCATGGAGCTTTTCTGAGGAACATTTCTGGAAACTATGCAGATACACAAATGTTACAGTGAAATCATCTGATGTTCTGGAGTAGCACTAATGGCAACATCTACTGGCTGCTAAATACTTTCCTGTCAGGTGCACAGTTTTCTCAGATTGTGGTACAGTACACTGTGAAGCTGCATCCTTATTTTCAACTTCCAGTGTGGTTGTGTTTACTCTCTACAAGAAATAGATTCCCAATAGGTCAGGTGTGCCTGTTGTTGGTTGCATTCTCCAGCTTTGTCCTGGAGTTTTGCATATTGCTACAAGATGGGACTTTACAGATATTTATAAATACATGAGTTGAGAAGGTAGTTGTATTAGACACTGAAAGCAAATATTTAGTAAAGCTTCTATACATGACAAATCTTTCCTCCCTCCCCCTTTTTTTTTAGTGTGTTTTCTTTGGAAATAGCATCTACATTATCATTAACTAGACAATATCCATGCCCTGCAGGGGAAGAAAAAGCCATTTGTGACAGACAGCAAACTTTCCCCAGGAAATGGAAAGAGCACACTATATAGATCTTATGCTTTTACCTAAGCACAGCTACAGCACTAGCTATAGGATTTAGACAGTTTGTTAAAGTATGCAGGCACTGGAACCACAAAGCAGCTCTTGATACTCTCTTGTTTTGCCTTTTTCTTACCTTTGGACTATGTAGAATATGTGAGTATTAAATGACTTGTACTCAAGTCACAGAGGAAAATAGTTACATGGACACAACATAGAAATCTACAGAACATATGGGAAACTTAATCTAAGGAATTTTAAAGAAAATATATAATTTTAGGGCACATGAAAGAACTTCAGTTGCATAGAACACAAATTACCAGCCAGTTCCTCAAAAGGTTAATATTTAGCAAAGCTGTACTGAATAATGGAATTACACCAACAAAGCATCTATCCTTTTGTATCACATTTTGCACATTACATTTGCAAACTGGAAATTTTCCCAAAGCAAAATGTCAACCACATTTTTTTCTTAAATAAAAGTGTGAATGAAGCTTCCTTGATGGGTAAAGCTCAGAAAGCACAAAAGGTACACATCCCTGACAGTGTGGAAGAGCAGTTTTTCATTTAGCTCATCAAAATACACTCTCTAGGGTGCTGTTCTATTCCTGAGTACGGCAGCATTGTGAAAAGGAGAAAAGGTAGTGAATGAGACAGGGAAAAAGAGGAAAAATAAATAAACCTGGTTGTGGTGGGGTAGAAGTGCTTCATTCAAGTGGATCACAACGCAATTTTATTCAGCAGCTGTTCACCGAAGTGTAGAAAGCTGTAAGTCTGCAAGGTCTCTTAGCCTGGAAAATGGTTGGAGAAAAGCTGGACATACTGTTTAATCAAAAGCAGAAGTTTCTTCTGTACTTTTTAATACATATATATGTGCATATATAAAACAGCCCAACAGAACTTTTTCAGTTAACTTATGGTACAGAAAACTGATTATTTCACTGGAAAAGAGTCCATGTGTCTCCTCCTTGATACACAGCTGAACCTGTCCTGAGAAACAACTAATGAGATGAATCCTTCTAGTAATCATGGCAATCATTTCACACTGGGAACAGAACACAAGGCTGCTCGGATCATAACAAGAGGGCATATTTTTCTCCTCACAATTTGAAACATTTCAGGGCATTGTGAAGAGCACATAAATATTTGATACCACTTACAAAAGTCTAAATGTTCAGAATAGATAAAACTTGTTCCCCAGCTACAGGTATGCCTTCCAACTTATTCCCTCATTTTACTGATTACAAACACACCTACCACAGTTAATATTTTAAAGAGGTCTTCCAAAGACAAAAAATTTCCATTGAGAGGTACTCAACCTCCTTGTCAAAGTAAATCAAAGCTTGACACATGATCATACAAGATACAATGTGCATCTAAAACAGAAATCTGAGAAGGAAACAGAGGAAATCAAAGCAACGCTGATAAGAAAGACAAGACCAGAGCTCAGCTCTACCATATATGGCCCAGCCACTGCACAAGCAGTCATGAGCTGGGGCTGTGTCCCACTTACAGTTGTCTGAAGAACAGTTTTCCCACTTTTTAAAGTTAGGCTTGCAGGCATGGTTACCTAAATAATTTGAAAATAAGACGACTTTGCAGCAATTCTGAGGATGAGACTCTGCTGCTGATAGGGACATTCACAGCTGTCGGGGGGGCTGTGAGAATTATGCGTGTATTAGTAAGGGATGAATTTGTGCCCTGGAAATTTAAGATTAGAGCTGAATCAGGCAATAACCTTACCTTAACACATCAAACTCTATTCTCAACAAACCATATTAGCCTGCTACTCCAGTACATGTTGGTGTCTGGCTGAAAAACCACCCAACCACCCTCTAGGGTATTGAGCAAACTCGCTTGGACCTGAAGGTGACCCCTGCAGCGCAGATGCTGTTTCTTGAGTAGGTGACACTTCAATGACTGCAGCGGGAATCAGTGGGACCTAAAGATATTACAGCTGAAGATGGGACAGCCTGATGGTGGAGGCGGGAAGGAAGGCCCTGGTGTCAAATGCGCCATTGCGATGGAGCCTCAGAACAGCCCTTCTCCGGTCATGCAGAAACCTTCACATCAACACAGTTTCATTTGTTTCCACCACTTTCTCACAACACGAAAGCATCCCGTCCCATCCCCCCCCCCAGCCCCCCTCCTTTCTGAATGTATCGACAAAAGGAACAGCAAAATAAATAAATAAAGACTTAGCCTCTGCTTTGGGGAAGCCGTCTCTCTGGGTTTCCGCATTGGCGGTGACCCGGCTGGAGCTTGTAGGCATCAGTTTTCACTGCAAACAGTGGGTGTGGAGGGGGTCAGTGGCTCCCTGGCTCTGGCCTCAGGCTCCAGGCTCGACTGTTTCTCTTGGCTGGCTGCCTCCAGCTGTCATTGTACCAGGCCTGAGCCATAGCTGAAGGCGTAGCTGCTGGCCAATGAGAGGGACTGCTGGTGCTCCTCACCCTGCTCCTCCTGGTAGCTGGGAAACGTCTGCGCCCGGGACACCTTTGCTGAGCTGAGGCTGTGACCTGTGGTGAAGGGGACATGGACACAAAAGATGTAACTCGTCTTTCATTTAATTTACTTTCACCATGGACACGGACTTTGATAGGCTGGCTCCATACTGCCCCATGGTGCCAGGGTGCCTGGAGACCAGATGTGCCACATTGGGCATTTTTGTTTTTTTAAAATTGCATAATATCAGTAATATCTCTTATACTTCCTATTCTAAATCTCAGTTGTGTTTGTCAGTTAGAGCTGATAAAGAACTAAAGCACCTCTTTTTTATCTGAAGCACTGCTTAAGTAGTGGAAGTAATGCCAGCAGTTTCAAAGGGATTTGTCACACAAACACCGTTAGATGTACTTACTGTCTTTGAATAGGATGCCAGCTTGTCACGCAAACACAGCATCATCGTAATTTCAAAATGAACTGGAGGTGGGATATAGTCTATGTGGCAGAATACTAGCTAGGAAGAGTATGTGTGAGGTGTTTTCTTAGATGGGCTTGTGAATCTCATATAACCATGGCTTGCTCAGTCGCAGCCAGCAAGATGGGAAACCAGGCATGAAAAGCCAATGACCAAACTCAGAAGATGACTCCTATGACCCGGTTCTGTAACCTGATCATTTTCCTACCTCTAAATTCCCTTTTGAAATTGACATTTAATTAGTAGCACAAAGTTCATTTCTGAAGTTCATATCTTCATGCAACGTATATTCTCCGTTTTTTGGCAATGCATATTGAAGCCTTATTTAAAATGGCATTGGATTTATGCTTCTAAACATGTCTTTAGGAGATGTATTATATGTAGGAATGCAAAATCATATCTCTCCTTCAACCACAGATATATTAAGGAATAGAATATAGACTCAAACACTGAAGAACTACGCTCATGTTGAAAAGTTTCAAAACAGCCGGCAGCATTCTAGACTACCCAAGTAGTGCTGGAACTAAGAATGATGTTCACCAGATTTAGCAAAACTGTCCTAGCACGCATTTGGAAAAGTTTGGCTATAAAATGTTACTGATGGCTTCATGAAAATAAAAAAAATCATTATTCCCCTGAAGAAGACAGAGCAATACTGGCACCAAGACAGAAAAAATACCAACTAAATGAAAAAATAGAACAAAAGGTCCCTGTGACAATGAGCAGGAGTAAAGACACTCGATAACCAACAAAGTCCACTAAACTCAGGCCTATTTGTATCATGTGCTGTATCATACAATGAATTCTGAATTCACTTCTGTGGTATAGTGTAGCTTTAGTACAGCGATGAAGAGTGACCCTACTAAACTGATTTTTTAGCTAAGGTATTAAGGCAGTCTCTTAGAATATAAAAGATGAATTTAATCCTATTGAGGATAAAAAGGATGTTATAGTCAAGTTTTCTATTTCCTATATGTATGCCTCAGCTGCTACCACATCCTTACTGTTCTTTAAATGAATATTTCTAGCTGCTAAATCTTACAACAGGGCTGATATTAGCTCTAACCAAAAGGACGAATGAAAATAAGTGGCTTTTACCCTGAGTGCTACATTGCATAATAATTAGATTCAATAAGACATGATGACCTCACTTGGAGTATTGTGTGCAGTTCTGGTGTCCTCAACATAAAAAGGACATGGAACTGTTAGAACAAGTGCAGAGGAGGGCCATGAGGATGATCAGGGGGGTGGAGCACCTCCCATATGAAGATAGGCTGAGAAAATTGGGGCTGTTCAGCCTGGAGAAGAGAAGGCTGCGTGGAGACCTCATAGCAGCCTTCCAATATCTGAAGGGGCCTATAGGGATGCTGGGGAGGGACTCTTCATTAGGGACTGTAGTGATAGGACAAGGGGTAATGGGTTCAAACTTAAACAGGGGAAGTTTAGATTGGATCTGAGGAAGAAATTCTTTACTGTAAGGGTGGTGAGACACTGGAATGGGCTGCACAGGGAAGTTGTGATTGCTCCATCCCTGGCGGTGTTCAAGGTGGGGTTGGACATAGCCTTGGATGGCATGGTTTAGTGGGAGGTGTCCCTGTCCATGGCAGGGGGGGTGGATCTAGATGATCTTAAGGTCCTTTCCAACCCTAACTATTCTATGATTCTATGATTCTATGATTCTATGATCAACAGACCCTGAAGTTCAAAGGCACCTTGGCTCAAGCCAAACTGTGACATCCATCTATGGAAATAATCGGAAAATGAATAGAGGACATCAGCTCAAATGAAATGAGAAAGCTATGGGTAACAGAGAATTTGCAAGTTTAGGAAAGAATGGCTCTTTCAATATGTTAACATTCAACTTATATTGTTTTTAAAAGAATGAACTATATTAATGTATTTAAATAAAATTAATAAAAAAACAATGGTAAAAACAATGGTGGTAAAATAATTAAACAGTACAATGGTTTCGAGTTGGCCTAAGACTTCTAAGTAGTAAATGTCCAAAATTTAGAGGTTTGTTCAGCTTTTTCTTTTTTTTTAAAAAAATTTGGTATATATATCCCATACTGGAAACTCTAAATTAGAATAAATTCTTTTATTTGCATTCCTACTAAATATTATTTTAATATTCATACTGATCTGCCTTATAGAGTCTTGGGTACTGCAGTGTTTCCATAGTTTCACTTTATGTCAGCAATAAGGATTTTGAAATTCGAGTTTCAACAGGAGAAGATTTTACAGTAAAGAATTTTAGTTCCACTGTTTTCTAAGCTTCCTCCTTCAACAGTATTTTCTGTGTCCCATTTGGGTCTTAAAAGGTTAAGAGAGAAGAAGAATGCTGTTTATGGATCTTGTAGCACTTTGGTACCACAGTTGTTTTCAAGAATGCAAGACCAGCTCTTCTCTACAGTTCTTCTGATGTTGGCATAAGATGAATTTGATTAACACACACTCCATGACCTGAAGACACCAACAGAACCGGGGGAGGCTTTTTTCCTGTGGCTTACATAGGAAATGTCTTTATTTAAATTTACTCTCTGGATCATAGAATGCAATGAAGCTGTAGTCCAAAGCAATTAGGTATGAATGATCCAGCAAGATAATTTAATGCAAACTGGCAAATTACACCAAAATTAGATTTTTCCTGATCTTAATTATGTTGGAAGCAGAGGCATTATACACAAGAATCTTATTTCGTGGCATGGTGCTTATTTATAGCAATTCTTTAGAGGAAAAAACCCAATAGTTTCCTAGTAACAGCAGTGATTGATGAACATACAAGTAAATCGATCACAATTTCTATGAGAAAACTTGCAGTACTCAGCTAAATGAAAGAAAAAAAAAAAAAAAGAAAAAAAGAACAGATCCAGGAATAAGCTTTAAAAGCTCCCTGACTGCTGCTCACTGGGAAGTGTTTCTCTCTGATTTTGATTCAGAATTCAAATTCTTAACCAGAAGACAGATGTCAAACATTTTCTTTTGCAAATGAAAAAAAAAGGTCATGCTTTTCATTTCCTATGCAAGAATTCAAGACACTCATCTGCTGTTCTTTGGTTAGAACACTCATCTCTGATGTACAAGGTCTGTGTTAAAATTCCTCTCTGCCTGTGGGTACAGTTCAACACACACTTTCTGTAACAGAAAAAAAATCAGCTGAAAATGTTCCCTTTCTTCTATCTACCAACACTACTGCTCACTGTCCCTCAGTTGTGCCATTGCAACTGAAAGGCTGAAGCACTTTGGTCATCTGGTTTGCAAAAGCCCTACAAGCCATTGTACTGACACAGGCAAGGAGCAGCCAAGGGTAAGAGACTGCAGGGTTTTTGTCAGACTGGCTTTGGTACCAGATAGTTTGTTTGGGGAATGATGACCTGTGAGCAATATACAATCAAATGCAGGTGAATGCTATTGACAGCAGACTACTCACTTCTCTGACGCAGGATCACTTTTGAAAACCTGTGACTAAGCTTTTTCTAATGCAAGATCTAATATAAGTGCATAGGTTTTGCAGCAGAGTGGTTAAAAATTAATAGAACCAGAGAGTCCTGTGTTTCAGCTTCAGTTGCAGATCTTGAACGTACCTCATATTAGATAGTCACTAGGTAAAATAAACAGACTTTTGCAGCTGCACAGCAAGCTTTCATCTGGGATTTCTTAATCTCTGAACAGATGACTTCACAAAAAAAACATTATGTGCTTCCAATACAGTTTTACTTTTTTAGGTAATAATAATAAATTTATTTTTGAAAATATAATTTTGCATTTACATTCCTAAGATTATGAGCAGAAATCAAAGCCATCAAATTAAAGCCCATTTGATATCTTTATTAGTATTATGTTTTGCACTTGGGAGCGCTCTCAGATTTCATGAGGACAAGAGCACTGTGATTGCTATAGATGTTTCTATAAATGTTATAGAAAACCACAGTTGCTCAAAAGAAATTTCTATGAATCAATCAGTACAAGTGAAAACCAAATAAAGTGAATCACTGGTTCCATTGTAAAGCAATCTTTTCTTTTTGGAAGTATTCATTGGAAAGTTCTGCTGTTCAAAATAAACAGAACAGTCTGAAAATCAGTGAAACAGAGACGATGGGATTTTATCTACGAAGGATGGTGCAAAGAGGTGGAAAAAACCCAATTAGCTAACAGATGTTTCAGGAATGAAACACTAGTAAGAAGGGGTTGTTGTATGCTGTTTCTTCATGCAATTCTCACTGGACAGTAAATGCAGCCCTTCAGCCAGAAAAGTTCACAAAAAATAGTACTAGCCTTTAATCTAGATTTATGTTCTCTAAGGACTTTCCTAGCATCAGTGAAAGTGCCTGTTTATACCAAAGGAGACCCACAGATTACACTGAGGATATGGTTTTCATGGGAAAGAATGTCTCTAAGTGCTTCAACCTCTAACAGTCTTTGCAGCATTTTCGTTAAGACACAGGACAAAATGGGAAATACACTGTAGCTGTGCACCTAAAGCCCACTAGGGAAAATGAAAAACTTACTGCAATAAACTAAATTACTATGACTGCTTATTTCAGACGGAAGCTTTTATCTTCTAAGAGCTCTTGTTGCAAAGAAAGAGAGTCCACATTTCACTCTGGGTAAAGAAAATGTTCCTCAAAAAAAACCCCTTACTACAATCTCAAATCAGTTAAGTGGCTATTATTTTATCAAAAGAGATACTTTTGTTTAAAGCAGAAAATAAATAATTGCTGTTATCCTATTTTTAAATTGATACTAGTTATAATTCTGACAACTCTCCATATTGAATATGCACTGTATTCTATTAAGCTGTTGATGACAAAGCAGCTTTTCCTTTTCTGTTGTTAGATGATTGGAATAACTAAAGCAAAGTTTCATAGCAAGACAAACTGCTATAAAGCAAAACACTTATTTTGCAGTAATAATGCAGTTGGATTGGAAGGGCATTAATTGCTACAGAAATTATTATGCTGTCACTCAAAAAAGACGCAATGGAAGGAAGCAGATGGAAACTGAAAAATAGCATAAACTACATTACAGTATATTGATTTCCATATACTTATTGCACATGGAACTGTGGGCCTCTTTCAGTTTTAAATAAAGAAATACAAGTCTTCCCTTGAATTTAACTACAACTGGAATTAAAACTGTAGGGAGTATAGGTGAGCTCCAAATTTTATACTTTCTAAAATAATTTTGGATTCCATTTCATCAAATATTTATCCTTCTGAAGGGAAAATGAATATCAGGAAACATTTTTTGACATAGATTTTTCTAAAATTGTTTAATTTATTAATTAGAAATAATGTTTAATAAAAAAATAAATTGATGATAAAATATATAGGAAATATATTGAGAGTGACTGTAAAAAAAAAACCAACAAAAAAACCCCAAACCCCAGGGTACTAGCATTTTAAAATATTTTTTATTCTCAGTTAAAAAGTACCTTAACTTTCTTCAGAATTTGAAATTAAATTATATTTTTGAGGGGTTTTTTTGGCCAGCATCAAGATTAGTAAGTATCTAAGGGGAATATACTTGTTACAGAATGCTATCACTTTTCAGAATTTGAATGCTATTTTTTAACTTGAAAGTTTTGGGCATTGTCATAAAGTTCTCCTCTAGAAAATAAGAGATTTTATATGTACATGGAGAAAGATTGCAGGATTGTCAATTTTAAACCAGTAAATTTACAACAGGTCAAATTTTTGAGTCTTGTGAAAAAAAGTTCAACATTACAGTTTTGGCACATGAATGCTGGAGCTTTATGAAGAGTACCTTTACATGTTAATATTTTGAAATACAGAAAAAGCATGTTCTTAAACCACTGCAATAGTGACAGTTGTTTGTGTACTTATGAACGATGTGAATTTCTTGTAAATATTATGTACAAAACAAACAAAAAAAGAGCATTATTTAATCTGCACCCCTGCCTAAAATAAAAAGTGTTTAAGAGCACTATCTTGAATCACATAACTAAAACTAATGCACTGACTAAAGGTCAGGTTGGTTTCATTGCAGTTGTGCGCTTTCAGATAGTGCTTTTAAATACTGTCTCTCCTATTGCATTTAAAGTCTATATTACCTACTTAGGCTATCAGAAGCTGATGTAGCTCCTGTGGTAGAAATATCAGAACATCAACCACATCTTTCTCAATGATAAGTATGTTCAACTTTTCCTCTACTTATAACTGATTATCTTTATTTACTGGGGAGTTTTTCTAGTAGTGCATCTTTTTCATAGTACCATCTTTCTATGCCTCTGTGTGCTTATAAAGAAAGAAGACATACATAAACATTTGCTACCTAACATCTCCACCAAGGAAATGGAAAAGGAACCTACCTGCACAATTTGATATTACCCAATAGTTTTTCCCCTTTCTGCGTGCATTCCTGCATCCAAAATATGACACTCTTGGGAAAAATAATCTATTTTAAATATTAGATCTCTTTGACTTATGCTCTTCCATTTGTAACATATAATTGTATATCTGCATGCCTGAACTATAGAGAGATTGAATAAGAAAAAGCATCTGGCTGGAGTAGTGATTTTTTTTTTTAGTTCTGTACTCTGAGCCAACATGCAGATAAAGACAATAAGATTTTAGCTAGCTTTCCTACGTTGTCTTTCATATATACAGGCTGCAGCGGTCCTTACAGAGATTAACTGATTTCAACTTTACAGCTTTTCACACTTGCGCTAATGTTGCAATATGAAACCAGCATCCTCTCTGCCTCTGTTCTGAGTTCAGCTCCTCAACTATGCCAACACAATTGAAGGAGGTGTAATTGTGTTCTCGCTTAACATAAAATTAGGCAAAGGTCCAACTTTGCTTCAAAGCAAAGAGATTTTTCCAGATGAAAACTCCAGAAGGAATCTATGCTAGCCCTGCACTGAGCAAGCAGGAGGGATGAATCAATTCCAAACCCATCTTCAAACCCAAGCTTTTCTGTGGTATCGTGCAATATTGTATTTTCAGCCAGTTTGCTTTGTGAGAGAAAAAAAATTACTTTGCTTTAGATCAGTTAAAGAAAACATTCAGCTGTTATTCCTGACTGGCACACAGTATTGGGAGAGTCACAGTTTTCTGTGAATCGCTAAACAGGTGATACAATTTGTCTATGTTAGAGAAATGGCTTTGGTCAAGGATTTTGTTTTATAACGAAAGACACAGGCACCATAGAATAGTTAGGGTTGGAAAGGACCTTAAGATCATCTAGTTCCAACCTCCCTGCTACAACCCTGAAGACAAGCTTTTGAGAGAAAATATGTGCAGTTTAATAAAGAAATGTGTCAAAATATCACCGAGTTAATTAAGACTTTAAATAAAATCTCGAATAAGTGCCCTAACAAAGCTACCTGAAAAGGCTGAGCACCTTGTACAATGTAGCTTACAATTCCGGCCTAATTTATCCTTTTAACCACAGAATCAGTCAACCAGAAACTAATATTAAACATGTCCACATAATTTGCAAAATTAAGACTTATTATGAAAATAATAACTCTGTTTTTGAACTTCACTTATCCAAAGTAAATTATTTCATTTACCAAAGATGCAAACAGAGACGAAGCATTTTTATACAAAATGTGAGTAATTTCATTTTCCTATTCAAGCTCATGGTAATGAACTTTTAAAACAGAAACTTCAGCGAACTGAGACATTCTGTGTTGGTAATATTAAGGAAAGAAAAAGAAAAATGATGGAAGAGAAATTCCTGCACGTGATGATTTCTTTCACTTCAATGAATATTTGAATTGGATAAGAATGCTGACAAATGATAAGACGATAGCAAAATGCAAGAAAAAAGGAGATATGAATGCTCTGATCCTAAGTGCATATGGGAAAGGCGAAAGTGAGGGGAAGAGATAACAGCTAAGGAAAACTCCAGTAACAAAATTATTTTATTCTTTATGGCACTTTGCATCATGGGGATATAATAAACCAACAAAAGGAAACATAATAAAATTACCCTGCTCCTGGAATAACTGAAAAGTAGAAAAAATACAAAGCTAGTGAAAAAAAGAAACAAATGCGAAAGCTAGATGAAATTGCTTGGATTCAGTTACTTTGTCTCAAATAACAATTTCTGCTGTTACTTAAGTAGGTAGAGCTACACACTTTGGTGTTTTTTGCTTCTGATTCCTGTGTAGAGTAGCAAGTTGTGATGAGAGTCAACTGATTGTTGATCTCTGTGCAGAGACTGCGAGCATAATTCACTTTTTCTTTTACACCCTAGAAAAATTACGTCTACCAGAGTAGAAGTAGGCAGCTATGTATGCAGCGTTATCATCTTGATTTACCAATTTGTTAGCTCATGGTTTACTTTTGCCTTCCTCAGAATGTTTTCATTGCATTTTTATTACAGCCAAACTAGATGCCTGGTCAAAATACAGATTTTATCAGACAACTTGTTAAAAAAAATCAACCCCCAAATCTGTTACTGACTGAGCATGAAGTATCTTACTAAAAAATGCAATGCAAAAATGTAAATTTATACATTGCATATCACTTTGATGATATGGAACATCTCACTGTTAAATATTTATTGCATTTCAAATCATATTGACATTTCCCCTTGGATATGTATTCCACAAAACCCTATACAGGCTTCATGCAATTCTACTGATAATACAGAGATGAAGTGAAACAGTGAATTTCTATTATCATATTAGAGTATCTAAAGTGAAATGAGGGAAAAAAATACATTGACAAAGTGTATAGAACGTGGAGATAGTACACTCCACTTTGAAATGGATTCTACTGGAGGCTGAGTGATTAGAAATTTTCAATCTTGTTGTTGTCTTAATTCTGCTGATCTTTAGTGCGGCAAATATTTCCTGGCCCACTACTATTTTCATCGTAAATCACAAAGATTTATAACTAGCGTATGAAAAATTGCCATAAAATGTAACTCAGCACATGAGGTCTGAAGCCAGAGAGCAAATTTGGTCTGAAAGGATGGAGGGAATATGTTTTTCAGCACATTTTTATGTAAGTAAAATACAGCTTTGATTGGGAAAAAAACGAAATGAAAAATTTGGCAGAGAGTACAGTTTATACTGCTTGACATAGGAAAAGATGGGGACAAAGGATTTATGCGACCCCAAATGGATACCTAGTCTACAAACACTAATTTTAAAGGACAATTTTATCATGTGAATATAACGTGAGAACTAAACACGGATAAAAATATAAAGTCTAAGACAGTCAGGAGATACAGCTGAACCCTTCCTTTGGCTCTCCCAGGCAGTTTCTTTGCTTACCTGAAGAGGCAGGGAAATAGGCAGATACATGGCAACAAAACTAACCCTTATCAACAACAACCAAAAAAGCAAAACCAAATCCAAAATATGTTTTATGCCTGTTTCGCTTTTGCTGTGGAGTCAGATGTGAGCCACTTCTGGCCTGTTCAAAGAAAAGGAATGCCTGGCTGCTGAAAATTGTTACGAGGTGCAATTGCACCACTAGTTTTAGCATCAGCTGTGTCTTAGATTACTTCAGCAAATTGTTGTACTTCTGTCTCAGTCCTGCTTGGATTCTGCTAGCACTCCTTACTGCATAGAAGCAGGAAAAATCATCATCGTTTTTGATCATATTCTTGTACCTCTGCTACAGAACTCGGAGTCATTTAATTACTGCACTTCCCGATGGGTATTTATGGACAAAATACTGTCCAAACTGAAGGCAATGTCTTCCAAAGACAGGAAAAAGTCTTGGTAAAAAGTCTTTCATTCAAGGAACTTTGAACCTGGGCAATCAGCCTTGCTTATATATATTTTGCTTGGAAGGGGAAGAGAAGGGTGGCTTATTAGAGGTAAAAACATAGTTCCCAATTTAATAAAATAAGTTATATAAACTGATTAAAGATTTCCCATTATTTTCTTTTCTGTCACCAATGAATGAATTTCAGAAAAGACAACAGATCTCACAGTAATATATGCAGGGATGAAACACAACTTTGAGAACTTACACCTATCAAAAAGTGTTCCATTTTTTAGCCGTACAATGAAAACATTTATTAAATCATTTGTTACGCAGACTTAAGCTTTCTATAAAGTAGCTTTCTATGAAGTTGCCCTTAGAAATATTCTTTAGAAGGCCTTAATGTTATTTCAAGCTACAACCAGATAGTAATAGTAGATGCTATATAAAAGTGGAAATATTGTCTTAGCTAATAATTAGTTCTCTGGCAATGATTAAGAAACTTCCCCAAATGCTTGAAGACAGGAAGATACACCACTCCAGCAATTTTAAAGAAGAAAGGACAATAGATTTTTACTTTTTTTTTTTTTTTTTTTGGTAACAATTTGAAATTGTAGGCTTGTCTTAAACTTACCAAGACTTGAGACTGCAGGTATTTTATCTAAAACATGAGCTTGCTTTACTTTAAAATTGGACTTCACCTTTCACTGCACCTGCTTAGAACAACTTAAAAGGATAGAATGAGTTAGTGAATTACTGAAAAACAGTAACCGCAGATTTAGGAATGCTTTGATACTTTCCCACTAAAATAACAAAGATGACCTGCCAAATGGCATGCAGTCATTGTATGTATATGTAACTTAAAGATGTTTCTTAGACTACACACATCACTGGTACTAACCCAAAGAAAGCATGGTGATAATTTTAATGTTAGAAAAGTATAATCTTTCCAGGGACAACTCATCTTACACACTTCTGGAAGTAGGAAACCAGCAGAGAGTTTTGAAAAGGAGCAGTAATCCAAATAAGCTTATACACACAAGAGGGAATCTTCTGGTTGAAATGATAGTATCATTATAGGTTTAATATCTGTCTGCAAGACGAAGTTGTAAAGCTCTACCAGAAAAAGTAATTGTTTTTAGTAAGGAATTTTGCAGGCTACAATTATGCTATTGTAATTTAGGGTTCTGAGCATATTTTATATTTTAGAGAGAAAACTTAAGCTGAGATTGAAAAGACTGACTAGAAGAAACTAGTATTTCTTTTTAGGTATTTTTCAATCATTATTCCATCTGCCTCAAGCAGACCTCTGAAATATTTTCTGAAGGATGGCAACTTAATTCTCCCTTTATTTTTACAGGATTTAGTTCAGATTTCTCACATTTAGCAGTTTATTCAGGATAACCCAGGCATGATTCTTTAAAACAGAAATAAAATCCCTTGCTTATTTAAAATATCTCAGGGTTCAAACACAAGGACAAGTTCATAGTATAACAGTTTGTCATTAATAGGAGAATTTGAGATCCATGTGGTAAAACTTGAATAAGCTTGAAATAAGTACTACTGGATCCCATCCTGAGGTAGCCTAACAGAATTGATACTAATTGCTGACATGTTAACAGAGAACATTTCCAGTCAGTGGTATTTAATTGAGGATCTTTCCATCTCCATATTCTGTTCAGTATCCAGACTGACTTTTTTTTTTTTCCCTATGAATGGAGATTGTACTGTACTTTCTAAAGTTAGTTTAGCTGTGACCATTAAACACTCTACTCGTCTTTAGTTAGCTAAATATTGTCTTGAAATAAACAGACATGCACTGATCTGAATTGGAAATCAAATTCTACAATTTTCAGATGAGAAACTTGTATACTGTACACAAAAAATACAGAAATGGATTTTGTGACAGATACTGGAGGTATTGTCTGAAAAATTCTCTAACTAATAGGAAATTGTATAAACCTACTTCTGGGGACAGATAAACCAAATCTTTTGCATGCTTCCATGCTGTCTTCTGAGGCATTTGTTATTAGCCACTGCAAGAGGTTGAACAGTTTATTAGCTCTAATCCAGCAGGGAAGCTTCTAAATTCCTTCCCCAAGTTTCTGTGCAGCCATTGAAGGCACTGGGAATAGATGAAATGTTATTATCTGTATTGAATCTAATAGCACTTTGTGCCCTGTTGTTCCTTGCAGAGATTCTCTATATAAGATATGTGGAAGTAAGGCAGTTTACAGAGCCTAAACAAATTATTTTCCTCTATAATTTATTCTGTAAAATAAAGAAGCTCATTGATTTTAGGTTATATAAGTTTAATTAGAATAAAGTAGATGCCTAAAACATCAATGAAGCACTCAGGAAAGTTAATTCATTTTTCATGATACTATAAATATTTTTTTCTAGCTATGAAAGCCCTCAATTACCCACCAGGAAATAAAAAACAATGGCTATAATTCACTGAGGGATGCAAGTGATGTTCTTTCCCATTTTTAACCTGAAAGAGAAATTCACTGTGATTAAGTGTGAACAAGCTGTGCCATTTTCCTCAGACTTGTGAAAAGCTAGGGGAAATGAGTGAAGGTAAATCTTGTGAAGGTGTGTCAAATTGCTTGATCTGCTTGTGTCTGGAGACAAGAGCCTCCCCTTTTCTTTACTCTCTTGGATGACTGAAAAAATTGCTTAAGCCAAAGCACTTATTCCTCCCCCTGCTCCCAGCAAATAAATAAATAAATAGAATAGAAAACCCAATGTTAATAGTAAGACACACTGAAATCACCAACTACATATCTTCTCTCTGTGAAATTTGTTATTAAATCTGTAAACATTCTTTCTTGTTTTGCTTTTTCTGTTCCGCAGCTCTCTGAGGCTGTTTTTTTGTTGGTATTCCTTTTGTGGCCTCTCAAGTCACAGAAGCTGTGAGAACAGCACAGCAGCAGACCCTCCGAAAACTTTCCTTAATCCCAGCTGCTGGGAAGGGATCTTGACAACCCCTGTGCATTCTGTCAAATCAATTGACTGATCCGCTGAAGCTGAAGCAGGAAGGGGGAGAGAACTATTGTATCTTAAGGGACGCTCATTCTGCCCTCTCTCACTGCCTATTAGTTAAGTGCTACTAAAGCAAGCTAGGAAATTGAAAAAAAAAAAAAAAAAAGTGCCTTTAGCACAAGGCAATAACCAGCAATCATACGCAGACCACGACATGTACAAAGCAGCTATACTTCACACAGAGATTTGGAGAAAAGGATGTTTTACATTAAAGCAAGGCGTTTTCCCTATGGTGATTTTGCTACTGGCTTGGACTGGAAAGAGCTCTAATGTATAAGTTAAATTCATTATGAGTGTCAGCAGTTGTACTATACAGATAACAGATGATGAGGTGAACAAAGGTGAATCTCACAGGGTGACTGAATGTTAAAGATATTTGTGCTGGGTAGTAGTTTAGCTAAGAGCATGAAGAATGGCATGGAGCCATCAGCAGTAGAAGGCAAACAGAGTTACAAAAAGGACCCACTGCATAATTTCTGAATGAAATCTGAGGAATTTCTTGTGCCTGTCTAGACCATCCAGTGCTCCAGTCATTTTCAACTATTTGCAGCCACACAGCAGCAGGTGAAATTCAGAGCAGCTTTTCATGGAATGATGCTCAGAGTATATTAGGATACAAAAGAGACTAAAACCAGCTTTGCCTTCCTCCACCATGGCTGGCTGCTTTTTGTGCTGTTTCTACTCCTACTGCCCATTCTGCCAGAGCAGCATATAATGTAGAAGCATACCATATGCAATGGTATTCTTGAGTTATTATGCTACTTCTTCATGAACACTGCAAAAATTATTAACTCACACGTAAATCTTTAGGTTTATCAGTTAAGCTCTAAAAGGAGAGAAATTAATTATGGAATATAAGTAGCTTTCCAGAAGGACAAAAATGGGAATTTTGAGAGCAGGAAATCAGCTGTGATTGAAAATGAAGTTAAAGTATAACTTCAGCAGAAACTGATGAAACATGACACCATACCTTTACATTAAGGCAAAATGGCAGCTTGAAAAACTGTGCTGTATAAGGTACTGTCTCCGGGTTGCAAAAGTAAAGCTAAACTAAAATTAAACATCTATATCCTCTTCTTTAAGGCCATATTGAGGACAATTTTGAGGGTAAAAAAAAAAAAAACAAAAACACAAAAATACCTAACGAAGCAATTTCATGAAATAAAGAAGAAAGCAGATTACTTTTTCCAATTATTTCTGGCATATCTCTTTATAGCCTCCTCCTCCCTGAAGACATAATAATTAAAAATCAGTAATTGTGAGGACTTTTACTCTTCACTTGCTCAAGAAAATAAAGCAGTACTGAGGAGTCCTTAGCTGAGTCCTCAAGCTGAGAAGTGAGATAACTCTTGTAGGACAGGTATGCTATTATCAACAAAATATAAGTGATTTATGTTAGAAGAAGAAAGACAGTTACAATCATTTATGTTATAGATCACACCAATGATGACTACAACATGCTGATTACTCAGGACACTGATTCTGCATCATAAAATCACCATGTTTACAGTCCATAGCTAGAACTTGTAGTTAAAATAATTTTCTTTATATAGCCTTGCAGCTGCAGACATGAGCATTACTAAGGCACAGAGGAAGGAGTATTATATCTTTCTTGGAGAGCTTTGTCTCTCACAAGATGAGAACTTTGCATTCTTATATGATGTTACATTTTTCTTCATCAGTGGGAGAATGGGATTCACATAACAGTTACTTTCACCTTTCTTTACAATGGATACTGAATGAAATACATGAATAGGTATAAAAGCCTCTAAAATAGCTCAGAAACTGATGTACTAACTCAAAATGTCTGCCAGTCACTGCTCAGTACAACAATCCCTGGCTTCATAAATTTACTTTGAAAGGCAAAACAAAAACAGATATTTCTGTCTTTTTAAAGAGGTTCATGAGAACAACCATATGCTACAGAATGCATTTTTCTGGGGTGTAGGTTCTGCCTGTCCATTAACTTTAGAAGATAGTCAGGAATTGAATTTAAAAGACAACTGGGGAGCTACGAGAATTTTAGAAGACATCCAGGCCTGCTGCTGAAGGCTGTGAGACCATATGCTTTGCTCCTATAAGGGTTTTTCAGAAGATACCTGGGGATTTCAGTGTAGGCAATGAGAAAAGGGAGATCCAATTTTTACATCTCTGGTAGAACAGCTAAGTAGCAATGATTCAGGCAACTACACTGCCATGATGCATTACAAAACCATCTCATCACTAGTAAACTTACTTCAAGAGCAAAATTAAGGAAGCAGTAGCAGCAAGGAGCACACTGAAAAATGCAGTGTTACTATTTCTACCAGCTAGCTTTTATTCTTCATTTAAAAAACTAATTGCCTTGAAAAAACATCAAAGATGTGTCACAATATCATGAATTTCCTTTCCCCCAGAAGTAAAGAATTATAATTTGAAAAGAAAGAAAAGAAAAACCTCCACAGCACATGCTTGCTTTTTGCTTGCTTTTTTGGGTTTTTTTTTTTGAACTTGGGCCATGAAAAAGAAAAAGAATGTGAAGTAGTGTGAACTAGTATGAAGTAGTATCTATTGTGCTTGGGTGATAGCACCTTTGCAAGAACTGGGGTAGAGGAAAAGTAAGTATTATCTCAGTGTTTTAACTAAGAACCAAATAAAGGAGGCAAATAACATTCTTCACTGTTTAAGAATAGACATCTGACAGAGAGCATTTCCTCCTCAAAGTAGGATGCGATTTTTGCTTCACCCTTTGATCAGACTTTATATTTACTGTAGTCACTTCCGTGAGTTCACACAAAATCCATAATTTTCAGTTCTTTTAATGCCCCATTTTTGCCTAACAAGAGCCTGATATATATATGTGCATATTTAAGTTACCAACTCGAAACTATGAAACCAGTGAGAATAATTCCAAATTATGAGCAATACCAAACCACTAGGAGGATCTGTGTGTTGCTCAACCCACTCGTGCCATAGTAAGAATAAGGCTGGAAGGTCTAAACCACTCTTTCACTCTGCTGTACAGCAATCACTCTGCTACGTGCATTAATCCTTGATGATCGAATTTAGGCAAAGGGATGGAGTACAGTTCTTTTTAGTGAGACGGAGAGCACCACTTCAAACATAGCCTTTTCTTATTTTCCTCCCATTAGTATCATTGTGCACTGCATCTAGCTCCTGCGTCACTAGAAATTACTATAAAGCAGAGCTATTCTATTAGGACTTGTCTTTAAATTAAACGACAGAAAAAGTGAATATGCAAAAGAAAGGGAGACTTGGCTGATGCAAAGTATGCATTTGAATATTGTTTCCTATGTCTCTCTCAAGTCTGCTATTTAACTTATTTCTGCCACTATATATATATATATCAATTAATATTATTTATTACATTAGGAAGATTTTTTTAAAGAAAAAAATAAACCCAAATATGTTCAGATGCTAGTCTTTTTACAAATAATTTTAATTTGCATTACTGTTAATTTTAGATGACAAAATATTTATTCAGCAATTCCATCAAATGGAGCAACTTTATCCCTTTTGACATACATACACATTTCTTTGATTATCTTAGAGAAATCTTTTAAATTATTAGACTTCCAAGAGAATTCAAACCATACTTTTGCTCTGGTGAGAGCCAACTGGCATTAAACCACTCGTCTCTGTTCACCTTAATTGAATAAGAATAGAAAGAGTGGTTTATGATAAATGACAAAAAAGAGACATATCTGACTTTTTAAAATTTGGAGAAATAATAATTTCAATACTAACCTATTTTCCCCCCTCCAAATATTCCAAAATAATTCAAATACTGTCAAGGAATAGATGATGGAAAATTTTCTGATGAGATGATCACATATAACTGAATTTTCCTAAGGATTCATACAACCCCTATTTCCATATCTTGTTTTTTAACTTCATCAGCAATATCATGCATAAACATTTTCCATCAAGCATTACAGAGTTATCTGCAGAAAATGTATAATTTATTACCAAGAATCTTAAAAATATTCTAGTAGCTTTTGAATAGTTTGGATTTTTATTATTTTACTACTTCTTGTCATAGGATTTATTTCTATTCTGGATATAGACAGTGCCAAGAGCTTGTTAGCATGAACAAGAACCAGGCTCAGAATGTGCTCATCTGTAAGCACAGACCTCTCCCCAGTTCTCAGGTCTGCTAGGTTTACTTTTTGTCCACTAAACAGCACAAAGGGGATGTAGAGCAGGCAGAGGTTGCTGCTACAGAATTCCCCCCAGCTAGGCTGCAGTTCTCTTGCCCTAAGTCTTAGGGGTGTAAATTCAGTGTTAACTCTGCAGCTTTTCTGTACATTAGAAAGAGGCATGAAGAATCAAAAAGCTACAGCCAGACAGGCTGGATGGTGCTTTGAGCAACATGGTCTAGTGGAAGGTGCCCCTTCCCACGGCAGGGGGCTGGAACTAGATGATCTTTAGGGTTCCTCCCAACCCAAACTATTCTGTGATTCTATGATTCTTTTTCATATACCCAGATCATGTCTCCGGTAAAAACTCCTGTTTCTCCATTAGGTTTTCTCAAGTGCTCACATATTTAGAGGAAGACTTAATAAAAAAAGGATGCTTTATAGAGCATACACTAAATATTATTGAGGGAAATGAAGAGAAATATATGGATGTATAGTAAGCTGAGACACACCGTTAACCATTTTATCACCTATCATATGTTTTGCTGGACTCCTTTGGCTGTTTACCTGTCCTAGAAACTCTAAATTCATTATATAAACTGATGCTTTATCAGCTGGAATACCATTGCTGCTTAAAAGATTTTGATATCATTCATCAGAGCTGCTGTCATTTCACAGCACTTAGCAGAACATCCCACTGTCATATGAGAAGTCAGCACACCAGCTGAAAACTGCGAATATTAATTAAATCTATAACAATGAAATAAAGAAAAGTGTATCATTTGGATATAAAGCATTCAGATGAGAAGGACCTGGTCCCACCTTAAAAGTAAAAAATTTTCCCCAAAAGATTTAATTTCCTGATAAAACAATAGTGTATTATATTTCACATTCTGTTTTACTTTACAGCTGACTAAGTTAATTGAGAAATAACTACCCCAATCCCTGCGCTGGTTTAAACATTCCTGATGATCTGGATTATTTTTTCTTCTACCAACAAAACAAAACTGAAGCAGAGCATAGCTTTTAGTGCACTCAGGCGTCACTCCAGTCTCCATCACTGATTCAGACATCAGCTGCAGCTGTGCAATTCTATCTCCTTCAGGAGAATTGTTCCCAAATGCCATCAGAATGACTTCTGGGTTTTTAAATCAAAGGCCGATTTAGGCCCTACTCCGCTCCATGTCTCCCTTAAAGGCTCACAACCTCATCTTGCTGCAGTCACATACGATTACCCCACGCGTACAGGAGTCTGTGGCATGCAGCGTGACAACTAAGTGGGGGGCCAAGAGCATAACAAACCCTCTCAGCCTAATTCAGTAACTTGGGTTCAGTCTGCAGCTTCACAAAGCAGCCAGTTTTCCCTACACTGTCCGCTGCTTGGATAATTGGACATTTAATTTCTCTTCTCACTAGGACAAGACACTTGGGAGGAAAGATCTTCTCTTCCAGCATGTGCCTCCGCCCCCAGGTAAAAGCGCAATTACATTCCATGGTTCAGGGGCTCACACCTTTTCCAGGGTGGTCAAGGGCGACTTTCTCCTGCTTTATCACTCAGCTCAAAATGAGACATGATGGAAAAAGAGAGCAAACATGCGTCCTGTTAATTCATGTTGTCAGGTAGTTATATACAGATAAAAACTTCCAGTCACACTATTAGGTATGATGCCTATGCCATTTTTCCTTCCCAGATTTGATGCCTAAGCAGAATTGCTTGCCAAATATGTGGCACATAGGTTTAACTATTTCAGATAAACCAGAGGTGTCTATGGAGTAACATTGACCTTCTAGGTCAAAAGCTGTAGCTCTATTTGCCATTTCTCCCTATGTCACCTCTGCTCTTTGTTAGTCCTTCAGGAATAAGACAGCTTATGCCTCTGCAGTTCAGTTTCATATATTGGTTTGTATCTTGAGTTTCTGAGAGTTGTCCTCTATTTCACTGCAGAAGAAATCTGTCTTGAAATATCACAGCAGGGGACTACAGAAATTCTGTAAACAGAGTTAAAATATTGACCACAGCATTAGCAAAGATATTGTAATCTTACAAATTAGATGCCAGTTATGAGAAGATTTGTTGGATATGAAACTGCAATAGTACTCTTTTTGCTGCACTTACTAGCTGCTACAGACAAAAGACTACAACTCTGACAGAACAACAGATTCAACCCTTGCAAGAAAGTTATCTTTTTTATTTTTTGTTTATTCAGTGTTAATATTTTATAGTCTGCACCAATTAAAGAGTACAATTTAAATACATGAGTTTAGGAATACTGTTCCAACTGAGCATTATTACAGACGAGATATCATAAGAGCAATGGGATGCAATTAAATGAATAAGCAACAGCTAAAGATTATCAGCTTTGTGGTTGAGCCTCTGTAGTATTGTATTTGAAGAAATCACACAGAAGTTACCTCAAATGAACAAAAAAGCTACTAAGGGAACGGTTTCATCCGGTAAACTATTAAAGAATGTACAATTAGAGACAAGCTACATTCATCACCAGAGAGAAACCCAACCCTTCCCAGCATGACAAAAGACTCTGTTTTGTAAATATTCATATATAGGTAAACCAGCTATAGTCAGATTCTCCAAAGCTCATAAACAGAACGGCTACAAACATGACAGCAAGTTATTTCCAAATTAAACTAAAATAGCTACTCAGAACTGTGCCTTCAAGGTTTAAAACAGCGTAGCAACATTTAAATCCTTTATTTTCTTTATTGTTGCAGATATCTGTAAGAACAGATGGTTTCAAAAAGATGTGTTTCCATTTAGGCTTCTGCTGCACTGTATTTATGAGAGGGAACAGTCACAAGACACAGGCCACCTGGCTTTGAGCTGTGATTCATTCAGCTGCAGAACTGGACTAGGTTAATATCTTTTGCAATGTTTAAGAAGTTGCTGGAATTTTCTAGGAATAAAAATCCTGCAGTTTGAAAGACTCTACCCAGTCTCTGTAAGAATAACTATATCTGATACTCTGTTTAGAAAAAAGAGTAAGAAGAAAGAGTAAATGATTCTTTTACATCCAGAAGGTAGCCTGTTATTCGGCTGTCATTGACAAAGACCAAGGAACAAACCTCTCAATTTATATGACTAGTGAGAAGAAATGAGTTCATGAAATCTAGTCCTAAAGTCCCATTTCCAAGTTCAGAGCTAATGAATGATCCATAAAAGTTACTTATTCCCTTCTGCAAAAATGTATGTGGCTGGGTACATGCACAGTTGTTTACATAGACAGGAGAGCTGTAAGTGCATTTTAAAGACATGCTGTGTTTTATCCTTTCATCCACACTTTTTGAATGATGTTTTGTGAAACCTATTAATTCTGTTGGAGTCCTAGAAAAGAGTAGAAGATGACAGAGAATTAATCAAAGACTTCTCTTGGTATTGATCCATTCAGGGGCTGGACACACATTTTCTAAGGGCTGAAGCACAGACATCTACATGTGGTAGCTGCAAAATTTGTTCTGGATGGATATAACCATACTACTGACAGAAAGAAGCAAGGAGAAAGGAAAGCAACCTATCCTTCAAGTCTGACGCAACGTAAACTGCCAGCAAACCTCTTCTCTCTCCTGCTCAGCGTTCCTCACTGTGAATCCTGCAGTTACAGCCAAACTATGGTTTTGGAAATATGTAATGTAGGAAAGAAAAAAAACACATTTTCCACACACTAATGAACTCACCTGAGAACAGTTTAAATTCAATGACCCATTTAGGCTAACACAGACGTTCATCACTGTCTATTACATGTACCTACTGCTGTGGTCTCCAGATTCAAAGAAAGTAAACTACTGGGGAAAACAAAGCAAGCCAGAAAGCTTAAATTAAATGAAAAATATCCTTTACTTATCAAAGAGTGAAGAGACATTGTCATCCTTCCATGTGAATCAGCTAGAAATTTAAAGGACTTTTGGTTTTCTTATCCCTGGTTAATATAATCTAGTTTATTTCCTCAGTCTTGCAAAAGATTTCTGCCTAATATGACTCCGAAGCTCAACAAATCACAGTTTGAAAAGGGGGAGATGTTCACGTTTCTGATCAGTGATCATTGTTAAATGTACTCAACCAGATTCTGAAGTGAAAAATGTTTTCACTTTGGAAATATTTGAATATGTGCTTCTTTAAAAGCTCAGTTTGCCAGAAAAGTGTCAACACTCTTTTTGAGACTCAGCAAAGGTATTTATAGCCATTCTAAAAAAGGGAGAAGAAGTTTGTTTCTATTTTAATACCAGATAAGCATAGACAATCCACAGAAAGTTTACTGACAAGGTGATTTGCTTTGACTGATCAGCCATATAGGCAGGTCTTGCCAGCCATGGCAGGCTTGGTCATCCTTTACTTCTTTGCTCCCCTCATCCCAAATCACCAATTTTGGTGACATTAAATTTACCAAATTTAACTCACACAAACTGAAATTACATTGCAGTATGGTTTCTTGTTGTAGGATTATTTTTAAAGACAGCAGATCCTTTGCCCCAATTCCTGCTCACGTTAAGGGAACTTTCAGGTCCTCCAGTTGTGTACTGTACCAAACACTGGATCTTAATTCCCTGACTCTGAAGCCACACCATGTTTAACTAGGCCCATAAAAAGACAAATTGCCCTAGAAAATGTTATTTTATTTTAATTTTTTTTTTTGTTTGTTTGTTTGTTTTTTTTTTTTCCCCACATGCACAGTATTCCAATTTGAAGTGCGTTTGTTACTTGGTTGCATTCTCTCATGAAGACATATGCAGATTCATCCAACACATATATGTCCAGAAAGAAGTTAGAAAGTCTGAGAATGTATTTAACAAAGAGGACATTTAAAATGACCATTTACTAATATTAATGATGGGTGATAATTTGGCTGTATGATATCAGATATTGCATAAAAGTACAGCCTGACAGCATTATAATATCTATTTTTTACCGTGTCATTAAACAGGCAAGAAGAACAATTAGAATGAGTTGTGTAATGGAAAGTAATGAATAATAGCATAGATGTTTTCCCACCTACATACTTTGCCTAACACTGAACCAGGAGCATTGTGTGGCCACAAATAGAAAAAAAAGGGCTAAAAATTAGCAGTGTGGGAATGAAACAAAGCACCTGCTCAACAACTTCTGTGACAACTTCACAACAATTAAAAGAAAGAATATCATGCTAAGAAATTAAAATAATCATGCTTATGCTCTATTTTTCTGAATTTAAACCAAAACTTCCACTGGCATTTGGATTCAGATTCGCAACCTGTAGTAAAAGAAATATTTTAAACTTCTAAGAGTTACACCAGAAAATTGATATCTTCATCCTGCTGTTATACTAAAATTATGGAAAATGAACCCAGGACTTCAGGTTTTATATTGCTAAGGAAACAGCAGTTCTTCCACTGTCAGAACTACATGCAGAACTATGATAAGCTTGCTCTAAGAAATGCCTACTTTCATGTAAAAATGCATAGAAAATGATTTCTCCAGGAAAAAGTAATAGATCATCATAGTGTCAGAAGAAGGAAAACATAAAGATACACATATGAAAGTTCTTCCAAACAGTAAAAATATATACAGACATGAAATACAGCCCATCTCAATAGATATTCTTGTTTCAGTTAGCTGAACAGTCTGAAAGGAATTTTGTTAGAGCAGTAAAGCTAACAACTCTGCTCCTCTGTCACAACACTTTAGTGAGTACAGCTCAACTTCTCTTATCAAATATGCGACCCTTGTGCTACAGCATTCCTTTCAAGCTGTCACTTTTGATCAGGAAGGGGCTCAGGACTTGGGCAGACAGATAAAATTATTTGTATGCAGTCATCAAAATAGATTTCCTTTTTTTTTCCTCAAAATCCTGGATAGATCAATCCAATCGTTTATGAATGAGTAATTAATAATGCTTAATACTGAATCAAAGTAGAAGTTGCTTCAAGGATTTTTATTGCTCTGCGATAGATTTAATTTGTGGCATGCAAAATGTTGTTTGTGTATGCTGCACAAAAAAAATCAACATCTGAAAAAAAACACCTGGTTTAGCCTATTCCATTTTCCTTCATAGACCCAGTGTCTAGTGGTATGAAACTCTTTCTGGAGGAGTATTTATATGCCACCTTTTTCTCTAACTGTGATACGGTTGCACTTCAGCAGTTTTGTAACTGCCATCTCTTCTGATCACAAAATGGCATTTGTTCTACGAGTCAATGAGTTTTGCCAAGTTTGCAAATTACCAGAGGGACCACATCTGTAGTCTTTAAAAACTGAGCATTTCATACATTGTTTTGATGATTTAGATGTTAGACATTATTTAGATTTTAGAACCCTCCCTTACTCATTGACAGTTAAAGGACTGGGAGCAAAGGAAACAGCTAACATTTATATAATAAAGTCATCTTTAATGAGAAGCTCTAGCAGTGGACTAAGATCAGCTAAATAAGTGAGAAGGAAAGTAAACTCTCTGAGAAAAATAAAACTTTTTCAAATATGATAATAAATAATCCATCCCATAGCTAGCAAAAGTAACATAAATTACAGACTAAGAAGTTATCCTGATCCTGCATATTCAAATGCTCCTCTGGTTTCATTTTGTCCTCCACTGATTTATTCTAACATCTGAAATTTGCAGCATAGTCCATTCTCCTTTGGGTAAAATCTAGTTGCCTCTGTTCCAAGCAGTTGTTTCATCCAGCTCAGTAATATACTGAACTGTGTCATTACCCCACTGTTCTCATCATATTTACCCTTTATTTTTGTCCAAAACCATAGAGATGCTGATGATAGATTATGATTTTAGGACATATATGGGTATATTATATCATCTCATTGTAAACTAATTACATTTAGAAAGGCAAAGCAAAAACCCTATTTCTTGTATAGATACTCAGTGTGAACAATAAAAAAGTATACTTAGTATTAAGAGGCTAAATGTTAAGATAAAATTTGCACAGAAATGAGTATCACTATTCTCACATTCATTCACTCTTTCATTGGAGTCTTTCATTACATTATTTCTATTTCTTGCATAAAGAGCTCAATGTGCTGTGAGAGCGTTTGGTTGGTTTTGTTTTTTTCATTTTCTTTGACTTAGTTTTATATCAAAAAGCGATGGTCTTTGCTAACACAGTAAATAGAATTATAATTCTATCGTCTATTATATTTATACTTCCAGGAAATTACAGATCAAATCGGTGGATCACATGTCTCAAATGATAGCGAGAACACATGGTGGAAATCATGTGCTTTTTCTCCTCTTTGCTGTGAAATTTCAGTTGGAAAATGAAATAATGTTTAAGACAAAGCTGATTAATGACCCGGATGTTCACTGAAATCTATGTGTGTTAGCTAATCCTTTAAGAATGATTACTGATAAGGTAATTTGTTCACATAGTTAGTTCCTCTGGTCTGATTATATAGCTTAAGCTCCTTGGCATGTAAAATACAACCATGAAAATAACAAAGCAGTTATCACCAGAAAATATACTAACAATAGATTAAATATATCCATCTGTACAGAGGTCCAAAACTGGTTTTGATTGTTGCTGCTAGAAGAAATACAAGGGAAAAAATATGAACGCAACTGAAGTGTGAAAAGATCAAGAAAAAAGCTACTTCGAAGTATCTCTTATTTCAACAAATAAGAAAAGGAAGTGATACAAACATGAATCTAGCCAAATACAGATGTAGAATTGAGTTAGTTTATGCATGCACTGTGAGAAAATAAGGATGTAAGCAGATCTACATTATCAAAATACAAGCAGTTTTCGAAGTTAAAATCCAGTTCTGAGTAAGTTTTCTTCTAATTTATTACATCGATTTTATTTTAAAAATTAATAAATGTAAATTTGAGTAAACCAAATGATTATTTGTAGAATACACTCTTTGCTTAGGTTTCTTTTTTTTTTCTCTAAAATAAAATAATTTAGAAATAGTTTTTAATTTCTAACTGTTAATACTCTGTTATTTGATAATGACTGTACTTCTCAAAATATTTGAAAATGTGGTATTACTTGTGGGCACTTTCTCATAACACAAAGTCAAAAAAGCAAGATCTCCCAAGAAATTTGGAAAATTTATACTAAAACTTCTAGCTTATTGTAAGAAATCTAGTAATGGTTTTTAATATGCAAAACTTTCTGTCAAGATTGAGCTATTTGATAGTCTCTTAAAAAAACTAACTTCTTCTTTGGACACCATCTGTATTATTTACACAGTTAAAAAACCTACTTAATATTTAGGTAATGTTTATAAAATTAACATCTCTAATACTCTTCTTTTTCCTAGATATACAATTCAGAACATATTTTTTATTTTCATTGTGACTTTGGTTTGTAGAATTGCTCCTTTAAGTTTCACATATTTCAGTACACACATACTATGTTTCTAGAAGCATTACATATACACATAGAGTTGACAGATAAATGCCTTACCATTGCTCTTGCCAGAAGGCAGAACATACGTTTCTGTTCTTTCCATCCTGGAAAAGGCTATATATTATTGTTACTACAGTGCTTTTTTAACATTCCTGTGCAGAGAACAAAATGTTTCATTTTTTTGAGTCACAATAAAATACAGCTTCACCTCCCTCTTCCCTCTCTATTTTCAATAGGATTACAAAAGTCTTAAACACACTACATTAAACACACTCACTTCCTCTAGGTCAAATAAATGATAGACTATATAGTCTTGCTCCAGTTTGATCAGAACATAAAGGTGCTTATTTTTGTAGCTATCAGTGTAGATACAATGTACTGTTTCTAAGCAATCAGTAATCAAAGAAAGAGCTTAATGCATTTCTGCTTTTTCCAAAGATGCTCAAGCTCAAATCCAAACAGAAACTGTCCAGACATGAAAATACAGCAGTTATTAAAAATAACCTTAAATCCTGGCACACACCTTCTTTTGTTGGAGGGACGCAACATAATATCAATTATTCACTTTTTAAAAAGTTCTCTTTCCAGAAAAAAAATCTAGAAAACATGCTCCCATTCCCACCTCCCTTTCCCTCCCATTCTGAGGTATCTCAGCTATTTTCTGCATATGCCTGGCTTCTTGAACTGAGTCCCATTTTTCAAGTAAAATGATGAAACTGAAATTTCACATTAGTGAAAAAAGTATTTGAAATAAAAATGAAACTGTAAAGCAAATAAACTCAAACATTTCTTGAAGAATCATGATAAGATATTAAAGTGTATTTGTTTGATTTCAGAATCATACATTAGTAACGTTTAACGATTAACTGCCTTTATCTCAATCATGTACATAAAACCACCATGGTGATTATGTATACTACTCCAAATCATCCTATTTCCCAGTGGGGAAAAAAACCAAATTTCAGAGATTAGACAAGCTATTCCAAATAATTTCTATGGGCTGTATCTACCACTCTCTTCCAGAAGAAAGAAACTGTTGTACAGTCTGTGCCAGATCCTGCTTCATAACATAAGCTATGAGAATTGAGAAAATGTTTTATTAATTGACAAAAGAAAAAGATTATCAGAGGAATGCACTATTGAAGAAAAAAAAACAACTCAAAAACCAAAACACAAGCAAAAAAACAAACAGAAAATCACAAAATAGTCAAAATGTTCAGATTTTCATTAACATGGTCTGTAAAAAAGCCATGGACATAGGTATCTGGAAATACTCATACTGTTTTATAAAGCCTTCACCAGGACAAATGGTCTTGAGAAGAACTAAGAGCTCTTTTGGAGTATTTCAAGTACTTCCCGTACTAACACTACTCATAGCTAGTGAGAATTCAGGGCATTTGTCGGCTAGCCCAAGAGTCACACCTTCAGCTTGCATGAACTGCTATAATCATATCAATATCAGTGCTGACTTCAATTTAAGAATTTATACCTTCCAAAAGGCTAAGGAAACGTATACCCCTTTAGTACTGAGGAAGCAGTAATTTTTATCTGAAAGGCAGACCAACTGATTTAGGGCAATTTACATGTTAGAGTGGTTCGGAGCAGGACAATTAAATTTTGTCCCAAATGTTTGTGTCATCTCCCACATCCCTGCTGAACACTGACCTGAGCCCCACAGCTGCAGCAGGGAGGAGAAAAATTCAAAATGGAGATTTGGGTCATGCTGCCTAATATCACTGAGGCACAGACACATCATTTGATCTCACAGACTGAATGTAGATCAGGCCTCATAACATGAGCTTGTTTATGCTGACTAAATGAGAACAAAGAGCAGAGTGTTTATGCGAGCCATATGCCTTTAAATTGGTGTCATGCCAGCAAGTGGAGAACAGACGATACCTGATTTGATATAAAGGTCAAGGGATATCTAATTTGGCATAAAGTTTGCCTTCATAAAGCTACCTATCAAAATATTTTGAGCAAATTTGAACTGTTTTAATAAGTTTGTGTCAGTTCAGCACACTGAATCAAATAGCCATGGCATATCTTATCAAGCAGTAGGCACTTTCAAAGTGGATTTATTGTTTTATCAAATCACAGTCCTATTCCATCCATTTGGAGGATCATAAAGAAACAAGGCAATATTTTAATCAAGACACTGCTATCACTTATAATAATATGTATCTCTAACTTGTGCATTAAAATCCACGCAGGCATTCTCCGACTAAAAATGAGCTAGCAAAAAAACCCAACCATGAACATCTTTTCATTAAGTTAGCAGTTGAAGGTATGAAGTCTTTCAATTTAACAATTCTTATTAATACTACAGAACGTGGACTGCTAGGTAGACTTCCTTCTTGCTCCATCACTTCATTTTTCAGTGTGCTGATGGTCATAGTGAATATGAAAGACTCAAATTGCTATCACCTTATAGGAAACTCTTGATAAAGGCATCTGCATGTTGCAATATTGTGATACCATAATTCTTTCATAGTGACCATCCAGATCAGAAAGCTTTCTTTGTGTCTTTGTGTGGGAAGTGCAGTTTCCTCGGGAAAGAGGCTTCCAGCTATCATGTGGCAGTGAATGTGCCTATTACATTCTCCACAGACACTAGATTTAGTGCACAGCAAATACTTACTGGCGATACCATTTTGCACATAGCTATAATGCCAACATAAAAAATTTTAAGTCATAGTTTGGCATACAAAACAAAACATAAATCCATATGCTGAGCAAAGGAAATTTTAGGATGACAAGAAAAAGTTTCAAATGAAAAATATTTGTAGCACATTAAAATGGTAACTATTAATCATTGCAATTATGATAGCAGGTAGTACAAGTACAGAATAATAACACATATTGGACACCTAACTGTGGTGAGATAAAAATTTCTGATACATTACCTAGGGCAAGAATACAAATATGAATCTTTTTAGCAAGCACACCTGGAGGTCTCTAGCAGAGCTACCCTGATCTATAACAACTTGGGATCTGGTACTCATTTTGTTCTGTCACCAAATCTGGAATACTGGACACAATTGTCACCAACTATTTGGATATCACAGACATTTGAATAATAAGGAATAAATTCACTTATGATCTATGAGAAATTAAAACAAAGTTACATGAGAAATAAAGTAGAAAAGATTTTAACAAGAAAATAATGTACATTGGGCAACTCATAAAAGACAAATGTCTGACACAGAAGGTGTAAGATTTATAATATGCTTTACCTGCCCATGTATTTTATGTCTATGAAGTCTAATAAACATGTAAAAATATGATAGATAACATGGCTTTTTGTTTAAGTCCAATTTTCACAAAATGATATTTTTTACCTAATACACAATTATGTGAGGAAAAAGCTCTTGGATGTGAGTTTGATTCAAGTTTGCAGATATTTATATTGAATATATAATTTACAAGACTTATAAGGTGCATATTCAGGATCAGGCTTATCTTGATAAATTTTAGCTACACTCTTCTAAAGAAGAGATTTCAAATTGAAATAACATCTGTGCTACAACAATGCATCCAAAAGTAAATTATGATAATACATAGAATCACAGAATCATAGAATCTCAGGTTAGAAGGGACTCCTAGGATCATCTGCCCCAACCTTTCTTGGCTAAAATATGGTCTAGCCAAGATAGCCCAGCACCCTGTACAGCCGATTCTTAAATGTATCCAACACTGCGGAATTCACCACTTCCCTGGGAGATTATTCCAATGGCTGATCGTTCTCATAGTGAAAATTTCTCCTCTAGTGTCCAACTGGAACCTCCCCATGACTAACTTGAGACCACTAGCCCCTGCCTTTTCTGTGTGACTCCTTGTAAAAAGTGAGTCTCGGTCTTCTTTGTAGCCACCCCTTATGTGAAACTCTTCTTGCTGAAATATTTTATAACATGGTTTGTCTTAATGCATTTCTTATGTACAATCATCTATCTTCTTTTGATCTGCATAATACTTTTTTTTTTTGCTTATTCACTATGTAGATTTAGAAATCCTGTTAATATTTATGCATGAGATATTTGGGGAATGATTGATATACTCATATCTGGGGATTTTGTATTCAGTGTCTGTTAGCAAAACTCCAGGCAAAAACACCCACCTGTAACAACCTGGAAAAATTTTATGCTTATAAGCACATTTGTGTAATCAAAATACATATAACTTTTCCATTCCAAATAAAATGCTATGAACTAATTTTGAGTAATTTTTGCCTAGGAAAAAATTCTCTCGATGGGTTTATGGCTTCAGGGGCCATTTCAAGAAACAACAAATTTGTACTAAAATTGTATGCATACTCCAGCATCATGGTTGAAGAACAGTGCTTGTCCATCAGATGAGAGATGCCACAACAGGCGTCATATTTCAGTGTTTCTTCCCCAGCCAGGTGAAAACTGCAAATGCTGTACAGTCAGGCAGTGAATCATGTTGACTCTAAGAGTAAGGTAATTTACTCCTCCAAGGTCAGCAAAACCAAGGTTCAAAGCTAATTCTGTCTATCACTTATGGATAAAAAATACTTTGAAGCAGCAACTCACAGAGTTTGGCTTCAGAGCTCCTACTGACTAAGGGCTGTTTTCGGGGAGATAAGCGCATTATCATTCCTCTACTGTTGAAGCTGAATATTGCTTTACTGACAGTGTAACGATATGGACCTATTCTCTAGGTATTAACCTATACTGCAATAGTATAAGTGTTGGGACAATTTCATGCTATATGATGGTAGTAAGAAGGTTTTATTAAACCATTTCCACACTTACAATGATATTCTCAGTTTATTTTTGTGTTGTCTAACGCACCAGTGTGAAAAATAATAATAAGAAATTTCTTTCATGTAGATGACTTTTAAGTCCAATGCTAATGTGCAGATATTTTATCATATAAAATGTATCTACATTATAATGCAAAAATCTAACAGAAATCCATGACTATCAGAATAAAGATTAACTTCCGCAAAAATGGCTCTACATAATTACATGGGCCACTGAAGAAGTGCTCAGAAGTGGGAGATCCGTTTACGCTACAGTGATCTGTGGACATGAGTTATGGGGAAAGATTTTCATGCTGTCTAGGTCAGCAGAAATTTTTCTTTTTTTTCTTCATGAGCAAGGATGACTTGCAACAGCTGAAGACCAGTGCCTTAACAACAAATTAACTTCTCTTTCTTGTCTATTTAGGAAAGCTTTATTTTACATTGTGCATGGTTTTGAACACTTAAATACTCAAAATGAATAAGCATCTTATATTCATAGCAATGACACCATTCAAATTTTCTGTACATTCTCCCTTTTTATAATTGTTATACACTAGCATTACTACCATTCATGACCCTGGGAACATTCCTTATTTACTGCAGCATAAGCAAAAAAGCAGTCACAGCTTTAAGATAACAACTTAAATTGTCCCCCTCTCTGGTATTTTATTACACAATAAACACCAATGCAAAATTTATGGCTTATTCCTACAGTTCAATACTAGGTTTTAAGTACAACTAAGGTAATAAGAGCATGCGAAGATGTCTTGGTGCCAGTTCAAAGCATAAGCATAAGATGGAGTAATTAAATTCTGGTCAGCAAATCAGGAAATAGTATAAAATGATAAAAAGGCTCAAGAAAAAATCCCCTTTTCCTCATTCTTACACTAGACAAACAGAAGATCTATGGTCTCGAAGTTACAAGAATTTTGCAGCCACAGGCATTGAGAAGAGACCTACTCACTAGAGAGTCAAAAGACATTACTTTTGCATACAAACCAGTATGTATTAGGATTGAAAAATCACTCACCAGTACAGGCAATGTTCAATATTTGCTGGCTCTGGCCCTGTTACCCCACCCCCGCACCCCATTCATTTGTTAAGAATGGGTTGTCTTAGTTAACATATAGAGACAGTTAGGAGAAAAACAAGACTCTTCACAAACAGATTGACACTTAAAACAAAATGCACATATTTGATCAGAGGAAAGTGTTTTTATGAGGCATGAAAGGGATGAAAAACTGCCAAGCTATTTCTCAGAATTAAATACCTGCTCTGGCGAATGGCGAATAATGAGACAGTTGACAAGACTGAATGAAATACATTTCCATTTCCTCTCCCAGAACAGGCTATCTTACCTATCATAAAAGGCTTGTGACATCAAATGTTTGGTGATGATAGGAATGTTATCTCACAAACAGAAGCCCTGTAAAAATGCTGAGACATCTTGGAACCATACAACAGTGGATAAAGAAAAAGGTAGCCGAAGCCAATTTCCTTTTGTATGTAGTAGAATTAACCTTGTTATAGAATTCTGTTGAATCACACTTTAATAAATGTCTATTAAAACCATTTTTGCTAATATCTCTGATGGTGATTCTGTGAGTGATGCTAACCACTCATTTTCGTGACAATGGAAATGTGGCAAAATGAGTTAAAAATGAAAACTTGCTTCACGCAGTTTTCACTAATTTCCATGAAGAAGAACCGTACCCAGCAGTGACACTTTGAGGTAGGTATAGTGTGAAAAGAATAAAGGCAACTGCATTTAAATGCTGAATTAGTGAAATGCGAAAACAATAAGCAATGTTCAAAGCCAGGGGAAGAGTAGTATTGTTCTTGGAAGCTGAAACCAAACAACTGATCAAAATTATCTTTTAATTTTATTTCATTCGGAAAAGATAAAAACAGTGGTATAGCTATAACTAACTAGCCATGTATCTTCTGTAGGTTGAAAACACATGCACAATTAGCTAATTCTCAGCTAAGTATTCATTACTAAAGTAGATACTTTGCTTTAAGTGCATGATGATAGTGACTGTAAGTTGCACATGGTTCAGCTCATATCAAGCAGCTTCGGGAACAGCCTGAGGTGACTATACAGAGCTCAACAGAGTTTGCAGAATAAAAAGGAGACTCATTACTGGCAGTAGAAGCCCCCACCAAGGATGACCCCCAGTGACAGAGGTAGGTTGGAGAAGACCCTGCCTTCTACCCTAAGTGAGGCTGAAAGTACAAGGGGAACAAGAGGCAGAGACAAAATACATGCTTAGTTTCCCAGTCAACACATCCTGGGCAGAACTGCCCCACTGGCACAGGATGATAAGCCGTGTCTCCTCATGCAGGCTGCTGGTTTTCCATCACTTCCTTGGGCTGGGATAAGGGATGGCATTATTGCACATGGGAGGAGGCAGGATGTTTCTGGGAATGCAACCACCCATGCCACGTTATGTCACATGCAGTACCAGGTCAGAGAAAGTAACTATACTATGGTCCATCTGCATGTAACCTTGGCCTAGTGACAATAACATAAACATTAGTCATTAAAGAAAGTAATAAGGACCCTTTCATTTCATCCTCACTGTCCAATCAAGGCTGGACAGTGAAAAGCCTCATCCCACTTAGGACCTCAGTTCTCTCTGCAGTTAGGATAGGTATGGCTTTCCAGTACACTGCTTTGCTAATCTGCACTGAATCCTCATGTGGACATCTTTTGTTAGAGGTAGAGAAGTACAGAACCTTTGATATTTATAATGCAAATTCCATAGTGTACAACTTCAGTTTCTACCAAGTCCTTTCTCTCTTATCTCTCTCCCAGTCTGGTACTGCATTTTCCTTTCTTCTATGCAGCTTTATAACAGAGTATTTAATTTGCTCTTAAGACAATGAACCTTTGATTAAAATCCTTTCTAAAAAGGCATCTTCAAAGAATTCTGAAGGATAAACAAGTATCGAGCAGCTAAACAGCAAACTCACTTCTAACATTCAAACATGGAACTGCAAGGAGTTAGCAGACTTCAGTTTTGGAAAAGATGAAAAAACTTCACTTTGTTGAAATCTTTCTAACTCTGCATTGGGAGGAAATTCCCATTGTTATTCACAGTTCTTCTGTGAAATTTACCTTAGTTTCTTACAAGGTATCATTTCGATCAAGTAAAAAGTTGGTAGGATATAAGAATTCACCGCAATGAAAAGGCTTTTTTGTACATATAGAGAATGGAAGCTATTCTAAGATTTTTTTAGCATTTTTTTTAATCTCTGCTGAATAATACTATAATTTTTTAATCAGTTCTGCACAGCTGAAATTCAGTATGAAGTTATAAAATACATTCTTATGACTTGATTAAACTGAGCATACTGAGTAGGGTGTCCATTGTGATTAAATCATCCTTACCATAAAGATACATAGGTCTGTACTAACAACTGACTGCATGGCCTGTGCCACAAATATTGTCACCATAATATCGATGCGTATTAGTAAAGTGAGATACATATAAAAGACAACCTTACAGAAACTTAAGATTAATGTATTTGAGATCTTACAATATTCTTCCCATAACAAATGCATTTTAAACTTCACAGCAATCAAATAACAGGCAGGTAGGCCAATATTAATAATTTCAGACAAGCTGTTAAATATATATCCCATTTTATATCATAAACATTAGAATGTGTTTGGGGTTGGATCTTTTTTTCACCTAAAGTAGAACACAATCAATTACACTTGAAATCCTTGCACTTGGCGTCTTTCCTCATTACTGCTGGCAAAGCTGGTACATTAAAATCCCCTCACTCTTCCCATTACATAGATTATTTTAAAAACTTACACTGTTTGTAGATTATTAAAAAAATGGTGAACATATTCTATAGAAGTGTCAATTTCAGTAAGTTTTATTTTCTTTAAAAATAATTAACCATTGCAAGAAAAAAGAAATACAAACATTTTCTGCAAAATAGATACTAAAGAAAATACATCAGTCTTACCTAGGTATTGATGGGGTTCTAAGCAACCTGATCTAGCTGAAAATGTCTCTGCTTATCATAGCGGGGGTAGTCTAGATGACCTTTGAAGGGCCCTTCCAGCCCAAACTATTCTATGATTGTATGATTCATTTATTTATTTCACAAACGCTTTAAAGGGGGTTTAATCATCCATGGCATTGAGCAATAAGTTGATTAGAAAATCTGGTTAGTCACACATAATTATTTCATTTAAAATTACAAAACTGAATTGACAATCTTCTCGATTCTAACACAAAATAAGATAGTCATAGTGGTGAAATGATTTAATAGAAAAAACCTCAACATTTTTCACAAAAAATGACCTTTGACAAGTATTTCCATTTTCTTTTTGATGTAACATAGCAAACCTTTCTTGTTCAGACAGTCCCATACCAGCTGACAGTAAGCATCCATGGAGCTGGTTACACCTGTTCTCCCACTACACTACAACTAACTACTGCTGTCATGATACAATGCAGGACCTTGAATTTTATGATACAGCAGGGAAATCAAATGACTGTAGCATACCTATAATTAGTCTTAAGTTAACTGAGGGTAAAGGCTCCTGGTTTTGGTTCAGCTAAGCTAGGTGCAAAGGCTGATTTGCTCCTCACACTAACAGTTAGTGAGAAGTTAGTGTTGTCACATATTCATGAAGTCATTAAATTAAGACATCAGATATTTGTGTAGTTCGCATCGAAGAACTTATATTTGTTGGTTTTTGGAGGGGAGAGGAGGCAATCAGCCAATATTTAACTGCTGTTCTCACACTGCTTGGGCTTTCAGTTTTAAATTGAGACTACAGAGACTAAAGACTACGCTTTCTGGTCTAGCAAAGAATAACCTCATTGACAAGGGATCTCACCAGAGGATCATCTTTTGAGAAAAAGGGCATCACACTAGAGGGCTTAAATGAAATCAGAACTTCTGAATTTGACTGCAGAATATGTTTTATCAATCTTTTTGTCTCCCTCCCCCCATTTTTCATGGCTCATAACTGTAAGAACCTCTTACCTCAGCAAGCATTTATCAGAATGAAAGGGAATCTGTCAAGATACTCTTCAGAGCTTGTCAGTAATGCTCTTAATTAGCTATAGCAATCACTGTTGAACAAAATGAGGTTCTTCTTTACTAGTTTCTGAGTAAGACACTTCACATTTCCAATATGCCATTTAAAAATCAGTCTAGTGATGCACTATTTTGCACAGAATTTCAAAGCTTAAAAGAAAAGAATCAAATCTGTAAGACTCGAGAAGCCACATAATACAGCCATTTTATATAATGTAGTTTCTACTCAGTAAGTATCTTGTTTCAGGTGTCCTTTATTCATACTTCAAATTTTATAGGCTCCATTTACTAATGTGAAAGCCCTGATGAGATTCAGCAAAGGAAATGGGAAGGTGGCAGGCTATAAAGCATTTCAGCTTTAGCTGCTGGTAGACGCTTAGTGAAACATTACTGAGTGATCAGGTTTATGCAACAGATATTTTCTAACATTTTATGTCATTCACATTATTCTGGCATCAAAATTAGATTGGGAAATGGATTCTGTACTCTATTGCTGGGCATATGAACAAACAATGGAAATGCCAAAATGACAAATGTCCTCCAATTCATTTTACATATTTAATTTGCAGAGAAATGCAGAAGCCCACACTGGAAATTTCTGCAGGATTAGCTTAGGGGGGTTGAACAGGATGATTCAGACCCTTCTAAATATTTAGCAATTCAAATATTCTCTCATTATTTTTAATGATATATCAGAACTTCTACTTTAAAAAGGCAGGAAACTTATGTAGCTGGGAGAAATCATACGTGTACAACTGTCTCCCTTGCATATGCAAGACCTTTCAGCGGGACAGGTTAACGCTACATGTTATTCTACTGAAAATATATTAAAAAAGGAAGGAATGATGAGCTCCCACCTAACAAGGCCAAAAGACAAAGGGCAATGAAGGCTTGCGCACTGAGTCTAAAGACAAGCCAGAGTTTCCCTCTGTTTTGATTTGCAAAAGCATATTCATGTTTCTTGCATTTTTAGTGTGAAATACAAATTATAATTGTATATCAACGGCAAAATTCCTACAGACCTCATCAAGGTCAGTTTTTATTTCAGTCTAGTTTTGGTTTTGATCATGTACTTACAACAAACATGTAAGATGTTAGTGATGGAATTCTGATACAAACAAATTCCTTCACGTGAGCACTCAAATGAAAATGAATGGGCTTGCTTATGTGGGTAGGTGCTCATCACTTTAAGTATGGATTGCAAAACCAAAGTCCAAATAAGGAATACAAACCAGATTCAAATACAACTGGGGTGACTGAAAGCAATTCTTAATTTTGAATTTCTTGGAGAAAGGCCAGACTGTAATTAGATTTTCTGAACATAATTTCCTCAGGGTTTTCAATAACTGCAATACAAAAAGCTAATGCAGGTTTCGAAACCAAAATTTTATTTGGCCTTATTCGCTTAATAATACACAAACTGATTGTGTGTAAAATTGGTACTATCCAAATTCCCTAGAGCAAAGACTACAACATTAAATTTCAGCTAGCTGAAAATTCAGTCTGCAATCCTTTTCTTGTCCTAAGCAAACATAAACTCTCAAACCAAAATTTAAGTAAATGCCATGTCTTAATGCTACCCATTACCTTGGGCTGTACAAAAAGACATGCTTTGTTTGTCAATATTTAGTATCTTGTGAAACAGTGCTAAATCTTATGCCAGGAAGTAACCACAGACAGTGACTTGAGGATACATACAGTTTCTTTTTTGCTTTTCTCCCCATGCTTACGCAGCTCTTGTATTTTTCTCCTGAAAAATGATTTCAGCTCACAAGGTTACTCTTGACTCACAATTTTTGTGTTTTTGTAAATCCTGAGGTATACAAGAGCATAACATAGCAATGAATGTTTATTTTATGTTGGGCTTGAATACTTTACAGAGCTATTATTAATGAAAATGTACAGCGCATTTAAGTCTTACTCATGCATGCACAAAATGGTGTGCATATATATATTTTATGAATAATAAATAAAAATATTATTTTATAAGAATAAATTATAGATAATTTTTTATTAAGCTATGATTAAAAGTCTGTAACGATTTTTTTTTCATTTCTTAACTGCAATTAAAGGCAAGATATGGATTATCAATTTATACACTTTAGAAAGAGGCATTGATTTATAAAGCCATGGGTATCAGCTGGGATTTTAGGTGAAATCACTTCAACACAGAAGTTTAGACAGCAATTTAACCTGATGCCTTAAAAACTTTGTGCGGTTTTCTGGCATGGCAGCAATTCCCCTTTTCTTTTGATTATGCAGCACTGGGGCTTGCCACATGCCTGGTGTCCCATTGGACAGAGAGGAGAGGAAATGCACAGCTCTGAAATGTCACTGTGACAGCTAATGAGGCTCCACACCACAACCTCTACAGTGGCTGCAGATCATAGGTGGAAACTGTCAGACCTGCAGCACTATCTGCAAAATCTGAAGTGAATACTTGTAGTGATTCTATGTGCTGCCACCCACCAAGTTATTCCTATTGACAATATTAGTTAGACAACTAAACTACGATTTTTATCTTGGCAGAGCGACCAAGAACTGAAAGAGCGCAAGGAAGACACAAATGGAAGAAAAGCTGTATGAAAAGAGAAACCACCCCACCTCATTTTAGGATATTGTGTGCAACCTGTGTCTCTTTACCACAATTGTTCTGTGTTTTAATCTTTTCAGGTCTTTACACATAAGTGTTTTCATGGGCAAATGGAGGATGATAAACCCAATACCCATTTATTGAATTGCCATTTCCCATGTGAAATGCAGTCTTTAAAAAAAGAAAAAAGCAAACCACAAAAGCCCCTACTTTCTTACTCTACAGCATATTCATTATCAGATCAACTCACACTACTAATTAAGTTAAATTTGACTGCTAAATAACTCCTGAAGAGCCAATTTATCTAAGGTAGTATGAGCACATACTAATTTCTCCTTATACATCACCAGCTGTTATGAATTCAATTCCAGTCACTTCAGACTGCAAGTTTGAAATAATTGCCACTATGGAAACACTTTTAGAGTATGCTTAAAAGGGAGTTAGGGTGTTACTTCACTGATATTGATAGTAATCATAATATAGGTAGGTAGAGACCACTCTAGTTATTTTAGAGTTTGCGAGATATTCAAAAGAATGTGCAGAATTTGCAAGTTTGTTTCTTGAATATGAAAAGCTTCATCATAAATACACATGCAGTGCAGACCTGAGTTTGACAAATAATCTGAAAGAGGGTATATTTAGATTAGATAGTATGAAGAAGTTCTTTACTGTGAAAGTGGCGAGGCACTGGAACAGACTGGAACAGCCCAGAGAAGTTGTAGCTGCCCCATACCTGGAAATGTTCAAGGCCAGGTTGGATGGCTTTGAGCAACCTGGTCTAGTGGAAGGTGTCCCTGCCCATGGCACGGGGGTTGGAATTAGATGATCCTGAAGGTCCTTCCCAACCCAAACTATTTTATGATTCCATGATTATTCCCTAAAGAAAACATATCCTTTCTGAAGATGCAATTTACCTTTTCAAGCTCACAGTGGTAGTAAATGATTTTTCCATCTGCAACAGCTCCTCTCATCTGGCTGCTGTACTAATATGAGGGTTGAAGGTTGCTTGCAACCTGCTCCCTCACTACCTACCTTCCACCCATCTATGAAGCATCTGTGGGCTGATGTTTTGACAACTGGTAGATATCTGCTGTGTAGACTATCTGTATGAACAGGTATTAGGAAAAAAGGTGCACTTTGCTCTCCTTTCAGATTCTGTACAAATACATTGCAATTAATTAGTCATTGCAGCAGCAAGGTTCAAAGAGATCTTCATTACATATAATGCATACTCTTGCTTGCAAAAGGTTTGCGAACACAGGGAGACAAAATTGTCCTCTGGATGCATTTCTTAGCCCACTGATGAAACTAAAATAGTCTCTCTTGAAGTCAAGAAATTTTCTCAAGTTTCAGTCATCATAGTACATGTAAGAGAAATGAAAATCTTATGTTCTGAAATATTTATTTGCTTCATGAATAAAATCCGCATACTTACAAAAAGTAAAATCCTTGCATTTTTAATTAATATACTTCCAGTATTTCGCACCCCGCAAAGCTAGATGGTGTAGATAATAAACTATTACTTGATACAGATAGTTTTGCTTTCCTTTATGGCTAAGGCCATTTATACAAAACAAAAGATGGTGAAAATGAACAACATTCCACATATTTATCTTCATGTATATCATAAAGCATTTACTACCTTTCTCCCACAGGCAAGACCTATCAAGATTATAAAGAGAGGAACTCAAACATCTCTACAAAAAAACTTTATTTTTTTCTTTTTTAATGTGATCGTGAAGAAATACCAGTCTATGATGAATGTTTGTAAGGTTTTCACCAACAACTTCTGGAAGGTTACTTTCTTTTTTCCGCTAGTGGTATTTAACTGTAAGACTATAACCACGATTAGAAATTAACTTCATCTTTATAGTACGTGGGATGATGGGAAACACGTTGCACCCTTTAATGATTCACCCACTGAATTCACATCTCCCCTGCTGATTTTAATTTAAGTGATAATTTACAAAACAAAACAAAACACTTCATGTCTTTCATTTTGATATTGCATTTAGCTTATTTTAATGAAAATATGTACTGTGTTTTCTTGCATTGGGTATTCTTATTTGTGAGCAGTTTCTAACTTCCTCTCTAAATGTACATTGCTTACACAAACATTACTAAAAGTGAAGTGAAATGAAATCCTTAAGCCCCTTTCAAGTAATACAAAACAACATGTTTATAGAATCATAGAATCATAGACTAGTAAGGGTTGGAAAGGACCTCAAGATCATTGAGTTCCAACCCCCCTGCCATGGGAAGGGACACCTCCCACTAAACCATGTGAGCACAATACTATTAACTGAGGTCTACACTTTAAATGTATCAATCATTTCAGTTTCCTAAAAGGTACAAATCACTTTCATCTTAAGCCCAGTGAATCATCACCATCATCATCAAATTATATTAACTATGGCATTGAAAGTCTTAACCAAATATCTTAGAATCTAAACAGATGAAAAAGAACTGGAAGCACAAAAAGATGGTATGTATACAAAAGAACTGCAAGTTAGTCAAATCAACAATTCTTACATATTAATCCCAAGCAAATTCACCAAGAATAGCATTTATTCCTAGAATTATTTCACTTAACCTTGCAAGTCATAGCCACTTTATGTAGATTTAATTGGGCACCCTGAGGTTGCCCAAATACATACACAAGCTTACTGGAAGAAACTACTAAACCAACCTGACATTCATTAGCTACTGAGAAGCTACACTGAGCCAAATTGTCTACCCAGTTTTATGTGGTGATTCTGGAAATTATTTTCACCATTACTTTACAAAATGACTAAAAGAAACCAGTTCTATGTAAATTTGGGAATCTTGCTGAGGTTCCTGGCAATTGATAAAATGAAATGGAGACAAAACAACCAGTGTAAATAAAAAGCAATTTGCACAAATTCTGGTAAAATATAAAGAAGCTAATGGACATGGCATTTATGTATAAAGAACCTGCCTTGTAAACTGTAGATTTCTCCAACGCTGTTCTGACGGGTGATATGATGCCAATACGCACTACGAGGAAGTGAGATCGACTTGGATAATGTCATTGGTTCAGACAGACTGGTCTGGAGCTAAAAACCAAAGCAAACATTAATGTAAGATCATACATAACCATACTTGACAGAAAATCTCAAAACTGTAAACTGAATTGATGCTGTTATGAAGATAGTATTTCCTGAATTTCCATTGGTGTTATACTGTTATTTAAGCTGTGTTATAAGCATCAGCACTGTGAATGCTCAGGAAAAGGCTAGAAAATGTATTTGGGTATACAGGCTCATTAGTATTAATATTAAGCGATAGAAATATATTACTATTTATCTGCAGCTATTCTTGTTGCTTTCAGGATTTTGTAATTTTCTTTATGATAACGACAGATTAACATATACCTGAAATCTTAAATCCCTTTACAATCACATTTCTTTTTGGTCATCTAACCCACAGATTGGATTGAATACCCAGAAACATTCTAAGAGAGAATCTGAGACAACCAGCAGAGAATTAACAATGAAGTCATTAATCCTCTAAACCTCCACTAAATCGGAGGCATCTCATCACCAGTAGCAGGATACAGCCTCAGGAGCAAATTTTCCCTGTCCAGGGGACTTTGCGTAACTGGAACTGTGAATTGCATGCTAAGTGTCCATTTGTGTAAGAGCTACGGCACAGAAAGCTGACAGAAGGAATATAAATTTATTAGAGAGCTCTGTCTCCAATGGACTACGGATGAGAGTGAACAACTAGGCTAACCTATAAAAAAAAAAAAAAAGGATGGAGGACTGTGCATCCTGACAACCTCTTTGGATATTTCTGTATAACATGTTTTTTCTGTCTACAAGAAAAGAGAATGCATCTGCAAATTTTTTGTATCAGTGGCATTACAGAAGATAAAATAGATAAAAATAGTGGTAACTAACAAATTGCGATGATTCTGTGGGGCATAATTTCTTCAGAGGATGTCTGGAAGAATCAATACTGAAGGATTAGTTATGTCTGCAGATTTAGAGTGGAAAACCTCTTAAGATCAAGAAAGGCACCAGGATGGTGAGGGTGATACTCTGAAAGGGTGTGCCTGAAAAAAAAACATTTTCAGAGCTCAGCTATAGAGTAGAAGGTATTTAAGGTCAGGATCCTTTACCTTAGACTAATGATTGAGTCCGAGGGATTCCTCATTCAGGATCATGATGCCATATTAAAAAAAGCCATTTTTATGTGTACAAACTCATGTTATTTTGTAATAAAAATCTCCCAACTTTTAGAGACAGTATCCACCCAAAGAGCTTTATTTCATTTTTGAGTATTAACACCCACTGACATGTGGCAGATATTTTACTTCGGATCAATCTGCTGTAATACTTGCATTGTTTCCTTAAGAATTGTAATCAAAATTACTTCCTTTCTACAGCTAATGTCTCTTCTTCTCATTTAATTTGTCAGTGATGCAGATCATTACTGGAAGCTATTCCATATGAAGTGAAGAGCTTGCAAAAACATCTCCTTCATTAAAAAAGTTCCAAATTCTAATCACAGGAATTCTATGTTTAGGGAGACTTGAGAATTTAAAGTTTATTGATCCAGAGAATCTCCTTTATTGTCGAGATCAGGGTAATAAAAAATCTTCTAAGTTATCTTACCATGTTAGTACATTAAAGGTAACAAGGGTAACTTTGTTGAGTAATAAAAATAAAATCATGTAACTTCAACACACAGATGACATTAATAATTTATTCACCGAAAGGTAAATTACAGTTTTGAGTCAATAGGCAATATTTTCTATTGGAACGCATTCTGAAAATTATAATAAAAAAAATCTAGCAAAGGGAACCACTCTGACTATGGTTAATTATATCAAAGCTAAATCCATGGACTGATCAGATGCTTAAAGTTATATCATTATCCCTGGTCTGAGATGATTAGTTCCTGCTTGATTTGATCTGGGAATGAATTTGAGGCAATTCTCCCCCTTTATTCTGCTCTGGTGAGACCCCCACCTGAAATACTGTACCCAGCTCTGGAGTCCTCTGTACAGGAAGGACATGGACCTGTTGGAATGTTTCCAGAGGAAGGTTACAAAAATGATCAGAGGGCCGAACACCTCTCTATGAAGACAGGCGGAGGGAGCTGGGGTTGTTTAGCCTGGAGAAGAGAAGGCTCTGGGAAGACCTTCTTGCAGCTTTCCAGTACCTAAAGGGGGCTTATACGAAACTTGGGGGCAAGCTTTTAGCAGGGCCTGTAGCAATAGGGTGAGGGGCAATGATTTTAAACTAAAGCTATATTCAGACTAGGTGTAACAAAGAAATTTATTACAATGACTGGTGAAACAGTAGAAGAGGTTGTTCAGAGAAGCTGTAGATGCCCCATCCCTGGAAACATTCAAGGTCAGGATGGATGGGGCAACCTGTCCCCGCCTGTGGTGGGGGGTGGGACTAGATGACCTTTAAAGGTCCTTTCTAACCCAAACCATTCTATGATTTCACTGAAGGGTTTTTTGCAGTCTTGCATGTATGAACTGACCTTATCACTAGGTATAGAAATATAGAGAAAAGTAATAGCATTATACCCCACTAAACATATATAATACATTAACATATATAATATATTAGCATTAAATAAAACATGCATCTAGAATGATTTTGCTACCAATATTTCTCAAATCTGATTAGACGTTAGGAAATGAAAAACATTATCTAGAAATTTTTCCCCAGTTTAAGAGGGAGAAAATTGATAATGTAATTAGAATTTGAGTAAAAAGAAAAGTAGAAATGCATATATCAAACCCACATCAACTCAAGCATTTTTTTTGTGTGAATAAAAAGTCCACAACTGAAACATTTTTGTTATCTGACATTATATGCCTAGTATTTAGGTTTCCTGCAGTTTCCTCCAGTGTTTCTTTGATAACTTTTACACAGTGAACATGACATTTGTTTCCTGTATCCAAATCCAAAATAACAAAAATATTATCTCATATGAAGCCTTTGCATTGTTTGTAACAACTTCATAATTCTTAAGAACTAGTTGATCAAAATAGAAATAAAAATATAAATCTATTAATGTGCTACTACTGTAAGTAGCTCCCCATATTTTTCATTATTGTTCTTTTGTGAGACAAAGCTTAGGGCTAAATTTCCTTTTAATTTCCACAGGCTATCTCCATTGACTTACATAGATTTGTCACTCTGATATCAATAATGAATACAGTTCCAAGAACGGAGCCTGTTAAATGTATTAGGGTTCTGAGCTTCGATCTGTTTAGCATATTATTCTCTCATTTTACTTTTGCATTGAAAAAGTCAAAATGCTGAAGGTGACAGAAAATACATTTGGCCTGGGAGAAGAACTGAACAATATACAGTTCATTCAATTTTTTAGCCTGCAGCAGACAGGTTTTTTACAGATATTTTCTGAAAATAGTTTGGTTTATTATGGATAAAACCCCCAAAACAACAAAACCCAGCCAATTTTACATTCTTCTGAAACACAACAAAAGAACTAGGTCACATGAGACTAATAAGAATTTTAGTATAGACATATAAATTAAATATCACTATTCAGATTTTTAATTTCTTTATAACTCAAAATAAGGTTGCTTTGTGTGTTATGCCTTGAAAAGGAAGAGGGATCAAAAAACGTATTTAATTTCTCAAGTGTTCATTAGCGGATAGTGGAATAACACAGACTCTTTTCACTGGTGCATCTGCAGTGAAAAATTACTAGAGTTAAAGAATCACACAATCTAAGAGTGTAGCATTGGCTGAGGCACCAGCTCAGCTATCAATCAGCTCAGTTACAGAACAAGCAGGATGAAAGAAGTTTGTGTGCTTGTTTTAATAAGTTTTCAGTAATGACCAGGAAAGAAGTGTAATGTTTGCCTTTTTTGTAAAAGCAGATGCTGTTGTCCCATGTTCGACTTTCGTGCTATGACACATAAACATATTCTCCAAAAAGCTGTTCCCACCCAGTACTATGAAGCTGATTGTTTATTTCTTCTTTAGCACAGTGTTTTGCCCAGGTTTTCATCAAATTTGATTCTGCCATTACAAACATTTTTTTCCAACTTGTCATTTTGAATTCCGTCTCTTCATTGACCCACTTTCATATTTTCTTGTAACTGTAAGTTCTTGACATCTAATAATTAGGTTGTTCCTTGATTCAGAACTTCTATGTAGATACTGAAAACTGGGTCCAGGATACATTCCCATGCAAGTCCAATGAGACTATTCTTCATTTTGGTGATGTGTTACTAATAATTACTTTCTGGTTATAATTTCCCCATAAACCTTTGTTCATAATCCTTTAGCTTGCTTAGAAAATAGTCCTGTTATTTGGACTGTGTTCTTTACTTTAAAGTGCCTACTGTTAATAGAAACAGGTATAAGCATCAGCATATTTTTTTATGTGCTAAGCATTGTGTATGTTTATTTTTACATTTTTATCCAGCTTGCTGTTCCTGATAGAACAGTCTTGGCAAAAATTCCACCAATACATGACCTCATAAGTCTTCTGAAAAGACTTATAAGAAAGCTAGCTGTGAAAGTAATTTTCGTGATTTCAACCTTTGCATTTCTAGCATTCAGGTTTTCAGTACCTATTCTAAGCTTGTTATGACCTTTTAGAGAGGTTTTTAGTCAATTATGGAGGAGAAGATCTCAAAATAATAACACTACTTTTCAGTGCCAAGGTGCATGATGATTATTCTTTGGTGGTGGAATATCACTATTTATGAATAATAAAGCAATGGTGAAAGAAAAGCGTTCTGAAGGGAGATTCAATGGGACTACTTTTTGGTTGGTGTTTTTTTTCTTCCTTTCCTAATCTCCTCAGCTACACTCTAAAGAGAGAGGATCGTGACTTTTATCTCCCTTCTTTTTCTGGCAGAAATGTATTTGGTTTCTTGTCTTTTCCTCTTTTTTTTTTTTTTTTTTTCTTTCCTCTAAAAGAAGCTCATAATAGATCACTCTGTTGTTTGACAGAATGGATTAATGTTGGAGAAAATTAGCTGAATTTTACTGTGCATTGGGATTATGTTTGTTGAATATTAGTAAAATATGTGTTTTCACTCATATTTTGTCACAGAATTGTGGTTCTGTTTAATTCATGAAAGAAGTTTCCTGTCAATGGAATCTATACCAATTATTGTGAGGGGAGAAGGTCAGGTTCTTAGATCATTACAAGGTTTGAGACATTGCAATATACATAGGCAATATATGAAACACTTTATCTAGCTTTCATTGCATAGAAGTGTTCATTAATTTAATATGAGATGATGCCAACATAAACAGAAGTGAGACTGTTTCAAAACTGACTATACATTAGGTCTTATTGGATACAAACACAACTAAATAGTAGGAGTCTCTAAGACGCAGGAGAGATTGCAAAGAGGTTGAGATAATTTCTTCAATAAATACATATATATATGTGTGTATACATATGATAAATAATCCTGTATCGCACAGACATTATTTGAAGATATTGATCGTCCTTTCTGGCACTATGAAATGGGAGCTTTTACAAAAGAGAGGTGCTAGATCACATGAAGGAAAAGATTTTGCATACATTGCTGATCCAAAAATAAACAGCATTTGAAGGTAAGACTGTGTGGAATTATAAAATTTCTCCCAGTGGTATCACCCAGGGAAAATTCTTCAGGATTTAAAAGTAAAAATACAGGATTTTTGAATGTGTGTAATACTGATACAATTGCAAAAAGGCACAGCAATTTCCAGGTGGGAAATGGTGAGGATCAGAGCAAAAACCACATAAAATTGAAAACCAAAATCCAAAGTAACACTACATCCCTACACATTTTAATAAAGTAAAAAATGGAAATGAATAAGTTGTAGAACAATTCATCGCGTTGGCTCATGAATGCTTAAACTGAAGGCAGATGGTATAGAATGCACTGACAGAGATAAGCTTAAACTCTAGTGTATTAGCTTAACCTTCAAAGATATGTTCTAGGGGTCGTTTGGCTCTAGGACTTCATTACTGAAATGTTCATTTACAGTTTTGCCTCATTTCAAAACCAAGCAGTGATTTATGTGCATCATTATGAGTGTCTGCTAGTAGGCGATATAAAATACAAGTCAATGATGTGAGGGCTAAGAGGAGTTCAGTGAATTAAGGAATTAATAGTAGCCAGTAGAGTACAGGAGATGTTATTTGGTTTGCAAAACAGCCCTGTGACTGGCAGAGGCCCTAAAGATAGGAGGAAAGCCAGTGATACCATTATCTTCAAGAAGGGCAAGAAGGAAGACCTAGGGAGCTATAGGCTGGTCAGCCTCACCTCAATCCTTAGGAAGATGATGGAGCAACTAACCCTGAAAATAATTTCCAGGCACGTGAAGGATAAGAAGGTGCTCAGGATTAGTCAGCATGGATTCACCAAAAAGAAGATATGCTTAGAATCTTAGAATAGTTAGGGTTGGAAAGGACCTTAAGATCATCTAGTTCCATCCAGCCAGTTCTTTATCCACCGAGTGGTCCACCTGTCAAATTGATGTCTCTCCAACTTAGAGACAAGAATGTCGTGTGGGACAGTGTCAAATGCTTTGCACAAGTCCAGGTAGATGACATCAACTGCTCTACCCCTGTCCATCAGTTCTGTAGCCCCATCACAGAAGGCCACCAAATTGGCCAGGCAGGATTTCCGCTTAGTGAAGCCATGCTGGCTATCACCAAGCACCTTGTTGTTTTTCATGTGCCTTAACATGCCTCCCAGGAGAATCTGCTTCAAGATCTTGCCAGGCACAGAGGTGAGGCTGACTGGTCTGTAGTTCCCCAGCTCATCCATTTTCCCCTTCTTGAAAATGGTGGTTATATTTCCCTTTTTCCAGTCGTCAGGAACTTCACCTGACTGCCATGATTTTTCAAATACGATGGACATGGCTTAACAGCTTCATTTGCCAGCTCCTTCAGGACCCGCAGATGGATTTCATCAGGTCCCATGGATTTGTATACGTTCAGGTTCTTAAGATGGTCTCAAACCAGATCCTCTCCTACAGTAGGCCCAAAGACTTCATTCTTACAGTCCCTGCATCTGCCTTCCCGTTGATACTTCATCAATCTGATACTCTTCAATGATGACTGCTTGGTATATAAAGGGAGAGCAGTGAATATTGTCTACTATGACTTCAGGAAGGCTTTTGACACTATTTCCCCTATGATCTTCAGGAGTGTTTCCTGGGGAGTTCAACATGAGATTTGTGGTATTCCAGAAGGTTCTCTTTCATGAGGTTTGTCAAGCCACAGTTAAAAATAGTGAGGTTTGCCATCAGTGCGACTTACAAAGTCATGTCCTCCTTCCTGTCTGTTTTATTCCCTCCTTGCTCTGGTAGGTATTTCTCTCTCTGAAAAAGCGGCTTGTGCCTGACCTCAACCTGATATTTTTTCGAGAAGATTTCAAAGTATGCCAGTTTTTTCACAGTATTGCTTGCCAAAAGAGAAAGGTATTTGGGACATTTGAAGTCCTCAGTATTTTACTTGACAGTACTGGAAGGACAGCCTTTGTGACTTCACAGAAGCTGCTCTGGCCAGTTTTAGAGCTGGTATAGTAAAACTCATGGCATGAAAAATTGTCTCTCAGAAGAGAATAGACTTGAAAGCCTCTTTCTACCATGTGGCAAGGAACGTGAAATAAGGATGAACTCAGAATGACCCTCGTTGGGAAACCTTACCTGAGTAAGTTTGGAGCTGCAAAACTGGAATTCTAAGGATTACCTAAGTATTTTGGCAAAGAGTTATAGAATCTGTATTAAGAGTGTTCACTGCATAGATATTTGAGTTTCATTATTTCTGAAAAACCAAATGGCTTGGACCTCACAGGCTTTCTTATGAAGTTATTCTATTGTCTAAAACAGATCAGTAGTTTCCAATTACACACATTTGTGGAAATCACATTTCTTTTAGCTATTTCATTTCAGCACATAGAAATTGTTGGTACCAATGAACTTTCATAAAATGACAAGAAGACAATTTTCTGAATACTTGCTGAAACAATAATCATCAATAACCTTCCATGAATATTCCTTATTAAGCTTATCAGTGCGTGACTCTCATATTCAGTAAAACACACAGTCTTGCTGACCTCAACTTTCTGACATTTTCAGAAGTTAGTTTTATATATCACACAAAGACACTTCAATTAAAAAGAAAAAAATGGCAAACCCAGAATACATAAAAATGACTACCATGTAATGAAGTCCTCTTTGGTGACCCTTCAATATCTTCTAAAATAACACATTTTGTTCCTTTTAACTATTTAGTTTTAAACATTACAAATGCATCTTGAATCATACATTATTATACATGTGCAAAGCAAATGAATGTACATGACTATAAATTATTAAGTTTTAGCTTTGAAATATAGTACACTTTTGTAGGTGGGACTAAAAAAGTATGCCTGTGCATACAAACACACAAGTATACATATTAGCTTAAAGTAATTTATTCATATTTCATTTAATATTTACTTTAGCAGCTCCATTACATTTGTGGGCTTTTTACAGACGTAAAACTGAGAAGCTGGTATATAAAAATAAAGGGCTATTTTTTCCGCTGTGTATGCTCACACACATGGTGATCATATCATGATCATGTATATAGATAGATACACCCAGAGAATTCTTGACATTGCTCAGTTTTAAAATTGCAATAAGCAATCATTCAAAAGCAGTGTATACAATTCTAAAGAAATACACATAATGTATATTTGGATTTTTTTTTGTGGTCCAGAAGCAACTTAAAATGAGATACAAGACTCACAAATCACAGTCCAAATTTGTGCACATAAATGAAGCTAGTAGCTTTTTGCTTCCTTACTGATGCTAGTTTACTAATGTAGCAAAAATAGAAGCAAATCAGGAACCCAGACTGGAAAGGAAGAAACACAGAAGTGTTTGTAAATTGCTGTATCTTGCATAAGCCTAATACATCCTGCAATTGGCAACCCTTCTCCTTTAACTTCATTTTCAGACAGTAACTCAGGTGGGTATTAGGGTGGTTTTGTTTTTCACTGGCAAAAGCTGTTTGGTGTAGTAGAGGTTGCAGATGTGTGACCAAATGCTGTATAACTCAAGGCTTTTGAAATCCATGGTTGCCATTTAACAGAACAATCCTTTGCCCCTGTGTGGCAAATTCCAGCTTCACGAAACAAAGGAAATAGAATTATACCTGTTGCCATGGAAATGTGCAACTCCATCACTTTTTTTCTTCATGTATTACAAAATGTATATAAAGGTATTGAACAATATGTGGGAAACATTACAGAAATGCCATCATTTTGCAAATGATTTTACAAAATCTCTCATCTGGTAGCAATTTCAACTTTTCCCACTGTGTCATACAAGGAAATGATTTAACGAGGAGACCACAATTTCTTTCATTTTTATAAACAAGAACCTGTGCTGATTTGGCAATGGATTTTGAATCAGACACATATATACATATGTAGAGATATACATTCAACTGCCAGCCATATAATCCCATATGAATCTTGTCTGGCTGCTACTTTTATGGAAATGGATTCTGACAGACTGAACATGTGATGAGACTAGCAGCTTTTACCCTGAGACAGTCATAAGTAACAGTGATGTACGCTTCTACGATAGCATAGAAAATCTTCATTCAGTGCTTGCTGCTTAATACTGTAGAAATGAAACATTTTTTAAAAACCTATTCCTGCAGTTTAGAGAGGTCAGTACTCCAGTAATTTTTAACATCTTCATCATCAACATGGGCAATGGGTCCAAACCCACTCTTAGCAAATTTGGGGATGACATCAAACTAGGGGAGCAGTCAAACACCCAGATGGGCAAGTGTCCATTCAGAGGGACCTCGGCAAAGCAGAAGAAAGGGCTGACAGGAATCTAATGTTTACTCAGCTTTAGAAAGAGGCGGCTAAGAGAAATCTAATTCTGTTTTTTTTCTCTCTTCTTGAAGATATGTTGGAGAGAAGACTGTTACCAGAGATGCACAGTGAAAGTACAAGAGAGAACAGTCACAGGCTATGGCAAGGGAAATTCAAGACAGACTTATGGAAAAATTCTTCACAATGAGAGATGCCAAGCACTGGAATCAGTAGCCATAATCTACATTCTTGGGGTATTCAGAACTTGACTGGATAAGGCCCTGGGTAACTTGATCTAGTTTTGATGATACTCCTGCTTTCAACAGAAGATTAGGTGAGCTGACCACCAGCAGTCATTTCAAATGCCATTTTTTCTTATCTATATTCAACGGATTTGAAAATCTGAGAGCTAATGACTTGTGCTATGCCAGTGCATTGACCTGACATTATTTTGCTTACTGTAGTAGTTGCACATCTTTACAGAATATAGCTACTGTAGTAAGTGAAATAATGTCAAATCAACAGTACGGGGTCCATACTTTCTGTATCACTGTTTTACATTTCTCCTGAACCAGATTCCTGCACAGCTGATAAACAAAAACTGTTAGCATGGCTGGAATCATATAGGATATCAGTAACATAAGAACAATGACACACAGCTGGGAGGAAAGAGGAACATAACCCTATCTGGACAGGCTTTGATTAATACATATCCAAAGACAGCTTATACTTGGAAAAGTGCCTTTATTTCAGATATGGCCTTTTCAGATACTCAATATCTGTTGTCTTCAGTCTAAACATAATCAGAGAGATTATTATAAATAATTTTCATGTTAAAAAATCTGTCATCTTTAGAAAAAGGAATGAAAGCAGAGAAAAAAAAAAGCAAAATTAAGGCAAAGGGTGAACCTCATCTAATTTTTGTCCTACCACCAGGTACCTGATAAGCCAAAGCACAAAATGCACAGGAGGGATTTACAGAGCAACTTTAGGACTATTCTGAGAATTTCTGATCCCCTCAGAGATTATTACTTTTTATAATTTTCCTAGTCTCTGAAAAGCACTGTGCCCCTCTGTAAATCAGTGATAAAGAAGTTTCTTATTAATTGGAGACAATGCCTCAACTATTCACTTGGTGATACAAAGCACTCATGAACAGAGCTAATGAAACACAGGAAGGCCTTGCTTAACAGCAGACACAGAATAATACTATAGTTCAAAAAGACTGATGAAAACCATGTGAAAAATAACTTTTTCAGAAGTTATTTTTCTGTGAATAAGTAATTGACTATGATTCAGGATTTGCTGTGTTGTTGTTCTGTTCCTGCGCTATCCCTAGCATACAGCTGATTACTCTATGACCATAGGCAATTCATACACAGCTGAATTTGGCCTCATCTTTCTGTGCCTCAGTTTACTCATTAGTATAATTATTCTAATAATATCTGTCACCTGAGAGCATCAGGTGCTTCATCAGCTATTATTTTTGCTAATACTAATAGGAGCTTTATAGGCTAGTTTAGTTCATTTTACAAGAAACAGTTTCCTTAAAATAGCAGATACAAGATTAACAATAATTAAGCCCATGGGAGAACTGGCTTGAGAATTATTTTTCTGCTGATACTTAAGTCAACACAACCTGCTTCTCTGTTAAGGGAGTTTGACGACATAAACCCATCAGCAGAAGCAAGTTGTTTTAAATATACACAATACAAAGGAAATCTTCCCTTCCATCTTAAATGCATCTCAAAGTTGAGTTAAGGGAAGGGATGGGAATAGCCAAATAGGGTTAAGTCAGGCATGCAAAAACTACCATATAATTACATCTGCCTTTCCTTATTTATCACTCATATCACCCACAGCTTTTAGCAAATAAGACTGCTAATCAAATAATCAGTTTTGTTCAGGGAAGGTTCTTTGGCTCTTCACTTTCTGCATTTTCTAGAAACAAATATGTATTTCAACATGACAGTGTCTTTCCAACTACTTTCATAGCTCGTAAACATGCAACACTTTGCAAAATACGTGAAAGGCAAAAAAAAAAAAAAAAAAAGTTAAAATAAATGATACCTGACTTGCAAGAAATGTTGGAATGGAAGGTTACAGGCTCTATAGGAAAGAGAGGCCCCGTAGGCGAGGAGGGGGAGTTGCTATTGATGTTAGGTATAGGCTGGAGAGTATGGAACTCTGTCTGGGGACAGGTGAGCAGCCAATAGAAAGTTTGTGGGTCAGGGTTAAAGGGAGAACAGCGATGGGAGACATTATTGTGGGGATCTGTTACAGACCACCTGACCAAGGGGACTCAGTGGATAAAGTGCTCTATAGAAAGATAGGAACAGCCTCACGCTTGCAGGCCCTTATTCTCATGGGGGACTTCAACCACCCTGATATCTGTTGGAGGGACGGTACGGCCCGGCACAAGCAATCCAGGAAGTTTCTGAATCGTGTGGAAGACAACTTCCTTCTGCAAGTAATAGAGGAGCCGACAAGGAGAGGTGCCATGCTTGACCTCGTCCTCATCAACAGGGAAGGGCTGGTCGGAAATGTGACGCTCCAGGGCAGCCTTGATTGCAGCAATCATGAGATGGTCGAAATCGAGATCCTCAGGACAGTGAGAAGAGCGTGCAGCAAGCTCACTGCCCTGGATGTCAAGAGAGCGGACTCTGGCCTCCTCAGGAACCTGCTCAGTAAGGTTCCATGGGATACAGCCCTAGAGGGCAGGGGGGCCCAAGGCTGTTGGTTGATACTCAAGGCTCACCTGCTGCAAGCTCAGGAGCGAAGCATCCCTACTAGAAGGAAGTTCAGCAGGAGGGCCAGGAGACCTCCTTGGATGGGCAAGGAGCTGCTGAGGAAAATTCAAAGGAAAAAAGAGGCTTATAAAAGGTGGAAGCAAGGACAGGCGGCCTGGGAAGAATACAGGGATGTTGTCTGGGAAGCTAGGGACCAGGTTAGGAAAGCTAAGGCCCACTTAGAATTAAACTTGGCTAGGGATGTTAAGGATAACAGGAAGGGATTCTATAGGTACATTGAAAATAAAAGAGAAGACTAGGGACAATGTGCACCCTCTCCAGAAGCTATTGGGAGAACTGGCTACCCTGGATTTGGAGAAGGCTGAGGTTCTTAATGACTTCTTTGCCTCAGTCTTTACCGGCAAATGCTCTGACCACACCACCCAAGTCCTGGAAGGCAGACGCAGGGACAGTGAGAATGAAGACCCTGGGCCCACTGTAGGAGAGGATCTGGTTCGAGACCATCTTAGGAACCTGAATGTATATAAGTCCATGGGACCTGATGAAATCCATCTGTGGGTCCTGAAGGAGCTGGCAAATGAAGTTGCTAAGCCACTGCCCATCATATTTGAAAAATCATGGCAGTCAGGTGAAGTTCCCGATGACTGGAAAAAGGAAATATAACCCCATTTTGAAGAAGGGGAAAATGGATGACCCAGGGAATTACAGACCAGTCAGTCTCACCTCTGTGCCTGGCAAAATCTTGGAGTGGATTCTCCTGGGAGGCATGCTAAGACATATGAAAAACAACACGGTGCTTGGTGACAGCCAGCATGGCTTCACTAAGGGGAAATCCTGCCTGACCAATCTGGTGACCTTCTATGATGGGGCTACAGAACTGAGGGACAGGGGTAGAGCAGTTGATGTCATCTACCTGGACTTGTGTAAAGCATTTGACACTGTCCCACACGACATTCTTGTCTCTAAGTTGGAGAGATATCAATTTGATAGGTGGACCACTCGGTGGATAAAGAACTGGCTGGATGGCTGCACGCAAAGAGTAGTGCTCAATGGCTCAATGTCCAGCTGGAGACCAATAACGAGTGGTGTCCCCCAGGGATCGGTGTTGGGACGGATCTTGTTCAACATCTTTGTGGGTGACATGGACAGTGGGATTGAGTGCGCCCTCAGCAAGTTTGCTAATGACACCAAGCTGTGTGGTTCGGTTGATACACTGGAGGGAAGGAATGCCATCCAGAGGGACCTTGACATGCTTGTGAGGTGGGCTGATGCCAACCTGATGAAGCTTAACCATGACAAGTGCAAGGTCCTCCACCTGGGTCGGAGCAATCCCAGGCACAGCTACATGTTAGGCAGAGAAGAGATTCAGAGCAGCCCTGTGGAGAAGGACTTGGAGGTGTTGGTCGATGAGCAAATGAACATGAGCCGGCAGTGTGCGCTTGCAGCCCAGAAAGACAACCGTATCCTGGGCTGCATCAAAAGGAGCGTGACCAGCAGGTCGAGGGAGGTGCTCCTGCCCCCCTACTGTGCTCTCGTGAGACCTCACTTGGAGTATTGTGTGCAGTTCTGGTGTCCTCAACATAAAAAGGACATGGAACTGTTGGAACAAGTGCAGGGGAGGGCCATGAGGATGATGAGGGGACTGGAGCACCTCCTGTATGAAGATAGGCTGAGAAAGTTGTGGCTGTTCAGCCTGCGGAAGAGAAGGCTGCGTGGAGATCTCATAGCAGCCTTCCAGTATCTGAAGGGCGCCTACAGAGATGCTGGGGAGGGACTCTTCATTAGGGACTGTGGTGATAGGACAAGGGGTAATGGGTTCAAACTTAAACAGGGGAAGTTTAGATTGGATATGAGGAAGAAATTCTTTACTGTAAGGGTGGTGAGGCACTGGAATGGGTTGCCCAGGGAAGTTGTGAATGCTCCATCGCTGGTGGTGTTCAGGCCCAGGCTGGACATAGCCTTGGATGGCATGGTTTAGTGGGAGGTGTCCCTGCCCATGGCAGGGGGGTTGGAACTAGATGATCTTAAGGTCCTTTCCAACCCTAACTATTCTATGATTCTATTCTATGATTCTATAAATATGCTCTTTAAAAAGTGCCTATAAATGCAGAGAGGTGGTTCCTTGGATTTTGAAAGTTTCTATGTGCTAAGTTTTCAGGAGGAGTTGCATGTTCAGATACCATACTGTGCAAAATCTTTTTCCTGTTGCATTTAAACAAACTAACTGGACCCTAGCTGCTTAAATCAGAATGCTCACAGTACAGCACAATTGCATACAAACATATAAATGAGGTGAACAGAATGGGGAAAATAGTGTTCATAGGATTCATGTATGCACAGCTTTAGGATGGATTCATAGGATGGAGCAGGCTCCTTGCAGATAAGAAACTATTGTCTCAGTTATGAGACACCTCTGTGAAGCTTTTATTGCAAATTTTGGTTCAGCTCCTACTTAATACTAGGGGAAGGCAGATTAAAATCTGAGTCTTACGTAGCACAATAGAGAGAAATGTAAAAGAACAGTAGCATTATATAAAATAGTCCGCAAATTTTTTAGAAAGAAAAAAATGAGAGTAATTTCTAGGGTAGGATGCACGTCCATATGGCGAGGTACTTGAGTTTTAGTCTCTAAGAGAGATTTAGAGCATCATTTTGCATTCAAGATCATCCAGCCCAATGGCTACAGATAAATTGTGTTAGGTAAGGGAAGAACTGAATTTTCCCCACCATACTCTGAATGAAAGCCCTCATGTCTTTTACCACTTCAAGAATATTCAAAACTCCAGTGCAAGCTTTAGTTTTTAAATGGCAAAGCAGCATTTAAATTACATCACCAAGTACTAAAATATCTGATACATTCATACACAAGGACTTGCCAGCTCTTCTTTTGCACCTACCCACACCACCTACCTACACACTCCATAAACCTTTATGCTGCCTGTAGTGCTTCTGACACGACAAATACCTCTGTCACCCACCCTGCCTTTATCACTTCATATGAGCAGCTGCACTGACACTCTGTTACCATAGTAAAGACTTGCCCTACATTGTGGGTTCATTCAAATACACAGCAAACATCCAGCAACAACAACCACCTGCAGTATTCCCTTCAGAAGGTGGGCTTTACACCTCATTCTCTCACTTCCTGCAAGGTGCTGTATAGGGGCACAATAGACCCCTGCATCTGACAGAGGAAAAGGTGGTAAAAGAGATGTTGACTCATTAGGGAAGGAACAGGAGAGGGACTGTAATGGCTGTGGAAGTCTGACTCTCATGGCAGGATGAAGCATTTTCTTTAGGAAGTGAATGGCACCTGCTGCACAGTTTTTGAATGTGTATTATTGAATATTAGTAGTAGTCCCTGCAAAAATGCTAATGAAATAAATCTGCATTTAATAAAATATTTTCTTTCAAAGTAGATTAAAAAATAAACCAGCTCCAGTTGAAGGAACCATTAATTGCTGCCCTGTCTAAATATCCACAGATCCCTTACTTTCTTCTCAAGTGGTGAATGTCAGAAATAGAATTGTGATGAAACATTAGGATTCACTTCATCCAAGTACACACAGTTTTCTGAGCCCAAGGACTAACAAATAGCCTGGCAAAATTCTTAAAAATTCTCACAGAAAAATCTGAGTCAGAAAAATGTCATTAAGTGCTTAATGAAATGAGAACTCTATGGGAAATTACTGATACTTATGGGAACTAAGTTTACATAACCTAAACCTGAAAGTATACAGATTCTGACTTAGAAGGAAGAAAAAAAGAAAAAGAAAACACAAACCCAAGAATTCAGCATTCTTGGGCTTGTTGTTAATCTTGGCAATATTTACAGATGGTTGTGATTTGACACATACTTCAGTGCAACACTCCCAATTTTCTATTATTGGTTCCCACCACAAAGAAGGGTGAGCTTTAATGCTCTAGAAGTCCTCTCCTGCCAAAAATGCCGCAATGCTTTTTCAGTTTTAACCTGCAACTTTCAAAGATACTGTCCCTCACAGCATCCTTACGGACAAGTTGTCCAGTTGTGGGATGTGTGAAGAACTGGCTGAAAGACAGAACTCAGAGGACTGTAGCAAATGGGGCTATATCTTGCTGGCAACTGCTCACCAGCAGCGCTCTTCAGGGCTCAATTCTAGGGTCAGTTCTGTTCAATATATCTATCAATGATCTGGATCCAGGAGTTGTAAGCACCATTAACAAGTTTGCTGATGATACCAAACTGGGAGGTGCTGTTGACTCTCTTGAGGGGCAGGAGGCCTTGCAAAAAGATCTAGACAGACTGGAGCATCAGGCAATGATTAATGGGATGAAATTTAACAAGTCCAAATGCTGGATCCTGCACTCAGGATGGAGTAACACCAGGCATAAGTATAAACTGGAAGAAGAGTGGCTGGAGAGCAGCCCTACAGAAAGAGAAGTGGGGGTGCTAGTCAGCAGCAGGCTCAACAGGAGTCAGCAGTGTGCCCTGGCAGCCAAATGGGCAAACCATAACCTGGGGTGCATCAAACATAGCACAACCAGCTGGTCAGAAGAAGTGATTATCCCTCTGTATTCAACACTGGTGCAAGCTTGTCTTGACCACTGCGTGCAGTTCTGGGCCCCACAGTTTCAGAAGGAAGTGAAGATCCTTGACTGTGTGCAGACGAGAGCAACAACTGGTGAGGGGCTGGAAGGCATGGCCTGTGAGGAGTGGCTGAAGACTTCGGGCTTGTCAAGTTTGGAGAAAAGGAGGCTGAGGGGCAACCTCACTGCTCTCTACAGCGTTCTGAGAAGGTGGAGAGGCGCTGAGCTCTTCTCCCTGGAATCAAGTGATAGGACATGTGGGAATGGTTCAAAGCTGAGCTAGGGGAGGTTTAGGCTGGATATTAGGAAGCACTTGTTGCCAAGAGGGTGATCAAACACTGGAACAATCTTCCTAGCGAGGTGTTCAATGCCCAAGCGTGTCAGTGTTAAGAGGCACTTGGACAATGCCCTAAACACCATGTTTAATTTCTGGTCAGCTGGGAAATGGTCAAGGGGGCCAGAACTAGATGATCTTAAGGTCCTTTCCAACCCTAACTATTCTATGATTCTATGATTCTATAAAAGACCATTGTGTCGTGACATGGGATCATCCATGGGTGGATTCCAATAATTTTCTTCTCCACTTTCTCATTCAGGTATTGACTCAATGCAAATGCACTCAGGCAGCATTAGAATACAAAACAGTTTTGTCATAGTAAGTAAACTGCAGTACTGAAATGGAGCCAAAAGACATATAGTTTAACTAAATATATTTTCTATTCATTGGGTTGGCAGCATCTGCTAGTGTCTCTCTGTTTTTATCACACTTTACCACTTGAAAGTAATAGGTGATAGGTATACCATTGCACAAAGACATAAATAACCATAAACCAGAGAAAGTTCTGGAGATGCACTGGCAATGGTGGAATACTTTAATTTGAAACCATAGTTTTAAATTGAAAATTTAAAATGCTTGACATATTTCTGGATGGTGTTTGATCCTGTAATGTTTCGATGAGTACATGTTTGTGTTGTGATCAGGTTACAAATATATGACGAAATACATACTACAGACTTACAGGATAAAGCTAAATTAAAAGTCCATTATGACACTAATGCTGTTACTGTCTCCAGCCTCAGATTATTTTTTTTTTAATTTTCTGATTCTAAGACAACTTATAGCAATATTCTTCATTCTATTTACATGCCTATTAATACTTTGTCTGACACCCTGTAATTTATATTTATCCTCAGACCCGTCCCATGAAATATTGTTACCCTCCTCATTCTGTTCTGGATAAAAAGAAAGATTAAATGACTCCCAGGCTTATTTCTCAGCCACCTTCCTCTTCAACCTCACCTTAAGTCCAGTTGCATTGTCTGATATTTGTCTTCTTTGGCACATTCATTACTTCCCTCCCAATAACACTTTTTTAAAAAATAATATATAAACTGATTGATAATATCTGTTTTAAATGTCAGAAATCTATCATGATGACTCCACTTATATTAAGTTGAATACTAGAGACAAGACTTGTAAATAATGATGATGGGAAAAAAAACATATAAGATGCAATGTCCATAAAGGTGTTTATCTTCTTGCAAATGTTTAAAGGATCACAATCTAAATGGCATTATTTTTACAGCTCTGCTGTCTAAAGCAAAACAAGTGTCATGGAAAATTTCCTACAACAATAAGTTACGGAACTTGTGCCATTATATTTTCTTCATGCATTTATACTTCAATCTTACTGACATTTGATTAACTTCAGCTGGTTAACATCAACTTTAGTGCTATCTTATTTAGAATTATTGTTTTACACATTGTAAATTTTTATATTTTTGAGATTACATTATAGGTTTTTACTAGCGGCTCTTGAGAGAAGTAATTTATAAGGTTAGAAAGTTATGATTATTTCCTTAGCCTCCTTCATATGCGTAGTCATAACATGAGAAATCTACTGCCCTTAACCTCCCCATGTTGTACGCTTGAACAACAGTGGGTAAAGAAGTCACATCAGGAGTGTTTCCAGTGGAGGCCAAGTGGCAGAAGATCAAAGCTGGCATTAGGGATGAAAATGTTTTGGTAAGCATTGCATCCTGGCGTAGAGGCTAGGTAGACAAGTGCTCCTGAAAACAACTGTGCTCATACACTGGTGTATGAAAAATACCTTTTAAACTATTTATCTGGAAAAGTTTAAAAAAAAATCACCAAAACCAACATCATCTACTGTTTGCAAGGAGGGTACTCAGCATTTACTGAGGGTGAATTACGCTTTTTCATTCTCTCCTCAGGACAGGACAACTGAGAAGATGTAACAGTTAACTGCCACCTCTGTAACCCAATTTATCTCAGTAACCCTGCAGTACCCTATTCCTTTTAGCTAGGGTTTTGTTTTGTTTTTCCAAGTTAAGAAGCTGAATTGACTCACTGAGTCAGATAAGCACCTAAGCTAACAGAAAGGTAGTGTAAAAATCTTGCAACCCAGACTGGGGACCAGAGAGTGGTGATAGAACTGGCTGCTAGACACTCAGATGTGCATCTTCTATGCTTAACACCTGACTACAGTTAGTGGGGATACATGCTGTTCTTGAGGCTAACACCTTTTTTTTCAGGAATTCCAACACTAATAATCCGATCAGATTTTAAATTATATTAACACCCCCCAACAAAAACAAACAAACAAACAAACAAAAACAAAACAAAAAAAACACCAAAAAACCCCAGGGGCACACGGAAGGGACAAGAGAAGAGGTTTGTAAGAAAGCATATTATTCAGATGATAAAACCAGAATTGCTGACATTCGCATATAGACAACACAACAGTACAAAATATGATATCGTAAACAGAAAGACGGCCATTGTTTTTTTAATTAATTTGTTATGTTGCAACTACAATCACTACCAAAACACTCCAACTGCCCCCTCCTCTGCAAAACAGCTGCAAAACAAAATTGCCATCTGTATTACGCTGATCCATCAAAAAAGCAAATAACAAAAGAAGTGAATATACAGATAACAATTTCCCTGAAAAGAATCTCAACTGAAGTACTAGCATTGGCATAAATTAATTCTTTTCCCAGACACATAAGATCATTGCCCACTTTGCTGTAATATTTGAATTAAATCCAGTCTGCTTTAATGTCAATAAAACCAATAACTAACTCAAACCCACACCTACGCCAGTGACTAATGATCCCATATTTCAGGTCTTTTTCCCAGTGTTATAATTTGAAGGGGAAATGGGCAAAAGATAAAAGTGCATACATGACTGTCTACTTAAACTGACTGGGCTTCTGCTCACGATGACAATGGAGGAGACCCGGTGCTATATTATCTGCCACAGCACATTTTTGCTTCCAGTCCATGCCCTTTCAAAGGTAAATGGAAAGGCTTAGCTTCTTCTCATGCCTCTCTCTAACATTTTACTTGGCTTCAGCAACAGATTGCTTAGCATAAAAATGAATGTATCACTTAATACTCTAAAACAGAATTTTTGTGTCCAGAGACCTCCATAAATGGAGTAAATTTCAAAACCAAACACCATTAGCTTACTAGTTAAAGTATAAAATCAACAGATTTTTCAGCGTCTCTTACACCGCCCACAGCTCCTGCACAGCTTATGGTACTCATCGGATCAAAACCGCACCAACAACAACCATTATATAGTACATACTGAAAATCTCCGACCATGAAAGTTCATGAATTCAAAAATCTCTTTTGTCTTTGTACACAGCTAATACCATCATTACAGATGAATCCATGGAATGCCATTATTCCTTACTTCTTCTGTTCATTACCATTTTTTAATAGAGTTAAAAAAAAGTTTAAACTTTTTTAATAAGTTTAAAAAATTTGGTGAAAGGCCCTTACCCTTGCCTTCTGCTCCATCTCCATCATTAATCTTTCATGTTGCTCTGCTATTGCCAGTGTTGCAGAATGGACTTTCTGATATATCATTTCTCCTTCTCGTGTCTGAAAGGTGAACAGCCCTTCTCCTGTGTCACACATCCTGCAGTGAGATTTAAGCAGAATGGAAAGTAAAAAAATGAGTATTATGTAATTTTTATCTAACTGTTATGAAAAGTGCACACCTTGCAGTAGGAAATTCCAGCTTTTGTAGTTAAACTCTGGAATTCTGAGCATCTGCAGTTATTTTTACCATTGAAGAGAGATATATTACAACAGATGTGCTGAACTTCATGAACATAACCTGTAAGTTCAGTTTTAATCACTATCTGGGTAGTGAAAAAGTTTTAGCATAGAATAAAAACTTGAATACACTCAGCTATTTTCAGCACTGTTTAAAATGTCTGCACATGTAAGAGGGAGATAAATTTTATTCTCTAAACCAATTCAAGCCAAAAGTGCAAAGCACATCAGGACTTTGAAAAGCTGATGTTTGAAGAGAACACTGACCAATTAAAAAATCTATGGTTAATCACTATAAAGAAGCAATTATGAAAGACATTATTAAATAATGAAAGACAGCATTAAGAGGGTTAAATTATAACTGTCTCTGTTAGTGCAGTTATATGAGGCAGTGTCTAAAGCTATCTTGACACTTACAAAAGCCATTCAGTCTATTTGACAATAGGAAGAGTATTTCTATAGTATAAGAAGATTAAATAGTGAAAAAACCCACCAGAAAAAAAATAATTTAGTTTTTTCTTTTGAGAGAACAACTGCTGTGACCCTTATATGTGATACCACTGTGGCATTATTCTGAGGAAGAAAAGTGGTACATGGTAATGCAATGACAAAGAGGGCTGAGAAATACAGCAAATGGGAAGAGACAAGGTTAGATTATTGAATAACCTTCACCCAGAAATCAGGAGGCAAATTGCTGAGCATTTTAGAAAAATGTGTCCTGAGTAGCCTAACATTCTAACAGGTTTTTAAATACCAATATCTTTAGAGTTTACACCCCAGGTTTCGTATGATTTTTCATACACTGAATTTTAAAAATGTTTTCCCATCAAATGAACATGTAGATCTATGCTATTTTAATTAAATAATCGTTTGAATATGTTTCCTGCTATGTTACATGCACACACTATTATATTACAGTTTCTTGAAAATGAAATCACGTTTTTCATGAGACATCTTTTTGTGAAATTAGAATGCAGCTTCCCACAAAATTTTATTTCAAAACTCAGTTGAACAGGACTATTGTGCTATAGAATAGAGTACTGGGAGTTCAGCAGTTGATTTCAAGTCTGACCACCGAAAATAAAACCTTATTAACACTTACAAAATCTTTGCCTGTCATTGGAGGAGACATGCTTTTGTGAGATTCCTATAAAAAACTTATGCATAGCTATGTTTGGGAAGAACAGAAAGTACTGGAGGCAGAAACAGATAAAACAGAGGTGCTTCTGGAAACTACTTGGTGAAAATACTTAGTAACGAGGTGTGGAAAAGAAAGTCATAGTCTTAAGAATAGATGATTCATAATATTTTCCATATGGAGATCATCCATAATTCTGGAACGAAAATAGTCTTCTCTATCCCAAGATGTAAAGAAAATACAATCTATTTTGGATACAGGAATTATTTGATCAGTATTAATGTTATGTGCTGATTAATAGATTAAAAAAAACCCAACTTTTTACTTAAATTCCAATAGAGATCAATATCCCTGCAGTGAATATTTAAGATACTTTATATCCTTTGCCACAGTCCTCCAAAGAGCTTCTGGTAAAAATAAAATGTCTCCAAAGTTTTGCGACATTATGGCAACAGCTTTTCTGATCCCTCAGGGCATCATATAGCTGGTACTCTGGTTTTGTGTAAAGAGATCTTAATAAAATTCAAACAGCGTGAAATGGAAAGTCTGGAAAAAATTAGGAGGCTTCAGAAACTGAAACAAAATATGATCTCTTTGCTGGTTTCAGAGGATGAAAAATTCTACAGGGACAAACACAAGGAAACAGGAAATGAGGAATGATGAAGATTCAGGAGTTAGGCTGCTTGTTTTGACAGAGCAAAACTTACTTGCCACCACTGCTGATCAGAACAGGGTCTGCACCACCTGCATGAGCCATGGGTGGAGGCAGTGTACAGGTTGTGGCAGTACACCAGCACCTCACCCACTGCACAGGACAACACTGCAGGGCCCTGCTTCCCCACAGCAATGGGTGACTGTGGCAGACATGCCACAGCAATGCTGGAAAGCCATAAATGACAGCCTCCCTGTGTCTGCACTGCGGGCTTCCCTGGCTAATGACAGATGATACACATGCAGCCACTCCCTCTCCTCTTTCTCATTCTTTTTCCTTCTCACCTTGACTCCTCCCCTTCCCTTTTTCCTTTCCCCTTTTCCTTTTCCCTTTTCCCCTTCCTCTTTCTCCTTCCCCCTTGCCTTGCCTTTCCTTCCCCTCCCTTCTCTTTCCTTCCCTTCTTTTCCCTTTCCTCTCCTATTCCCTCTCCCTCTCCTTCTCTCTCCTTCTCCTCCCTTTCCCTTCTTTTCCCTTTCCTCTCCTATTCCCTCTCCCTCTCCTTCTCTCTCCTTCTCCTCCCTTTCCCTTCTTTCCCTTTTCCTTTCCCTTTCCTTTTTTCCCCTTTCCCTTTCCTTCTCCCTTCTGCTCTAGTCTGTTCTTTTTTCTGTTCTGTACTTTTTTTTTCTGTTCTATTTTTTTTTAATTTTCTGTTCAGTTCTATTCTAGTTATGACACCAAGATCAGCTGCATGTTTTAGGGTTAGTTTCAGTCTTTCCGGAACAAGGAAACAAACTAAAATAGAAGCACTCTAAAGCAAGATGGAGATGGGGACAGTCAAAGGGGTAAGTGTGCTCTTGTAAGCTTAAGAGTTTTGCCAAAAAACCAAAGGCCCTTTACTTATCTGGGCACAGGAATGGACAAGCCCATAAGTTGAAGCACACTTCTTGTCATGTTCTATTTACAGTCAAAACATAGCCATAAAAACAAAGAAACTATTTTCTTTAGAGCCTTCTCTACTGCCAGATAACTGTGCATTTAAAGCTACAGTTTCAGGTTTAGCCTTGCTAATGCATTGTTTTATTATGAGGGAAAATGAAATAATTGAGGGTAAATAAAATTCTTTCTATGTTCAATGTAGATATGATTGTTCAGCTGCTAATTTATTAACATCTTCATAACTTTTCTATGTCCTATAATCACTTTAGAGAAAAGACAGGACAAAGATGTGTGCCTCTTCTTTCCCTGATGCTGCCGCAGTTACGCACTGCAGGCCTACCAACTCAGTATAACCTTCACTGTCAAAAAACTTCACTGATTTTGCATACTTACATTTTTGTATGAGAGACTTAGCTGTCTGTGGATGCTCGAAAAGTACTAATATTAGCTTCTCTATTTCTGTGTTTTCCAACTTTAAAACAGAAATGTTATTAACCTATACTTTAGGATATTTAAGGATTCAATACATTAAAATGTATCAAGTGTTTTGACAGAAATAGGAAAGTGCATTTTTTTCTATATTATTACGGATTGATATAAGAGGGCAGATAACAAAACCAGCAGATAAACCAATAATAAGTTTTACTTCTTAAAATATTTGCGCAGCTTTTCACAATCATGATCGTTAGCAGATCTGGCTCAAGAGCCAGAGGAAGGAATAGGAAGATGGTGAGAGCTAAGCTTGTGGCCTGGAAACTGGAGATAAAGATCAACAGTGAAAGTTCTTGCTTTTACTCAAAGGTAGAGCTTCTGTTCAGACCAAAGAGATTTTCCCACCAGTACTGCCAGGCTTTTTCAGCATTTCCCAACCTCCCACAAGGTTTCCCACAGCTCACTACAGTAACTTCACCTTTTAGAGCAGAATCAAGACTATATATTAATTATATATTAACCTCGTAGAATTCCCTTCAAAAGGAAACTGTTGACTTGACCATCATTTATGAACGGCACCTTTTGCCAATTAGAGGTTCATGCTCTCCTGCCATGGTTGAAATATTTTGAAAGTTTAATGGTACAATATTCAGCAACTGCATAAGAGGGCAAGAATTTGTCATCTCAGCTTCATTTCACTATTCCAGTTAAGGGTAAAATGCATTTTCACAATAATGAAGGTTGTCTGAAAACTGAGATGCTTAGAAACATTATTTTCTATAAGTCCTTGTTTTAAAATAAAGGACAAATGATCACTGTAATGAGAAAAATTTCAGTTCTTCATATATCTAAATCTAAATTTTTTGTTGCTTCTTTTTACCCACAGTTTGGCATTAAAGAAATAATGGCTGTCATATACTCAAAAGTATGTAAAATTACATGCAAATAACTAATTAAAAAGGTAAAGAACCTCACGTAGGCCCTGAAAAAAACAACATAAAATGTTTATTATTAGTAATTATGGCTATTAATAGCTAATACATGATAACTAGCTAGTACCCTAGTTTAACATTTACAGTTCTTTGAATAAAAAGGAATTTCAATTTTTTAAAATGAGAACATATCATGAATAGGTATTGTCCAGTAATCAGGACGCTAAAATTTAACAGTACCAAACTGGATGTAATTGCTGCTGCATAGTCTGCACCTGATGAGTGAAAAATTATTTCCTTTAAAAAGTGAAGCCGATTACTCAGATACTTCAAGGCCCAGAAATGAAGACTTATTTGCTGATGAAGGTGGTCAGATGGCACCTATGGGACCAGACTTGATACTGTCACAAGGTAAGTAGTAAAGAAAAGACCCTTTCTTTAAAGTCCTGAAGCTGTGGAAAAAAACCTAATTGGTATGCAATTTTTAACTCTGAACTGAGACACTTATTTCTTGTGTTGCTACAGTTTAGATTGTCTAAAATATGGTGGAAACTAGCAATTTTGATTCCAATTTAATTAGATTATCAGTGGAGACACACAAACTATATCTCTCTCATGGATATCTTTTATTCTTTCCTTTTTTGTTGTTATCTCAACTTGAGCTAAGTTATTTTGAGAGAAGTACTGTTTGTTCTTTGTGTGCAAGGATATTACACACAGCATACAATAAAGACAGGATAGGTAACCAGTAGACCTCACTATAAAATGAATGCAAAGCTCCCCTGAGGGTCCAGAGTCTTTGCTCATTCCAGCCTTAAACACATGCTAGCTTGCTTCCTCCCAAACTTGTTCTTTTCTGAGAAAATGAAAAAAGCAAGGAAAGCAAACAAACTGTTTGTGGCAGGGGCATGTTTACATGAAAAGCTCCTTTTATATCTAGGAATACTTATCAAAGCAACTGAAAAATAAACTATGTATATTTTTTATAAAATTGTAAGTCAGATTCTATGTTGAAAGGGCAGAAAAACACAGGAAGAAATAAGGAAATATTAATAAGAACCCTAACTTACAATAAAGCAGACAAAAAAGGGATAAAATTGGTGGGGTAATCAATAAGAAAAATGGTTACTATATAAATAGGATATGTATGAGACCTAGGAAAGGTGTATGAGTGAAGCATAGAGAAGACAAAGAAAGGAAAATGCACACTGAAGTGTAATATTCAGGTAGCGAACTTTGCCAGCAGAAGTTAGAAACACCTAACAAAGGGCAAGGTCCGTGAAAGTGGGGAAAATGTCCTCTGAAAAATCTGTGAAAGGGAAATGAAGATTACCAACATGAAGCACAGCAACGATATAAAGGGCAACATCCAGAACAAACAGACACAGATTGAGTGCGGCCTGTTACTCAACCCCTATGTGAATAACGAGTTAGATTGCCATATTTTGCCATCAGCATTTCAGAGTTTTATCTGGAATGTCAAATAGCTGTCCTGGCAATTTTATGATCTGAGAAGCAAATAATGAAAATTATCTCATATATATGGCATCTGCCTGCCCCCCCTTAATGATGCCATTTACTGTCAAGATTATACAACATGAAAAAGTAATTATGCATGATATCTACTAATTGCTGGCTACAGACATTTCCCCATAACATTTACTGCCATGTTATTGCTGTTCAGCTGAGGTAGGTTAACTTTTCACTGTTCTTGCACATGGTCATGAGATATAGATAGTGTTGAATCTCAAATTAGCTTTCTTACATGTGGAATCTCCTTGAATTTAGGCTGAGCTGATACAGGAAACATGGAATATTACCATACCTCTGATACAGCTCAGTAACTTGGTCATGGAGCTTAGCCCTGAAGATTTGTTCAAGGTCAGATTTTGCATTTCTTGAGTCATCCTCAGCATTTTCAACTAGAAGAACTAAAGGATCCCACATGCCACCAAAGCAGTTTTCCTGCTGCACTTAATGACAACATTTTGCAATTCTCAGAAGGAAATGAGTGATGACGATTTGCTATCAGGTAGCTAGGATTCTATCACTCAGAGGAATCCAGGAGTCCTCCTCCCATATTTTCTAGAGGAGTTTATTACTTTCCAAGTTGCACATCTTTTTAAAATATTATTTGCAGTTGCAGTAACAAAACTCTTGGTGCCAGTCGACTACTATTTTCTAGTCTTTACAAACAGAGAAGGATCTCCTCTAAAAGAAAGATGTTTTACATGAACAGTGTTTTTTCATGGTAAGATTATTTCTTTTTCTGCCTAAACCAAATGACCATTTAAGTGGTATAACATAAACAAAAAAATTTCTCATGAAAACATGCTTTTATTTGTTTTGTCAGATAGGAAACATTTCTGTACAGTACTAGTGATAATTATGCCTTTTGGGATATTGTTTCTACTCACTGCCTGTGCTGCCTCTACAATCACTGTCTCTGTGCTGCACTCTGCAATATCAAATTTAGACTAGTGGGGCATATCAGGGCCACTAACTGATTCCTGCATGTCAGAGGCTTTCCACTTTTTGCTTAACAGAAGTGAAGAAAGCAAGCTATGTCTTTCTCTGGACTATGTCAATGATTGTCCACTATAACTGTAATTCTCTAATTCATTTCCATGGAGTTAATCCCCATCCATCATAAGACACAGTGGAAAAATTGTATTTTTTTTTTTTTTTCTGAGGTTCAGTTTTGATTAAAAGGAGCATTCTTTCAGGGACTTATTTCAGACCACTTTTATTTGGTTGCTCCAAAACTTTCCATCTCTTATCATTAAAATGTATTTATTTATGTGAATTACTTTGATATATCAGAATAAATGTAACTACTGCTGCAGACTTAAAGGCAGTAAATTATCCTCAGTGCTCGCTACAGTATAAAAAAGCAGAAGTCACATATACAAGGTAGAATGTGGAGATTAATGTGTAATTATGAAATATACCCATACATAACAGTAAACATGCTGTGCAGAGGTTCAGTTTTCCATACCCTAGACCTTAGAAACTAAACTAGAATCAATAAGTGAAGCAATATTCTGAAGTCTAAGGAGTTGAATTCCAAATACCTTAATATGACTATAACTACATTTTTCACCCCTTCCTGCTTATAGACCAGCTTCATAAAACATGCCTTAGACATTCTGATGAGGAAGACCGAACTTTGTTGTTTGTGCTTTATCACTTGTAAGAAGGATTCTAGGTTGCACATGTAAATTACCCTCTTGTGTCAGTATTCAGTTCATATTATTTAAGAAATCAGTGTAGGTAATTAATGCATGTGAACATGTAAACACCAATTTATGGAGATTTTTGCCCCTTAACATTTTCTTAAAAAAAGAATAAATCAGTTTTTAAAGAGAGGGTAATAAACCCAATTGTTGACATGGTCTTAAATACACAAGACATTTGCATTTCCGAGTTTAAGTAATAGAACAAACACGAAAATGTTGTTTGATAATTAGTTCTGTTAGTTTGTAAAATTCAGGTCTTGCTGATAATGATGAAATACTATTTAACAGTGTCTTGGACAAGTATCTACTCTTACCAGCTCTGTGAAAGATACACCAAGAACTCCTATATAATCATTTTAGCACAGAAGCAGCAGTTACAATTGGCTGTACAACAAACAAACCAATGAAAAACCTTAGTCTCAGAAAAGTAAAATAACTGCAAAGACTAAAAGCAGATAAATTTTTCTTTAATTAAACCTTTATACTCAGCATGGATTGGCTATTAATTTTCAGCTTATTTTGAATGTGAGAGATATTATGTTCCAAATCCTGGAAGCTGGGAACATATTCAAATACAGACATTTGCTACAGGAGATATGGCACCCTGTCAAAAGCTATTATTCCCCAGTGAAGACAAAAACATCCTATAAAAATATTAGTTCATATTTCGCAGAACACACGTGAACCACCATTAATCTACATGAATACCATTAACTTTGACAAACACAAAAATGTTAGATATAAAACCCAAATAAGACCATTCATAATTAGAATAAAAGGTTGTGTAATAATACAAAAGCCTTGTGGCAGCACATCACTGCTTGCTACAACAAGCTCCCTTTCGGAGCCCCAAAATCACTGTTATATCCAGGACTACTCTTTGCTCAAGGTGGTATGGATGGAAATCCTCTCAGATGATACTTGCTGCTCTGAATTAATTCTGAACACTATGTGACACAACTCTGAACTTGAGGTTTGGAAGAAGGCATCTGCCAGTTAACAGATGTTAGCACAGTAACAGCCAATGAACAAATTTGCATAAATTTATCTGGTCATTTTACTTCACCTTTGAGGAACTTGGGGTGCTTAGAAGCTAAGGCATTGGACACTATTATAGAGGTGCCAATATTTGGAGTAATTCATCATGCTCAACCTAAAAGTAAAAGTAAAAAGAGGTTTTGCATCTGCACATACCAACAAATAAGATACTAAGAATTTAACATGGGACCACATTTGAAATGACCTATAAATGTATTTGTCCTATAATGACTCATTAATCTGTCATCTATGTATTGAATGTTATTGGAAACACGTTGCACGTAACGTGATGCAGACAGGTGCTGTGTTTGTGTAATTGCTCTCCCTTTTATTTTGACAGCAAGCATAAGAAAAAGGTATTTCCTGCATTTTGATAATTTTGATCAAAATATATCCAATTAAAGAGGGAAGATTTCTGGAGGGCTGAACAGGAATGAACTAATATAATTAACATTTTTGATGGATGAAAACAGTCAAGACAATAGAAGTAAAAAATATTAAGGAACTAATATAGAGCCAGGTTTAAAACCATATAACCAGGAAAAAGATAAAAGTGAATCAGTCAATTATAATGTGTATTCAAAACATCAGTTTTCCTAGTTTATGTAAAACAAATGTTATATTCTCTCATTTTAAAAGTGGGACACACCAAGTGCAAAGAAATAAAAAAGGGAACAACCTGAGCATTCTATGTTTAGTTTATTGACTACTTCAAAATAAGGCATTTCAAATGTCCACTCCTTTCCCCCCCTGCCCTGTCCCATGCCTCATCAATAATGGTTTTGGCCATTTAATGCATTCACAGTCAGCCCCTCTCCTCTCTGAAACTTCCAGTAATTTTATTGCAATGTGGATTTAAACACTGCTGTTTCCTTTCAATGTCACCCTCTCCATCTTCAAGGTATGAGAGCTTCTACTTTGACCACTTTGTGGCCACAAAGGAAGTTTTAGAAAGTCATATGCAAATATTATGAGCACACAGGGTTGTCCAGACACACACCAGACATGATATGTACATACACTAATGAGTAATTAACATATGCTAATGATATCCAAGGACTCATCAACAGTAATCTCAAAACTGGCAGGTTGTCAACTCCAGTTTGGGAGCAGCCTGCCACAGCAGCAACCCCTGGCACAGGGCAATAGCACCACGGATGAGAAAAGGCAGGGACTGGCATTAAAATAAATAAAAAAGGAGCTGTATTTCTCAGCTGCTGACAGTAAGAACTGAAGATCTCAACTGAAGTCCACATTTCTGATCTAAACTTTAACTAGCATGTATACAGACACAAGCGATCAAATAATGTCTTCAGTGGTAATCTGGATGTGCAAGAGTAATGTAACATCAAAAATAACTGCAGAAAATATACAGATCGCACTGCAAGTATAAAACATTCATTTAGCTTCCACCAGTTTTCCACATGTGCTGTGTAATTTACAGAGGAAACATGACTTCCACTTACTTCAACTTTTCCTCTTTGACATAAGCCAGGCAGAAGTGAAGTTGACAGATTTTCCCTGTTCTCCCAATTGCAAACAGCCCCAGTTCTGTTATGGATCAAACAACTTGCACTGCATTCACCTGACATCTCTGACTCCAACTTTGATTGTGTATACGATATCCTTGTGTTAAGTACTTCCAGCAGCAGGAAAACTCTCTGTAAGGATTCCTCATTAGCCTGATAGCTAAAATCAATTGTAGTTGGTGTTCAGGTAAGTAGCAGCTTGATAATGTCTTGAGGACTCTCAAAATATTTTTTGCTAAATTTTGTTACGTTAAAAAAGGCACTCCTTTCAGTTACAAAAGTAAGTGGGTTGGAAAAGGTACAAGTGGATAAAAGAAGTGGATAAAAACAAAGAAATAAGAAAAGAGAGTCCTGCAAAACAAAGTCATCACAAAGAATCACATATGTCAAATAATAAAGAAAAAGGACAGGAAAAGCATACAAAAGAATGGAAAATCAGCAGAAAGTATTTAGAGCTTATAATTACATACTTGTGTTTCCTGTGTATTTTCTTGTAATATCTCATATCTCATATAATATCTTTTCTCTAAAACTTCACAGGATGCAATGGCCAGACATTTTCTGATGTTTTGATAAATGTGTATTTTTCACCTCTGATAAACAGCAATCAATTATGCTGATTAGTTTCTTTAGTAGAATACCTATGCCGAATCTTGTGTGAAACTAATGATGCTGTACTAGATAAAGACATGGGTTATGCTATGTTTATTGAGGATTTTGTTTAAAAAAAAAAAAAAAGATTCAAGAATGGCAAGAATTGTGGCTATTGTGTGTATGTGCCACTACCTATTTTGGGCAAATATTCCTTTAGACCAGTTCTCTGCATAGCACAAAATGCTACTAATTGACAAGAAATGCACAAGTCAAGCAGAAGAAAAAGCAAAGACTGCAAAACAAATTTGAGAGAGTAGAATCTAAAAGTATTAAATGCATCTTCTCTAATGCATAGAATCTTCAAGCACAAGCCTGCTCTCTTCCCAGGGAACGTGGGGCATTGTTAGCAAGCAAAATCAAAAACGCAATCGTCCTTTGCTGTGAAAAAACTCTAACAAGCCACTCTTACACTGGAGCTTACTCGTCTAGCTCAGTATTTTAGAGTTGAGGCCTCCACAGTTCTACATTGCCTTAATAATATTTTTGTAAGAAATTTTAACAGCCATGGAACTGCTCTGAACACTGGAATGTGTCAATCCTTTCTGTCCACGATCATGTACGGCAGGTTTAAAAAAACCATGAACTATAGATGTAGTACATACTGGCTTCATCAAATATTTATATACGGCTATCCAACAAAGAAGCACTACAGATGGCAGAAGAGAAAGGGTACAAAGCCCTTATGTGCAAAATGACATGCAATAGATGTTCATGGTTCTTATGCAGCAAAAGGTGACCATGTCTTCCCTGGACATTTACACATTATAGCTTGGGCATGTGTGTGGCTATTTCGCGTATGCCATTTAAACCATTTTGAGTATCCTAGGTAACATTTAAGAAGCCTTTTGAGGTAGTTCTCCACTCTGTCATTCTGAACCATTCATATTATAGGTATCCCTTCATATCACAGACTGATAGTCTCAAATGCTACTATACATTTCTATTTCTGTGAATTACTATTTCTGCTCTAATTTCTCTGATGGCCTTTTTTACCAGCTATTTGATACTACTTCTGAATGCACTGAACACTTTTTTCTTTGTTGCCCTCTATTTCATCTGTACTTCTAAGACCAAGAGCTAATCATACTGCTTTTTTTTCTCTTTTTCTTCTGAGAAATTGGTTCAAAAAAACTTAAAGAAGCCTCTCTAAAAAGACAAAGTACCTGTGAAATTGATATTTGAGATGGTGGTGTCAACATCCGCCAATAACAAGCATTTATCCTGGCCAACCTCTTCCTGCTGCTTTTTGTTCAAATCTTCCACACTTTCTGATAAGATGTTGTTCCTAAAATGTCATACGTATTCTAAAAGCTGCTACAGTCTTCCATCAGAAAACTAGCAACCTTTTGCTTCTCTCTTACCAGCCCATGTATTTCACCACCACATTCCTATCTCTTCCTACTCCATATGCTTATCCCATTCTTCCCTCCCGACTGTGCTGACCTTCCCTTCTATGTTCATCTGTTCATTCAGATTCCTTTAGTCCCAGCAAGCTAGTTCACATGATGTCCAACATGTGTGTGCAAAACAGCTTTAACACACACATGGTCCTCTCCAGACCAGTGGTGGTTTGCATCACTGCTGTCACTCTTTATTCTCTGGTGGTGGCGACAGTACTCTTAGAGAAGTAAGTCACCAAGAATATAGATGATCCAGCCTGGTCTTTCATTACATAAAACTCTGGAACCCTCAGTCATAATCTCAAAGAATTTCCGGGTTTTCCACTGAATCATCACCTAGACTAAAAAGTTTTCTGCCCTTCACTCCCATTCCTAACAGTAAATGATACTTATGGTCAGACAGTTCATATTTTTTTTTAGGTTTTAAATGCTTCATACTAATAAATTCATTTTTACAGTAAGTGATGATACTTTTTATTTAGCTTGATAATCAATTTGATGATATTTCAGCCATAATAGCACAGATTTCAGGAAAATAAAATCTTTTCTGTCATTCACCTCAAAATACTGTTTTCAGAAAGCGTACTAGGGATCATTAAAAATATCATTTTAAAGGATGAATATTTTCCAAGCTCGAGGAAAAACAAAAAAAAAAAAAAAAAAAAAAAAGTGAAACAATGTGAAAATCTGTGTGTAAAATCTGGTTCAAGCAAGCCATGCGAGTACAATGTTATATTTGACTTTTTGGCCACTGACAGGATAATCAAGTAGATGAAGCATCTCAGTGAATTATAGAAATGTATTGAGTTTTAGTCCAAAAAGTCAGAAAGATCAAATGATGTTTGGAGTCACTGAGATTGAGGGATTCCATTAGATGCTGCCTCTCCCTCCCTTCTTTCTAATAAGATGGAAGCTTTTTAGAAAATGTGTGACAAATGACTACTCACAGCAGAAATAAATCACACACCACAGAGTACAGCATTATTAATAGTGCGATAATAGCAATAACTTACTGTGATGGCAAAAAAGTTCTATTAGGAGGGACACAGTAGCTAATAGCATTTCCTCTAACAGGGTCTAAGGGACAAACCTTCCTTCAGTACCTTATAAATAAGGGGAAGATTAAAGGAGTGTGTGGGACCAGTCAAATACACCTCTAAAATAGCCTGACTCTTCCAGAATGCTGCTGAGTAGGCACTGCCTGTAAAGTGCTCTCCATCTCCCCTATGTGACAAGAGCTTTTTAGCATGTTTTAAAAATATCCCAGGTATTCCCTAGTTTGTCATTTTAACACAAAAAGCAAGTGAATGCAAACTCCTTGTTAATTTACTTTCAATAGTATTGTCTTGATTTTGTTTATCTACAGTTTTTTACAGAAGAGTAGATTTTTTTCTAATTAATGTAAAAATTAATGAAATCAATTAAGTTAATGGATGAAAATAATTATTACCTTCATGATTACTGAGTTTTGCAAAAAAAATTTGTAAAACACTAAAGCAAAAGAAAAAGATATTAAAAAGTAAGTAACAGTTACTCACATCTTCCAAAACAGTCATGTGTGCACTGAGACCAATATGTAAATCTGTAATACATATATATGTTTGGAAGTATGTATCTAAAATATACACATATATATATCTATAAAGCTCTGTTGGTAATGGTATTCAACTTGCTAATGAAAAGCCAGAATACAGCTACTGAAAAAAAGGAATCACCATGGAAATTTCCACACTAGTTTTTGTTCTCACACTATTACCATATCCAGAATACAGAAGTATTTGTGGAACTTCTATACATCAGTGAATGACAGTAAAGGCCAAACTGACTTCACTGACCTCTTTTTGAAGCAAAGAAGTTACTGGGTACCCTTATCCTCCACAAAAGCTACATTTTAGTAAAGTTAAACAAAATATGTCAGTGCATTTTATAAGTGAGTTTACTATTTGTTAGAACAATGAATTAATGCTATCTGAAAAAACAGAGGGAATTAAGCAGATATTAGGTAGCTAGTAGGCTGCATCCAAACGAGCGTAACCAGCAAGGCAAAGGAGGTGATTCTCCCCCTCTAATCTGCTCTCATAAGACCCCACCTGCAGTACTACATTCAGCTCTGTGGCCCCCAACATAAGAACAACATGGAACTGCTTGAGTGAGTCCAGAGAAGGGCCAAGAAGATAATCAGAGGGCTGAAGCACCTCTCCTATGAAGACAGGCTGAGGCAGTTGGGCTTCTTCAGCCTGGAGAAGAGAAGACCTTAGAGTAGCCTTCCAATACCTAAAGGGGGCCTGCAAGAAAACTAGATGCAACGGCATCTAGTGTCAGGACAAGGGGGAATGGCTTTAAACTGACAGAGGGAAGATTTAGATTAGATAGGAGGAAAAAATTCTCCACTACGAGGATGGTGAGGCACATGAATAGATTGCCCAGAGAAGCTGCAACTGCCCCATCCCTGACAGTGTTAAAGGCCAGGTTGGACAGGGCTTTGAGCTATCTGTTTCAGGGGAAGGTGCCCCTACCCATAGCAAGGGGGTTGGAACTAGATGATCTTTAAGGTCCCTTCTAACCCTGCTGCTCTATGACTTTATGATTCTGTGAATCCTTCCAAGACAATCCTGCTAAAGCAGCATTCTCAGCTCACAAGCTGCGATTGGTAGTCACGCTATACTCAACTTGATTCCAGCATAACCATCCCAAGACTGAGGGAAAAATCAAACTTCCACTGCAATTTCTCACATGTGACACACAAGAGAGAACCATTCAGACACTGAAATAAAGTCTAGAATAAACCTATTCGCCAGCTGAAGTGGAGGAACAAGTGTTCCTGAAAACAAATAAAGCCTACAAACATTTAAATCTGTGCCCCTTTATGCTTCTGCATAATACTCCACGTGTGTATGTGTAAACAGTGGTTTGCACAGGCTCCTACATATTAATGAGTAAGGCTCTTTTGTTGTGCAAATTCCAGCTTTTGCATTTTGATTACTTCCTTCTATGTCTGTACAGTATATAGCCTGAGCACAGAAGATATTCCAAACATCCTCCTCAATCGATGATACTACATTTATAAGCTTTGAAGAAAAAGATTTATTCATGCTTAGCATGCTTGCTGGCTAGGTGATACTCTGTGCAAAACGTGGCCTTCTGGGTTGCCCTTGTGAAGTGTTTAACACTCTTCTACTGTCTGTATAGATAATTAGGTGCCCAGTTTCAGTGTTTCTAATTAGCTCATGCAAATAGGCCTGGTGAGGGAGCCATGCAACAGTATTTACATGATAAAATAGACACTCTGGCTCTTATTGTAAATTGTATTAAATAAAAAAGGAAGTATATGAAAAAAATTACACGTTTTGTAAATATGTGTTTTTGAGTTTTGCTGTTGATTTATTTGTTTAAATGGGGCCTTTTAATGCGTTTTTTTACCTTTGAAATCTGACATATTTCAATCTTCCTGTATTTTGAGTGAGAAGGTTAAACGTTATTATGTTATTACGATGCTTGGAGAGAAAAGAACCTGCTGTTGGGGCAGGTTATTCAGAACTGCCATATGAGATTAATTATTGCTATTACTCAGTGCGGAATTCAAAGGTTAAAATGTGGAGTTGAAACAATAAGCGAGTCCTAATGTGATTTAGAATGTATGAATTATTTCACCTGCTTCTTCTCTGCTCATACATTACACAGCAATAACCTCATTAATCACATTTGGCATCAGGAATATTAACCCAACAATTCATGCTTACAGGAGAGCATATGTATGGAAAAGAACAATTAGAATATGGTTAGTTACTAACAAATCTTCTGGGCTCAAGCATGGATGTAAAGCCATCTGAAAGCAAAATGGCAGCTGGTTTCAAAATATAATAAAACAAATCTTATTTTGATTATGACATACAAATGTCCGATGAAGGGAGAAGGCAAATTGTGCACTTCAAGTGAAAAGCACAGTTCATGTTATCTCAGGATCACGAGAAGGAACACAACATGCTGTCTCCTGACATATTAGGCAAAACCAATGCAATTCTTAGCAATTTCATTAAAAAGCTTTGTAACATTTGAATTAGGCCAATGACACTCTGGATATCTACAGATCAGATGAAAGCTCATGCTGCACCCTCTGTGTTGTAAAAGGCACATACGAACCACTTGTATAGATACCACAGAGATTATGGCTTCACTTCTGAGTTGCATGTCTTCTGGGTTAACTGAACAAACTTTAAGTAACTGGTTTTCTAACTGCATATGTTTAATTCAGTACAAATTCACCAGGAAACTTACTGGTTGTGCAATGGTGAATTAATGAATTAGTGATGTGCTCATTCCTATCAATTTAGTATTTATAAATTTGTTCATGACGATGTTATAAAAATTGAGCTGTGGAGTTTGCTGCTCTGTCCTAGGAGTCACTGACTTGATCTATTTCTGATTAATTATAGCTTAATAAATGTAACTTTATTATTTCAATATATAGCCTTTTTTCGAGATGCCTTTATTTTTCTCATCAAAATTATAGCTTTCACAGCAAAGTGTAATGGTTCAGGCATTCTTTGAAAGTTTAAGAAAATCTTTTGTAGGTGTGTATATAGAATCATAGAATCATAGAATAGTAAGGGTTGGAAAGGACCACAAGATCATCGAGTTCCAACCCCCCTGCCATGGGCAGGGACACCTCACACTAAACCATGCCACTCAAGGCTATGTCCAACCCCACCTTGGAACGCCACCAGGGATGAAGCATTCACAACTTCCCTGGACAACCCATTCCAGGGCCCCACCACCCTCACAGTAAAGAATTTCTTCCTCAGATCCAATCTAAACTTCCCGTGTTTAAGTTTAAACCCATTACCCCTTGCCCTCTCACCACAGTCCCTAATGAAGAGTCCCTCCCCAGCATCCCTATAGGCCCCCTTCAGGTATTGGAAGGCTGCTATGAGGTCTCCACGCAGCCTTCTCTTCTCCAGGCTGAACAGCCCCAATTTTCTCAGCCTATCTTCATACGAGAGGTGCTCAGCAATGCCAGGCACAGCTACAGATTGGGTGGGGAGGAGATTCAGAGCAGCCCTGCAGAGAAGGACTTGGGGGTGTGGGTTGATGAAAAAATGAACATGAGCCGGCAGTGTGCGCTTGCAGCCCAGAAGGCCAACCGTATCCTGGGCTGCATCAAAAGGAGTGTGACCAGCAGGTCGAGGGAGGTGCTCCTGCCCCTTTACTCTGCTCTCGTGAGACCTCACTTGGAGTATTGTGTGCAGTTCTGGTGTCCTCAACATAAAAAGGACATGGAACTGTTAGAACAAGTTCAGAGGAGGGCCACGAGGATGATCATGGCTGAATTTTCAAAACAGGGATGAAAAATGCAGAAGTTAAAATAGAAATTTAGGATAAAGAAGGTTATATGTAAACCCTTGTGTCTGTTTGCCATGCTCAGACATACTGTGGAGAATTTCACTGTTTTGTGAGTTTTGGTGGAACTTGCTCTGATTTACCAAGGCTAGAGCAGTCTGATAGGAGCCTTGGCAAAGAGAAACATGCAATGAGCACTTTCTAAATCACTTAGAATGAGCTCTATTAGCTTCCGCTTGTAAAAGAGCTTTTAAATTAGGTACCATGATCTAAACCAGATTAAGAGTCCTGCAGATGAGTTAAACATGCAACTCATTTTTAAGTAGGGTTTAAGTGAATCAGATGACTAACACAGAACTTATTCCAGGTCAGGAATTTGGCAGAAGGCAAACTGAGAGTTGGAATGAAATTGGAATGGAAAAAAAGTAGGAATGGAACTACAATTACAACATATTACAGTATAACCTTGGCACTGCTAAATACCAGGAACTAATTAAACCTTTCCAGTGGTAAAAATGACACTTTTCTTTAAATTGGAGCTCTATGATTACTGAAAAAAAACCCAAGGAGAGGATACATAAAAGAGATTCCTGTTTCTTTTTTAAAGTTATTTTCAGATTTTAGTAATACGTATTGCTTGGGGAAAGTATGAGAAAGAAGTAAAGAAGCAGTGAGAAAACAGATCAGAAAATTCACATCATGAGTAATTAGGCTTTTTTTTATTATTTATTAAGAAAGTCTGAAAGAAGAAAAAGACCCTAACAAATTTAATTATTAAGTCTGGGATACTAAGAGCTCTCGCAAAGGCTTATGAGAAATAACTATTTATTTCGGATATACATACATCTGCACATGGGTGTTCATACTGCTGCTCAACCCAAAGTGACTTATAAATTCTACTACAAGCTTATGATTTATAATGTTACTTAGAATAATTATAATACATGATTTATAATTCCATAATAAACCTGTGGTAATCTTAATCCACAATTTAGATAATCCACCAGCAATCAGGAATTGAAGGCTTCTCTTTAGGCAGGTATAGACCTGAGTTCATACCTACACATGAAGTCCCAGAACAACTGTCTCATGAGGCACATGCAATAAGGGACCTCTCCCCACATAAAGGAGAAAAGAGGATGTTTTCTGTAGCTTAACTTTAAGGGTTAATTGACTAATAAATTTCATATTAATACAAAAAATTGCCACAAAAGACCGGCAGACAAATGAAAGATTTCAGTCAGATGTAGTGCCTGAAGCAAACACTGAACTTTCTGCATCTAGTGTAGCATCTGGTTATCTACCACTGAGAAAATAGGTATGTCAGTCTTGGGTCTCATAAAGGGGAAAAAAAAAGCCCCAAGAAACTCTCATGTCACCACTCTGCAGTGTTTGAGATTAATATTTTTCTACACCAAATAAAGATTCCAGATCTTAGAAATGACAGAGAATACCACATTTCATTAGATTTTCTCTGATGAACCAAAAAAACAAAATCAAAGGCAAATAAAGAAGGAATAGTCTAGTATGGTTCAATGGGTGTCTCTAAATGCACAGCATGTATAAACTTGGAAATACTTGAACCCATTTAAATTTCAATGTCTTGTCTACAACGCATAAGAAAATATATTTTGGCAAAGAGATTGTGTCATGCATTTTAGGCTCTTGTTCTTGAAACTCCAAGAACAAACCTACTGCCTCCACATTCTACTCAGACGGAAACATACAGTACTTGACAAGGTTTGGCTGGGGTTTCCATAGCCTATCCCCTAATCGTACTTCCTCACCCTGTTTAACTAGATTTCAACTTGACTTTGGCTTTTTTTTTTATATACTTCTGACCAGCGCTTAAAGACTTGACTAGACAGCTTCCATATACAGAAAATATTGTTTAACGTAAATGGCAGAATTGCAATAGAGCAAAAGAAAGAACATTTCAGAAGGAACAAAAAGTCCATCTGTGTTTATTTTTCTCAATGCCTCAATTCTGAATTCTTAGGCATCAATTCTTATGCCTCAGTCAGACTGTTCTGCTAAAACGAAAGCTTGGACAACTGCCTTTTGCAGTTCCAGGCAGTGAATTTTAAACACTGTTTATGGCCTTTGTTATGGATTGTTTGGTTTACAACATCAGCAAAATGAATCCTGTAACTTGCACAAGTCTGAAAACACTGTCTTCACACCTGATTTTGGTTATGAGATATTTCATCCGTACCTGTTTTACTACTTTTCTGCTATGTTTCTTGTACTGCATGCAATTAATGCAATGCAGTACAAATTTACAGTACCTTCATCTGGACGGTTAGGTGGGTGGTTCCATAAAGAGCACACTTCTCATTTCAGGAGTTTAAAATCAGAGACAGTCAGGGACTAAAACACCCGTGTATGTGGACCAGCAGTTCAAAAAGTCTGAAGAGGAATAAGTGCACTCATGCAGATCAATTGCATTCTTAGGCACAGTATGTCCAACATATCCAATACCCTAAATAATGAGAATGAGGTGCCTGAACACATTATCCATGTCAATAAATAAAGGAAATCCTGTTGACTCATCGATGATTTAACACTAAAACTGTTGTCATGGTTTAACCCCAGCTGGCAACTAAGCCTCACACAGCAGCTCACTCACTCCCACTCAGTGGGATGGGGGAGCGAATTAGAAGGGTAAAAGTGAGAAAACTCGTGGGTTGAGATAAAGACAGTTTAATAAGCAAAGCAAAAGCTGCGACTGCAAGCAAAGCACAACAATGAATTCATTCACCACTTCCCATGGGCAGGCAGGTGTTCAGCCATCCCCTGGAAAGCAGGGATCCAGCACTTGGTTAGTTGTGAAGACAAACGCTGTCACTCTGAACCTCCCCCTCTTCCTTCTTTCCCCAAATTCATTGCTGAGCATGATGCCATATGGTATGGGATACCCCTTTGGTTAGTTAGAGTCAACTGTCCCAGCTGTGTCCCCTTCCAACTTGTATACCCCCAGCCTACTCGCTGGTGGGGTGGGGCAAGAATCAGAAAAGGCCTTAACTCTGTGTTAGCATTGCTCAGCAGTAACAAAAACATCCCTGTGTTATCAATGCTGCTTCCAGCACTAATCCAAAATATAGCCTCATACTAGCTACCATAAAGTTAATTAACTCTGTCTCAGTCAAAGGCAGCACAATTCCCCAGGACAGCCCAAAGCTTGGTCAGGTAGAAAGCCCAGCTCTTGGAAAAGTAAATGTTAGGCTCCTACCTCAGATGCTCTGAAATACCGTGGAATTCAATGTGTTAGGTGCATATTATCCATCAGTACAAAGCTATTCTAGTGCCTAATGGAGTTGTGGATTACTATTTTCTGACTGATGGACAGATCGCATGGGATTAGCCCTAATCACGTACTTTAAATGATGAGAATCTCTCCACCCAGCATTGAGCTAAGCCACACAAAACTGTGCTTCCACAAATCCTGGCAGAGTTTGGATAGGGAAGAATACAAATTAAGTAAGTCAACATGAAAGAAATATTCCTTTTTTCTAAATAATGAAAAATAAGGATAGGTCTAACTTCTTAGGTAGTGCAAATTTACGTATTTACAAACTCCAATTTAGTGCAAAACTAAACAGAAAATTCTGGGAGTTTAAAAGAATATGTGCTCGTTCCTCCCACAGAGGAGAAACTACATCCTCCAAATCACGTAGCTATTATATTTCATTAGACAAGTGAACAGTTTCGTTTTAGACATTTGAGTTCATATTCCCTTTAAATGCAAAGTCATATATTTATTAAAAGATATATTTAATTGTCAGGAAGCTGAATTTTGATCATTGTATTTATCATATTATCTCTCTGCAAATATGACACACCTGTGAGGTGGGCTGATGCCAACCTGATGAAGTTTAACCATGCCAAGTGCAAGGTCCTCCACCTGGGTCGGAGCAATCCCAGGCAGAGCTACAGGTTGGGCAGAGAAGAGATTCAGAGCAGCCCTGTGGAGAAGGACTTGGGGGTGTTGGTCTATGAAAAAATGAACATGAGACGACAGTGTGCGCTTGCAGCCCAGAAAGCCAACCGTATCCTGGGCTGCATCAAAAGAAGCGTGACCAGCAGGTTGAGGGAGGTGACCCTGTTCCTCTACTCTGCTCTCGTGAGACCTCACTTGGAGTACTGTGTGCATTTCTGGTGTTCTCAACATAAAAAGGACATGGAAGTGTTGGAACAAGTGCAGGGTTGGGCCATGAGGATGATCAGCGGACTGGAGCACCTCCCGTATGAAGACAGGCTGAGAAAATTGGGGCTGTTTAGCCTGGAGAAGAGAAGGCTGCGTGGAGACCTCATAGCAGCCTTCCAATACCTGAAGGGGTCCTACAGGGATGCTGGGAAGGGACTCTTCATTAGGGACTGTAGTGAGAGGACAAGGGGTAACAGGTTCAAACTTAAAAAGGGGAAGTTTAGACTGGATATGAGAAAGAAATTCTTTACTGTAAGGGTGGTGAGGCACTGGAATGGGTTGCCCAGGGAAGTTGTGAATGCTCCATCCCTGGCAGTGTTCAAGGCGGGGTTGGACATAGCCTTGGATGGCTTGGTTTAGTGGGAGGTGTCCCTGCCCATGGCAGGGAGGTTGGAACTCGATGATCTTGAGGTCCTTTCCAACCCTAACTATTCTATGATTCAATGTTTCTATGATAGAATATATCAATTTATTTTAATGGGAGGGATTTATTTTCTCAAACAATGTAAATCCAAAACTGAGGATGGATAATAAATATATAAAACCGAACTCTTAATGTTCATGCAAACTTCATACACATATAGCGCATAGCAGCTAAAACTCTGCAAAAAATAAGAACCTATTAAAAATATTTCCTTTAAAGCAATTGTCTACATTTAATATTTAAGTCTTAGGGAAAAATTAAAGCAACTACACTTTCATTGCATAACATTCTCATAAAACACTGGTAAGTGCTTCACTTCTGATAAGACAGCATGTATCTGTAATTTACTGCATTAAGGTACTAGCAGACGAAGGGACAAAGAAAATCATGTTCACAAAGATGAGAAAGATGCTGATCCAAAAATAAAAATATAACCCCAAAGAAATCAACAAAATTTCAAAATAAGCATTAGTGTTGCCCTATATAGTCTTCAGGTGTCATTGAAGACTGACTTTTCTCTAGTTATATTCTTTACCTCTACATTTTTCTGTCAGTCTAAATCTAGTCTTTATGCATTTCCAAATCAGATGGATAAAGCACTCCCAAGCAAGCAAAAGGGAGGAACCATATCAAAGACAATAAAGTATAACAGATAAAGACAGCGCTAGCTCATAATAATAAAATACAGGAAAACAACCCAATATTCACCAGGTTGCATGGTCTACAGATTGTAGTGGAAGAAAATATTCAGATACTAGTATGGAATTAAAATACTGTAGGGGAGCTTGAAAAAGCAGAGATAAAAGTTACATATTTACTTGAATGGATACAATCATTACGTATAGTTTGTTAGTACTGATGTGACATAAATAAAAACAGCAGTACAGAAAGCAACTATCTTGTAAAAAAAGAATTTCACTATGATACTGTATGACTTTTTTATGTAATTAAAACACTGTAGAGAATGACGCACACTTTGAGACATGCATGTGAAGTCCCCTTTAAGTGACTAATTTGAATTAGTTTTACCAGCTTAATTTTAGTTAATGATGATTTGCATTTCTGAAGATAGTTTCCTTCAGAATCAATTAAAAGAAATGGGCCTATTCACAGACAGATAAACTAGTTTGAATAAGAAACATTAGTAAGTCTTCAAGCATTACCTTTTTATTCAAAAATAAACTTTCCCTTAAATAAAATGCATACTTGAAAATATAAATTTAGCCAAAGAATCAAATGAATGGTTTATTCATAAAGAATGAAATTAAGTTAGTCTTAGGGGGTTTGCTTCTTTGCTTGCTTGCTTGCTTGCTTCGTTTTCCCCAGAATAATATGGTGGGTTTCAGGCAGTGGTTTTGGGATTTTAATTGCTTTATGGTATTGTGTAGGTGTGCCACTTGAACTAGTTTCCCATTAGGTAGTTTGAGGATTAGGGGAAGGAATGATCTAGTAAATTATACTTGCTAAAAGTGTACATTTGAATGAGCCCCACAGTATAATTTCATTGAAATTAAATTGAAAGAGGGGTCTGCCATTGCTATTTTATAGGAAAAAATATTAAATAATAAAAAGTAGTTATGTTTATATATGTCATGGTTTAAGCCCAGCTGGCAACCCAGAACCACGCAGCCACTTGCTCACTCCCCACCCTTCTTCCCTCCCCTGCTCCCGGAGGGATAGGAAAGAGAATCGAAAGAATGCAACTCCCACGGGTTGAGATAACAACAGTTCAGTAACTAAGGTATAACACAAACCACTGCTACTACCACCAATAATGATAACAATAAGGGAAATAACAAGGGAAGAGAATACAACCACTCACCACCCGCTGACCAATACCCAGCCTGACCCAGCAGCGATCTAACCCTTCCAGGTAACTGCCCCCAGTTTATATAGCGGGCATGACGTGCTGCAGTATGGAATACCTCTTTGGTTAGTTTGGATCAGGTGCCCTGTCTCTGCTTCTTCCCAGCTTCCACTCCTCCCTGGCAAAGCATGAGGCTCAGAAAGTCCTAGGTCAGAATAAACATTACTGAGCAGCAACTAAAACCAGTGGTGTTATCAGCGCTGTTCCCATGCCGAAAGTCAAAACCACAGCACTGCACCAGCTACTAAGAAGGAGAAAAATGACTGCTACTGCTGAACCCAGAACAATATGGGTTTTAGTGGTGAAGTCATCACAGAAAAGTAACAGAGCACGAAAGTGCTCAGGTGACAACAGTCTGAACATACAGTTACAAGCTAAGTGGTAACTCCATCTGTAAGGGACTGCAGAGGAATTTTGGTCATTACCTCCTTAGGCTGTAGGATTGAATTGATCCATGCTTTTGTCTGAGATCACGAACTGTACTTTCGGGAATATTTGTTAATTGAATAAGCACACAGCAAAATGCATATAAAGATTGTGTGGCTAACCCAAGAGTGAAGAGACACTTGTGATTTCAGATTGCTTCAGAAAACTCAGGCTCCACATAAGAGAGTATGACAAATTAAGTAGAGTCTAGAACCATGAAATACAAGATGGAACATCACCAAGTACAGAGATAAACACAGACTAATTTCTGTGCAGACCTGCAGTGTCTCACATGGAAGGCAGTGGCTCTATATGAAATGCATTTAAAAGACATAAAAGGGAGGTAAACCAGAGCTCCTTGGAGATTTAAAACTGATCTGAGTATGGAAATGGCAATGAGGATTAAAATGGCAGGCAGAAAAAAGAGCTAGCCTTTTTATGAGTTCACAGTTTTCTCTGTGCTCCTGCTGGCAATTATACTCCAGGGTGGCAATCAGTCATCAAGAACATCCAAAAAGAGTAATAACTATTGTAATGGAAGTTATTCCATTCATACTGTGTGATGAGCCTTTTTCATGATCCAGAATTAATTTATTCTACATCAAAAGTACTCAAATTATACCACACCAGTGTTTAAGCACAGTGAGACTCATAAACCTTTAGAATGGCAATTCAACTGCAGTTAAATGAAAGTCAGAGGAAGTTTAAGCTCATTTTAAACATAAGATACACTAACATTTATTTCGAACACTGGGTTGAATATATTGAAAGGTAATCTTCAACAAACTGAAGTCTATGGAAAGGCCATATATTTCATCTTTCTTTATAATGAAAAGCTAATCTAATTTATCAGACTGCTTCCCCAAAACCACTGCTTACTTCTTCTTGCTGCTTCTCATTAACTCTTACCTTCCAGACTCAAATGTGAACCATGTTGAGTCACGTCCATATCTCCTCAAAGAGCTCAGAGGCCACATGACCAACTTGACCTTGGCATTGTGGATGTCCCAGAGATAGATGTTTTCATGTGTGATCTGCATTGTACATTCCCCATAGATATCTAAATTTGGAGTAGGCATAAGATATACATTGAATCGTTCTGCAAAAAAAAAAAAAAAACAAAAACAAACAGAGAATAAGACATGGTCAGTTAAAGCAAGATTTTATACTGAGAAAAAAAAAATATGCCTTTAGGTATTGGTGGTTCAGAAATCAAGGTCCAGTTTCTAACTTTGAACAGAGGAGAGGATCCACTGATGTCTAAGAAGCCTTGCTAGTGTACATTGGTGGAGTAAGACTGAAACACCTTTCGCTGATGATCTGCATATGTCCCTCTGACATTATGTCCCCAGCAACTTAACTGAAGTCCTTTTTCCTCACATTAGGGTCCACAACTCTTTGCAAGTCAAAATTCACAATGACTTGAACTCTGACAGACAATTCTCCCTCAAAGAATAGAACTATAGGTATCTTGACAAACCATTGCTCCTTAAAAAGGCTGTACTTAAAATAGCAAACCCAAGTTTACTTATCAAAGCTTGTTAATAATTATAGTCTTTGTGTTCAGTTTTTTTATTTATTTGCCAAGTCATTATCTGTCAAATTAACAACATTTTAAATAATCTGTTGCTTTCTTGAAAAATCTGATTCAAAATGATATATTATTATGGTCATGACATCAACTGCTATCAGCTGCTCTTCCACTGCAAAGTGCACTCACTGTAGTAAGAGGCAAAGGGCATTAACAATTTTCTGAAGTGCCTGAATTGCATTTGATCTAACTAGCAATGCAAAAAGCATCCTTAAAAAAAAAAACAAACCACAAGATGATATAAAACACCATTAACACACATGGAAGGAATTACATCACAGCAATAGCAGCAGAATTTTAAATCAAAATGCAATTTTCTTTGAAGAATAACTAATTTTTGTATAGGTTGGTTCTATGAATAATGAAAATGCCAGTTAAATTTCAGGTTGTAGAGTTGAAAGTGCTAGCCAATATTTTAACTCTAAAGGCACTGAAATCTTAGGGGCTTAATAGCATAATACAGGAGATTGCAGCTCATTCACAACTTCCTCTCACAATTTTCTTTCAGTTTTGAAGCAGGATAGAAATGCAAAATGTTAATGCTACTGCACTGAAAGGTGTTGACAAAAAAGAACAATTTAAAGTACAAGCAAGTGCAACGCTCACTCAATAATCAGTACTGGGAAAATGTATTTTAAAGGGATACCTGATCAGAAATTTGTCTCTAACTACTTGATAAATGAATTACAGCTTGGTGTGGTACATTTTTATGCCACCATGTGCACCGAATTTTCTCATAAAATTTAGGAAGGAATTTGAAGTAACCAGAAGAGGAATAAAGTATGATAAATTTCTCTCAACAGTCAAAATAAGATGCAGCTTCCCACTGTTTGACATTCAATATCACGAATACTATGGCTCTATTTTTAAAACCTTTTATATATATATACAAACACACTTTTCTGAAAAGTCAGTGAAAATATTACAAATAACTGAGTTAATACAAAATATGTTAGAAATATGAATATGAGGAAGAGAGAGATAATACAGTAGCAACAGTTTGGCTGAAGAATTAATGGAAGCATGGAACTGCTCATGGGCAGTAAGAATCACTACCCTGCATAGCTAGAAGTAAACTTGCCACCCCCAATGCTATTCTGTTTCAGTCAATTTAATTTTGTCGTATTAATGACTCCCCAATTTATTCATTCAGTCTCATAGCCATTCAACCTCTTCTCCCAAGCTCTAATTCTCATTAATCACACTAATGACTGTTTGCCCTAAAAATTTCATTTTATGACTAAAGTCTAAAGTGCAAAACTCCTAATGTTTTGTAAAACCCATCTGACACAAAGCACAAATAGATTAGCATGTGCTTCTGAGATCACTGCAAAGAATTTCCCCTAACCCTCAGTGGATTGCATTGGGCACAACTCTAACCAAACGCCAACTAAAGTAAATGCAAGGACTCACACATGGGAGTATGAGTCGATGACTACATTGGGAAGGGAATGGTAGAGAACATGGTAGGTTGTACTTTGCAATGATATGATAGATAGATAGATGATAGATAGATAGATAGATAGATAGATAGATAGATAGATAGATAGATAGATAGATAGATGGATGCCCTTTTTCAGAATTGTCGTGGTTTAAGCCCAGCCCTAACTCAGAACCACACAGCTGCTATCTCACTCCCCCCCTTCATTCCTCCCGCTCCTGGACGGATGGGGAGGAGAACTGAAAGAACGTAACTCCCATGGGTTGAGATAAGAACAGTCCAGTAACTAAGGTATAACACAAACCACTGCTACTACCACCAATAATAATAACGATAGGGAAATAACAAAGGAAGAGAATACAACCACTCACCACACGCCGACCGATACCCAGCCCGACCCAGCAGCGGTCTAACCCTTCCAGGTAACTGCCCCCAGTTTATATACTGGGCATGACATGCTGCGGTATGGAATACCTCTTTGGTTAGTTTGGATCAGGTGCCCTGTCTCTGCTTCCTCCCAGCTTCCCCTCCTCCCTGGCAGAGCATGAGGCTCAGAAAGTCCTTGGTCAGAATAAACATCACTGAGCAGCAAGTAAAAACATCGGTGTTACCGGCGCTGTTCCCATGCCGAAAGTCAAAACCACAGCACTGCACCAGCTACTAAGAAGGAGAAAAATGACTGCTACTGCTGAACCCAGGACAAGAATCTGTGTGTCATGATGGTCATGCAAAAATGCCTAGGAGCTATGCTGGTATGCTTTTCTCATAAAAAATAAGTTTATGCTCCAGTTTTTCACAGTCAGGCTGTTACTCATTGTTACCTACTCTATTTGAAGCGAAGATGCAGATGACTGACATATCAGTTGGTTCACTTTTACATTACATGATATCACACAATACGTCTATGGGGAACAGTGTTACCATATGAGAACAGAACTCTTTCTCTTTCCCTGTCTTCAGCAACAGGGTGCCTCAGACAGCAGAGAAAATGGAAAGCTACAATTGTTTTCTGAAGTAAACATTAAACTGCTGTTTTGAAAGTACAGCATATTTCAACTTGGTTTAGGAATTACCAGGATACTCATGAAATGCTCAACTTCTCTGAAGTGTTTGAGGACATTATTGCATGAAGGGTATTCAGGACATATGGTATCCTCAAACTGTCAGGAGACATTTGCTGGCTGTGGAAGGTCAGTGTCTAAGGTGAAGTGTCACGGATTAAAGAAAGTATGTCTGATTAAACTGAACATCAGCTGCAGGGCAAAATCTAGTACAGTTGGAACTTACTCAAATTAGGAAGAAAAGCAAGTGTATAAATGTATATGTTGGAGAAGATCGAGGATGGATATGCTTCTTTCTGAAATAAAAATTAATACTTTTGAGTAGTGGGAAATTTAGGACATGGAAAGGTGCAGATACTATTAAATGATTTCAGGAATGTAAGGACCAATTTTTCCATTTCAGAAAATATTTAAAGGAGGTATCTAGATAACTGTAATACAATCACTAAATTTTGAGTGGCAAGTTTTGCCCTTGAACTTATACAGGCAAGAACAAACACTCATAGGCTAGATTTGGAAATCCCTGCTGAATTCTTTCATCAGATCTTTTCAAGCACATTGAACAGGACATTTTGCTTTTCTGTGGATCAGACACTATGTGCATATGAGCTTGATGAGATAATAACAGTTCACCTTATCAACCCTAACTATCCTATGATTCTATGATTCACTGGGTAGTAAGATTAAGTAAATAATTTAATGAGGGACCAAGAAAAAAAGGAGATTGAAGATACCAAACAAAGAGATACTACCCTGTTGGACAAGACAAGGCTGAGAATGAGCAGGTGCAGTTCCTCAGCATCCAGCATCACTATCCTTCTCCCTACTCTAAAATCTCTGACAGCAAAGTTCAGGGAGTGGGGGAGCCAGGATGAGAAAAAAAGTGCTGATATATTGCTACACTTATTATTCCACTCTTTCAATGTAACTGCTCTTTCCCATCTCCTTGAATAAGCAGAGCAATACTTCATCATACACTTTCTGCATGTAAAGGTGTTCAGCACTTAGGCTTTGGCAAGAATATGACCTTTAATAATGTTTTCCAGAGCACAGGAGCACAAGAGTCTTCGTTAAAACAAGCATATTGACTGAAACAGAGACTTGGCAGCGACTCTGAAAAACCCCTCAGCCTTTCAGCTCCAAGTCCAGCTGTATCGGGGAAGAAAAAAAATGACTGTGAGGCCCAATGATAATGGTTCTACCATTTTATCACCGGATTCCTTTGCCTAAGTCATCCCACTTAGAAAACTGACCAGACGACATTGAAATCTTGCAGTCAAGATGCCTTGTTTCATTTGAGCTTTAACGGGAGGAAAAAACACTTATAGAAGAGACAGGCAGGTTGGTGGGGTCTGTATAAGAAGAGGGTTTAAAAGCAAACATTCAGTTTCTCTCTGGGAAAAAAAGATCTTCCATCTTTGAGACTTCTGCTGCTGACCATCTGTGGCTAATTTTCACATGGAATGAGAGCTTTAAGTCTTAAAGTCAAGGCATTTTGGATTCATTCATATGTTGGGTCTATGAAGATGATTCTGTCCTGGTTTACACAGTGAAGAACCAGGACTCCAGAATTAATTTTATTCCTTTGCTTACAATTTTTCTGCTTTGCTTCCATTAAAAATGAAAACATTTATTAACATCTCAATGAACATATAAAGCATACCATAAATAAATTATTTTAAATTGTTTCACTGATAAAGAATAAGGTAGAGTATGAACTCTCACTGGATTAATCAGCCATTAAAACTGTAAAAACCTTTCTTCTCTGAATAAAGCTGGCTATGTTTGGTTTATGAAAAAGATACCAAACCCAAAACGACAAAAAAAAAAGAACCAAACAAACAAAAAAAAAACAACAAAAAACCCAGCCAAACCCCAAAATATAATAATGCATTAAGGATAACAGAAGATGAATAAACAACAAGCAAAATGCATTTATGTAATAAATCACTAACAGAGATTCTACAGAGTCTAGAAAATACCCCAAAACAAGTCATCTTTGTGAAAGTAATTACAAAGTCTCTGTGCTTTGGCTGTAGCCTGTAATCTCAATATGTAGCATAAAGAAATGACTCATAATCCTCTTCTGAGAATTCAAGGACGTTATTCACTATGAAAAGCTACATTTTTGCTAACAGAAATTAATGATGGTCTTTCAATTAAAACCTACAAATCAAGACTGCTGCACTGTGGAATATTTAAAAAAAAAAAAAAAGATTGTAAAACAAATGTTATGAAAAAGAAGAAAAACTTTACAAAGGAAGTAATTTTGTGAGACAATAATTTAAATATTAGGCAGGGAGTAAAAGTAAGAAATTAATTATCGTACAAACTTTACCAGAATTCTAAAATAAAAATTAGCTTCATAATTCATTAAAAAAAAAAAAAAATAGGCCAAAGCACCAGTAACACATAACAAAAAAGCATCATATTGCCATCACAGGCATGACACCTACAATAACGGAGCTACAGCACCAAAGATGGATCAGGCCTTTTCTTCATGTCGTGTTTTAAGCTCAGTTGTAACTCAGAACCATGCAGCCGCTCACTCACTCCCCCTCTTCCTCCCCCCTGCTCCTGGAGGGATGGGGAGCAGAATCGAAAGAATGTAACTCCCACAGGTTGAGATAAGAACAGTCCAGTAACTAAGGTATAACACAAAACACTGCTGCTACCACCAATAATAATAATGATAAGGGAAATAACAAGGGAAGAGAATACAACCACTCACCACACGCCGACCGATACCCAGCCCGACCCAGCAGCGATCTAACCCTTCCAGGTAACTGCCCCCAGTTTATATACTGGGCATGACATGCTGCGGTATGGAATACCTCTTTGGTTAGTTTGGATCAGGTGCCCTGTCTCTGCTTCCTCCCAGCTTCCCCTCCTCCCTGGCAGAGCATGAGGCTCAGAAAGTCCTAGGTCAGAATAAACATTACTGAGCAGCAACTAAAACCAGCGGTGTTATCAGCGCTGTTCCCATGCCGAAAGTCAAAACCACAGCACTGCACCAGCTACTAAGAAGGAGAAAAATGACTGCTACTGCTGAACCCAGGACACTTCAGTTTAAAAAATTGCTTTACTTTGCCCATTTTCTTCAGTGTTTATATCAGGTTTACAAGAAAAGTTTAATGGAATATGATTTAGTGCAAGTATTGAGCTATTATAGTGTTATCATTAAGCGTTCAAAACAGCTAGGAACAGAGTTCACCAAAAGGAAGCACTTGTTCTTAAAGACGGAACTTATTTGCACTGTACACACATAATGCTTTTTTAACCAATATTGTCTTAAATATTCTGGTTTATTTTCTCAGTAAACATAGTCTGACATTATCTACTGTCTTTTTGGATCACTTCTTTCTAATTACCTCCTTTTAAAAAGGAAAAAAATAGTGACATGGTGGAAATAGTGATATTTAACAACCAATCAACCAACCAACCAAGCATGAGCATGGACAAATTCTAGATATGGTAACAGGCAGGCAGGTAAATGTATTTAAAAAAAAAAAAAAAAAAAGACTTTTGTTGTTATATTTTGAAGTGTATTACAAATGCTTCTAAATGCATTAAGAGCTGGAAAGGAAGTTTCCAATTCTCCCAAATGAAGACACCATTCTGCATGCGAGATTTCTTTCCCTATCAGCAGCGTAAGAAACCTAAGGGATATGAAATGTGTGTGTCAGTATCACAGGATATTGCTTAGAAAACTACTTGTCACCGGTGCTATCAGATCCAGTGATATTGAATTCAGATTTTCTTTTCTGAAGTTATAACTGTTCATTATTACTTGTCTTACCATTGTATATACAGCTCCACTGCCATTATACTAAATTAGTTATCTGAATAGGATCATTTAGCCTTTACTGATTTTGATTTAATACTATATTTTTATTCTTTATCAAATAATCTAAATGGGCATTCATAAACAGTAAGAGATTCTGGTGTGAAAATAAATTTAAACAGAAACAAAAAGGATTGCTGCTATAGGGCTGAGGAACACAAATCACTCGGGTTTGCAGGAGAGAGAAGGTAAAATGGTTGGAGAGTAACAGAAGCTCCATTCCGAATCTCACTTTTATTGGTATCTGTGTATCATTGCAAACTAAGCAGCCATTAGTTGTGAGCCTTAAATGTAAAAAGGAAACCACCTAAGGGTCGTTTTCTACAGGACAGTTTACACAGCAAGACTTGCAGTAATACTTCTTGAAAGTAATAACAGATGAAATCCAGGGAGAAGCTTTCTGTTACTGATGCACTTTGCACAAGAATTGCCTAGATGTCTTCTCTATTCTTCCTGCAAGACACAATAGCTAGAGATCTCTGTTATAACCAGTGCAGATCTACAGTTCAGTTCTTTTAGCTATCACCACTGCAGAATTGCTTGGTGCTGAAGGGTCACACAACAGTACAACTACAATAAAATAGATCTCATGAGCACAAAACCCCATCTCTTTCCGATTGCTGCACTGTCATAAGTTTTTAATCTATGAATTCATAGTTTTTTAGCCACAACATTTGCACTCCAAACAGCAATATTCCCAGCCTTTGGAAGAGTTTTGAAAACCATATTACTGCATTTGTGTCACAAAGAATCAGGTGTCTTCCCTTCTGAAATCAAAAGCTCATCTCAGAACCACAACAGTGAGAGCAGGAAGATGAACAGGCTCAGATGTAACAAAAAGAGGTATTAGACAAATCCAATAAAGCAAATATATTTTCCTTGCCAAGTATTTTCTGAAATGTGAATCCTTGGATATAAAAAAATATAAGTAGCAATTTTTATGTTCCTAGGAATATACAATAATAATAATGAAAATCATTACAAATGTTGCAAACTGAAGGTACTGGCTACAGTGGTCACATACAGCTGCTAAAACACAAATCAATAAAACAGAAACCACACTGTTTTTTCCTGAGATAGCAAGTTTAGCTGTTCCCTTCAATGAATACCCTTACGAATACATAACATACATAATGAAAATGTCCTTAAGGACAGGAATAGGCAAGTAGTTAGATGAAGAACATAGTATAGTAAAAATATTATTGCCGATACACTAGGTTTTTTTGATCAAGAAAGTATATAAAATTTCAAACATTTGAGAAAATCCTTAGGGCAAAATAGAATCATAGAATCATAGAATAGTTAGGGTTGGAAAGGACCTTAAGATCGTCAAGTTCCATCCCCCCTGCCATGGGCAGGGACACCTCCCACTAAACCATGCCACCCAAGGCTATGTCCAACCTGGCCTTGAACAACACCAGGGATGGAGCATTCACAACTTCCCTGGGCAACCCATTCCAGTGCCTCACCACCCTTACAGTAAAGAATTTCTTCCTTGTATCCAATAATGATTCAAAAAAAGACACTGGAATTAATGGTGGGAAAGAGTGGAATTAAAAGAGGTGGGATTAATGGTTAATACACCTGTTCTTTTGGGATTGATGTTATTAACACCCTGTCATATCACAGAGATATCAACAGTATAACACCATTACTCAGTTGCTTTTAGATCTTAAAATGTAAAAAAACATAACACTTCTAAAACTGAAAAACCACTAGCACTGTAGTCTTTATGACAACGCAATCTGTGGTCTTGCTCAGATACTATGAGACATTTTTGTTCAGTGACCTGAAAGAAAGCCCTTGTATGGTTCAGGCAACAGAATGTGCATGAAACTAGATGCTGAGGCTTTATGATTCTATGACAGGTTATACAAACAGTATTCTCAAATCTCTGTTTCAAGCAAATATTAATACACTGACTAACTCGAGGAATTCTATGAAGATGACATACTTGAAAGAATATAATGAGTACTACAGGTACTATACTGGTGTACAGTGTTTATTTAACACACACACACACACACACACACACACACACACACACACACACGACTCCGAGAGTGACACGTCTGCCATTTTCACAAAGAGCAAGGTTTAGACATTTCATACAATTTCAAATTGGAAAATTAACTTTGGCCTTTCAGTTTCAGGTCAGCGAAAAGTCAGCAAAAGCTCAGTATACTCTTGACAGGTTTTTAGGTATCCTTGGAACTACAATTTTCCAGTTTTCCCTTTAAAAGCTACAGTATGGGGAAAAAGTACACAATTTTTTTTTTTAATCATAACTCACAAATTGATTCCACCCTTCAATTAGTCACCTTTTCCATAATATTGTCTGTCATGTGGGGAATGACGCTGCCAAGCTTGCAGAACAAGATAACATACAAACTGAAGTCATGGCTCCACTCAACTATTTTACTGAAGGAATCTGATAAAGGAATTTGAGATCAACTGCAGGTTCTTACAGCACAGCAAAATGAACAAAATGCTAGATTTCATACAAATAGTCTCTGTACTCTTCCCCCCTTCCAAGTTTATTAAAAAACTCCCTACACAGAATTTGCTTTGCTTCAAACAACTTTGAATTTTACAAATGCTTATTAAAATGCAGAATTGTGCATAAAAATTATGGGGGAAGAATGTGCATAGGTACCAGAATTACTTGTCTGAGATACTGTAACTAATGATTTAACAGAGGATGCTTGTCAAATATTTGAATTATAAATATTCAGCCACTTGGTTTAAAAGAGTATGTCTAATAATACCCTTCAAGCGCTCTTATTCATCTGATTTGTACAACAAATACATGCTTTGCTTCTTTGTTTCTTTTCACTTATTTACTTAGAACAATAAAGATGCAAATTACGTTCATATACACTGGTTGACAGCACTGCAATTAATTTCTAGTCTAAGGCAATTGAATCAAGACTAGTTCACACAACAGAACTAATCTATGCCTTCTGGAGGTCATGCGTGTGTAACTGGATCTCTTTCCAGAACAAGATGAAATGTAATATTTGCCATCTATGTCTGAAAGCTGCTGGACAGTATATGAATTCACTGCAGGAAGCTTGAGGAATTTCAAGCAATGTTTCTGCTCACATTACAGGCTTTTGATCATTTGTTCCCTTTTGCATTTGTGAAGGAGTTCCACCTGCTCACATACTTCTCTCTTCAACAGCATGCATATGAGTTTTATACCTATAGCCTATGAGCACATAGCTGATGGGATGCTTTGAGTAGTGTCTGCTCATTAGCACCTTCCTACATTAGTAGCTCTCCGTTTGTTAAGTATTTTGAGACTACAAATTAAGTCCTGTGTCTCATAGCTGGCAAAGAAATTCACAAACATTTTGAACTTCTTTCAAATTGCACTTGAACATGTCTGATGTTTGAAAAAGAATTCTTAAAGATTTCTCTATATTTTATGTCATTAGGTTCAGAGATGTCTGGACTCCTCTACAAAATTAATACAATATAATTAATACAGTGCTATTCATTCAATAATTTAACTACTTATTCTTGTTTATAATGACAGTTGGCTTGATATTTTATGACCACTGAGGCAGTTTATCACTTTGCTAAAAGCTACTGGATCTTGTAAAAGCTTCAAGACAGTAATAATTGAGAGCTGTAACAGAGAGAGGAATAAATGAGTACATTTTGTGGTACCATCGTGCTCATAAATAGGAATTAAATGAAAGGACAATCACAGATTTTCTTTTGTTATTGCAAGTACCATGCACTAGCATCCTTCCTGTACACGTCTAATCCAAAGTTCTGTTCCAAATAGTCTTCATATGAAGACTTGCAAGCTCATGCTTAATGCTGACTAGCATCTATCACTGCCCTTTTCACCTGTATTTGACAACATTTAGATGACCTTGAATTCATTATTTAAGACAGGTATGAGTTTACGTCTAATCCAAAGTTCTGTTCCAAATAGTCTTCATATGAAGACTTGCAAGCTCATGCTTAATGCTGACTAGCATCTATCACTGCCCTTTTCACCTGTATTTGACAACATTTAGATGACCTTGAATTCATTATTTAAGACAGGTATGAGTTTAAAGCAAATATGTGTTTTGCAGACCAAAGTAGTGTTGATATGTTCATGCTCTTTTAAAGGCTGTGGAACAACAGCTGCTGTTTCATTCTTCTTCACAGAGGCCATTGTTTCCAGAAGCAGAAGGGTTATAGCCATCATTTCCCATGACAGCAAAATGTGAATGCAAAGAAGACATGAAGTCATTCTATGTGTGCTATCTGGCAAGGAATTTAATCATCTTTATTTGTAGGAATAATAGGATTAAGCCTCAAAACCACATTCAAATGTTTAGCTATTAATGATATTACGTTTTAGCCAACAGTAAAAATCCTTACTACAAACACAAGCAAAGATAACATAGGACATTACCTAAGACTTGATCTAGGAGTGGTTACAGAGTTACTTACCATTTTGTTCTCTCTGGACTCCAGCAGCAAGCAAATCTGGTTCCCCAAGACTTATATCATTCAGCCTCGTTCCTAGACACTCCATGCAGAGATGTTTGCACCATTCCTCTGCCTCTAGCTCTGGAAAAAAAAAAAAAATGTTCATGTTAACATTTTTCTCAAAAAGTGTGAAGCTAAATCAATACCTTCTTACAGACCACCTTTATGACAATATGCTTCTGCTGAAACATAAGTTATTACCATAAAGTTGCACATGAATTACTTTGCCTTGATTTATGAACTTCTAAAAGGGTTTATGCTATTACGAATATTCCATTTTCAAATTTGGGGATAGGAGATGGAATTAACAAAAAAGAGAAAAGAGTATTGAGTTTTCAAGGCTGTATTATTCCTAGTAACCCTTCTTGAAAGAAAAATGCAATTTAGAAAAACATTACATATAGTATCTGAAATATTATTTTCTGCTTTTTAGGTGAATTTGAACTGTTAAAGCACTTTCTAAATGTTCTAGACCATTTTTCCAGGCAGAAAGGAAAAAACAGCAATGAAAGAGATCTTCAAACACAAAACATTCTTCTCTGCTGTACTGAATGGCTATGCCTGTCAGATTAGTTTGAATAATTAATTTCTTCAGTTCTGTTCACCTTCTTCTAGTCTCAGAGAAATTTGGGCACTAGTTGGTACATCATTAAGTTCAAAACCTCCTAGTACTTTCTGAGTCCTCCATTGCATCCCACTGACATACATCTGAGAGCTTCCTATCTGCCAGTTTATCAAGACATAAAGCCCCCAAGGCATAACCCTCCGACACACTACAACAGTCCTCACTAAGACACCCAGCTTCATCCTACCCACTTCTCAAACTTAACATTACAATATCTCTGGCACTGATCAAACAAAAAATCACACAGTGTGAAACCACAACTAATAAAAGTCATACAACTAGGCTAGCTGTCTTTTACTACAGGATATGCTTCACCTAAGGGAAACTTCATGGAGCAGCTTGGCACCAGGCACACACAGAGCATCCATTGTCACAGTCAGTCTATATCTGATCATCTTTAGGAGTGTGTGACTCCAGTCATCTAGACACGTCTCTATTAAATTGCCACAGTTCTTTCGTTCCTATTTTTGGGGACATCTGGAAAATACTTTTGTGACAATCGCTCCAACATAATGTTGAAATTCAGAGAGAGAAAAAAATGCTGCATTAAAGCCCTGAAACATCTAGTGATGATGACTCGCTGTAATTAGTGAAAAATTATATCCAAGAAAAATCTTTCCATGACTAATTGGTACAGTCCTAAAATCCTCGCCTGGTTAGGCGTAGGTCTCAAGTGATAGAAACATTTGCTAACAGAACGGGAGACAGGCATGCAATTCCAGGTTTCTAAAAACCTGTGTATACCCTCCTTCACTCAGGACTCTGAATACTCCAGGAACAGATTGTTCCTGAGTTATTCTGCCTATCACCTGACCAAGTTCCCAGATACATAGTTCAAATGATAGAGCCTGTTTTGGGACTTTTGCGAGCCAAATATGGTGGTTGTCCCAGGAACACAAACAATTTGGGGGACTTCTCCAGAGTGCTGAAAGAATAGTGGTTTCCTTAACCCTTCCTAATTTTTTGTGGTCATTGTCCCAGGACACAGGTCCCCAAAGTTAGTCTTCTCATAACATGCTCAGCTTCTGGTGGTAAAAGGCAGAACATTCTGACAGTAATATGGAAATGACATTTAACTTTGTGAAAAGAAAACACTGAGTTAACAGTGTACTGGTCCTTAACACTTCTACATTCTACAGGTACAGCCTCCTTGATGGAAGTAAGGAGAGAATAGGCATATTTCTGGACATTAACAAAAACTTAGGGCTTTTAAAAGGTGTAAGATGAATTTGTTTAAAAGCCTACCTCCAAAATCCATCTTCTGCTCATGCATGAATAAATTTCCCTCCTTTTTCCCTGACTCTCCTTCAGCCTTTGTAATTTCCTTGGATATTTGTGAGGTCTGTTGAACCAGAGCCATACCTTATAAATCAGACCGACCCATGGAGAGGGCTTCAGTCCAGGGAGATCGTAAAAGCGGACCACGAGATGTACTGCCACATTCTGGGCACTGAGAGTCAGTGCACCAGCACATGAGTAAGTTAAGTCCCCCTCCCTGGAGGTTTTCCACTGAGTCACCCAACATCTGCTTCCAGCAACAGATAAACTTCGGGGAATTAGTGCAGAAAGGCTGGTAGCTCAAAGGTGACAGTGCAAAAATAGTCCAATGCTCCCACGTTTCCTTATCTCTAGCAATATTTTTTCTGACTAAACCAGAACAATATTTATGCTGACAGAATGCATAGCTCTGTATAAAGCCTACAGTTTTTCATGGAGTGTGGTCAGCATTTAACATATTTTACATATTTTACAAAATGTGCATTTTATTACTTTCATTATGCCTCCACACAGATTAAAAGGGTACATTTTTGAAATGCAGAATGAGATTGATAGTAAAAAAACACTAAACTAACCTTTCTAATTTTACCAACATCTAAGGATAAAGGAAAACATATTGGCATTTCCATAAATCCAGCTTAACATCAATATACATTCAAAACAGGGCTCATGTAAAAGCAGCATGTTCTATTTATATGTATTCTCACACCACATTTCCAGGAGCGATTTGTTTCTGGAAACAAGCAAAAAAACCCATTGTTCTAGAAAGCAGTTGCTTGTAAGAGTCTTTGTTTTTATCTTCTCAGTACACTTAACTCTCTCTATTACAGGAACATCGAGATCCTGAAAGGCAGGATCCAGAAACTGCCTTTCAGAGTGTTTGGCAGTTTAATTTAAGTGGCTGCTTCTTAACTGCCACATATTTATGATCAGACCCAGATTAGACCGTTCTCCAACAGCCACACAGAAGAAACTTATCTTACTTATCTTACTCTGAGCATTATAAGATAATGGCTATATTTTGCACAGTGTGGGCTATAACATACATTATATTGCCACAAAACTCAAAATTTGTATCTTACAAAAATGACTGACTTTTAAGACTACAGAAAATACAGTTTCAATGCAGAACTGAAATATCTTTCCACAGAACTGTGAGGATTTGTGTCTGCTGTCAGAAGCATCAACATTACCTACAAATGTATTTGGAAGGTCAAGGGTATGAGGATACTGTGTGAGTTAGTTTTACCTAATGCATCCTGATAGTTATTGCCTACTTGCAAGGGATTGCCTTCAACCTTTTCCTTGACACACACATGGCATATTCTTTAGAAGCAGGTGAGTTACCTTTCAAAGCCAAAGCAATATTTCTCCTTTTCATCATGTGTATCTAAGAAAGCAGTTCAACATTTTTTTGCAAAAGGTCTATAGAATGCTTTGTGCTTCTGGATCAGAAATTAAATATTATTATTTTAAAAAATGTTATAATGTATAGCACACTGTCATGGTTTAAGCTTCTCAGCCACGCACAGTTTTGCTCACTCACTCACTCCCCACTCTTTCTTCCCTCCGCTCCTGGAGGGATGGGAAGGAGAATCGAAAGAATTGCAACTCCCACAGGTTGAGATAAGAACAGTTTAGTAACTAAGGTATAACACAAATCACTACTGCTACCACCAATAATAATAATGACAAGAGAAATACAAGGAAAAAGAATACAATTGCTCACCACCCAATACCAAGCCCGAGAAAGCAGTGCACCCCCCCACTGTGCACACCCCACCACCCTTCCAGGTCTCTGCTCTCTGTCTTTACATCCTGGACATGACATGCTGTGGTATGGAATAACCTCTTTGGTTAGTCTGGGTCAGGTGTCCTGTCTCCTTCCTCCCGGCTCCCCCTCCTCCCTAGCAGAGCATGAGCCTCAACAAGTCCTTGGCCAGCCTAAACATTACCAAGCAGTAACTGAAAACACTGGTGTTATCAGCGCTGTTCCCAGGCCGAAAGTCAAAAACACAGCGCTGCACCAGCTACTGAAAAGGAGAAAAATGACTGCTCCTGCTGAACCCAGGACATACACAAAGGCATCTTTAAGAATTACAGGTACTATGTCACAAAACAGACATACTACAGTTACTTCTTTATTTTGATTATATGCATATATTGAAACAGATGAAATATTATAGTGGCACCAAGTCATAAAACACCATCAGCAAAATTTTTCTCTTTAATGCATGTAGATTAGATTTATTGGTGGCAAATGCTGAGTTTTCAGTCCTAAGTGCTACTTGTCATTGAAAAATTTAGTTTCCTTTTAAGATAACTGAATTCTTGGACTGAATGATTAATGGTAAAGCATGCCGTCACAGCTACAAATAAAATCCAAATACTTGCATTTTCATCTTTACTGTTATTCAATTATAAAATGCTGCTGGACAGATGTCATGAGGTGAGCTAAAGTACAGAGATGGGATACCTTAATTAGGAATTGTTTATTGCATAGGAAATATTACCGGGAACAAATCTGTAAACTTGCTATCTGAAAACAGACACCTTGTTATTGGCAGTATTTTCCTGCAGTTTAACTGATCTTTGAGTCATGCTGAGGTTATTTCTACTTCATTTCCCAGGTGATAAAAATGGTGCTGTACCTAGTCCAACCACTGAAGTAGTGTAATACAAGTATGTAATACCACAGGATGATCAATGGGTTTGTTAATATAATAATGACGATGAAATAATATCAGCAAAAGGTGCTAGAAATCTAAATTTGTAATAATGAAAGAGCTCTTCTGCCTCTTACAGTTTAAAATAACTCATGTTGCACAACATACTCTACAGGGAGGGGGCGGTGTGGCAGAGATACAGGCACACAGATATATTTCACTTCACTGTCCTTAAGAGATCCTCCAGATCTTTAAGGCCAGGGGCAGAATTGTTTTCAGATTCTTAACGTAGGGAGCACTTTGTGTGTGGACTAAACCAAATACCTTCTAAATTCTGAAAACTTCACATTCTTTCACATTTACCTCCTGTGTTCTCATTGCACAATCCTGTCATCTCCCACCACAAGAAGTTGAGAGCATAGCCTGAGATACAGCCCCGAAGAGGTGACCACTCCTGCTCAGTTCAGCTTTTGTCTCCAACAGCAACATGATTTCCTGCTCTGGAAGCCAGTGCCCTCCATTCCAGGAGATCCCTTCCATCACTTGCAGCAGCAAATTATTGCATTCATAAAAAAAAAATCACACAATTCAAGCACAACTCCTAAAGTTTAAAAACAAAGATGAGGAAGTTTGTCTCTTCCCCTTCTCATGCAGCCCATATAAAGTGATGTGACCAAGGATTTAAGTTGGAAATAACACATATGCAATGTTACAGAGGGACAGCAAACATTGTCCTTGTGCAAATCAAGAACCTCACTTACTTTATGAGCTTTCCCTAATGTCAAACTGTATAAACCGAAAATGTTTGTCTCTCCTTCCCTTTAAACTTCTCTAAGAGGTCCAAATCCAGCTGAATATTCTTAGTCTGAATTAAAGTGGAGAATTTTTCCTGTTTGGATTAGTCCTGACAGGACTTAGACCTCATAATCTCTACTAAGAAAGATGGTGCAGGAAAGTGCCAATTTATCACTTCTAAAAATCACTCAGCCTTAATTAGAAGTTAATAGGAAAAAATATGATAAAATTCTCACAGGACTGATGTGGTATTACACTGTGCCACATACAATATATGCAGCAACTTAATATCTTTTTTTTTTCACTAGCAAATAACACTACTGCCTGTAGGCATGTAATTCCTTATAAAAATCAGTAATACCTTAGACCCCACTATCCTTCACCAGGATATATATCATCCTTTGATGATTCAAATATTATGCTACTTAAAATGTTATCTAACGGTATCTTCATTACTTAGGGGACATCACACACTCAGATACAAATGCAAAGCAACTTTTGCTCAGCAGAATATATGGAAAATTACTTTGTGTAATAACATGTACTACTGATTAACATGGATATGCATGAATTTGGCAAATTTTTGTTAAATGACAACTAGGAAGCAATGAAGGGGATATGAATTCTATTTAATGTATAAGAACAGAACATTAGTCTCTGGACTGAAACTTGCTTTCAAATTAGATAGTGGGCTGCAATTCTGAAAGCAGTTTTGTTATTTAAATTATTTTTTATTGATTAATTGTATTTTAACATACTTTATAAGACATGGTGCTCGCATAGAATGTTTGCTTTCTTTGAGTTTCGACTGATGTTGCCTCCAAGAAATTTTTTTTTTATTTTTTACAACTGTGAGAAGTGCCCTGTTATTAGAAAAGTCTAAATCATGGAAACAAAAAGACAAAGGAAATGCCATGAATTAAAATCACAAGATCCTTAATTTTTTAAGTATCTTCAGCTATCAAAATGAATGTTTACTTTTGAATATACCATCAGTTTAATGACTTACTTTTCTCTGTACTGAGTATTACAGATTTTTTTTTTTTAATAAGAAAATATTGAACAATGCATCAGTCGAGCTGAATGAATAGTTATGGAATATGAACACATACAATTCTGTCACTTTAACTGTTGGTATATTTTGCTAATGTACTTTTTTAACTGAGGGAAGATATAGACTAAGTATTGCACTGAAAGAAACTTAATTTTTTATCATTTGTTATTTTCAACTTGTGTTGGCACAAAGAAAGCACAGTTAATTACAATAATTACCAAAAGACATTTATTAGCTATAATAAAATTATAACTGATATTTCTGACAAAAATCATCTACACTTACCTGGAGATGCTGCAAGATATATCACAAACAGGGTTCTGATAATTTGAATTTGTGCATGTACCTGAATTTGCAAATAGCCAGCTGTGTATCCCTATTGGTATCAAGGTATATGAAAACTGACGTTTTCCTGACAATACCCCCTTCATTTCTGCAAATCTGATCAAAAGTGTCAGCTTGAATAACAAGCACTCAGGTACTAGACCATCTACTATCTTGCCAATAACATAAACATGTAAAATGTTAAGTGAATGCTTTAAAAGGCAGTAACAGTATTTAAAAGGATTTATCATACTGATGTTACTCTCCATTAAACTATTTCCCTAAAATAGAGTTTAGTACCACAGAGTATGTACTCTAACCTACATTGTTGCTCCTTTCCAGCATAAAATTGCACTGAAAGGGCACCCTTCAGCCAACACTTAAAGGAAATGCCCTGTAATGCTGACTAGCAGCCCCTAACCAAAGTTAAAGCAGTAGTAAACAAAGAGTGCTGCTTAAGAATGTAGTTTTCGTACAGAAACTGAACACAGACCTGTTTAAAAAATCGAGAATGTATGGGAAAATGAAGAAAAATAGTTACATCTACAGGAAAATTATTTCCTTTGCTCAACACTAATGTCAATGTAACCATAGGACATTTGTTTTATTCTTTAATCACTTTACTTAGTGGTTAGTCCTACATACGCTATTTATGGGATAAATTAGTTCATGAAGGTAGATTTATAGGTATCCTCACAGCTCGTGTATTCCACTTTACGGTGTGGACTAGTGAGTCATTACACTATAAATGTTTATGAAGGATTAGTATGTCCAACAGATCAGCAGTGAGCTGATACAGCATCATTACTCAAAAATAGCCCTAGCAAACTTTTGCTCTCAAGTCAAACTTTCTTTCAAGTGCAAAGGAATAATTGTGAAAATCTGCCTGAACATCGAAGAAACATTTACATTTTTTCTGAAGCTAATGGGCCAGTTACAAGAATCTGGCATGGGAATTAGACAGCTTCCCAGGACTGTCAATCCATACCTGCTTCAACAGTTATTAATATTAAATGACAATGGCATAAAAGTAAAATAAACTCAGGCACCTTGTCTGTAGGGGGAACAGATATCAGTCAAGTATCCAAAAGGGTCTGTCACCAGTAATGTAACACACAGAGGATGTTGTCACATCAACTTATGCAGCTCTCCCATGACTGGCAGTCAGCAATAGTATTTTTCTGGTTTAAAACTTCATAGTTTTTCAGAAACAATGGTTTCATTCTTGGAAAAGCTATTAGGCTTTTTTTTTTTTATGCATGGGAAATTTAATACCCTCTGTGTAAATATTAGCGTGCCCCTTTCCCATTTTCAAGTGCTTAATTTACAGTCTAGTAAGAGGATCCATACCCAAACAAAGCAGTACAAATCCTAAGGTTCATTTTCATTTAACTTCTTTTCCCTTTTTTCATGTTCAAAATAGTTAGATTCATCTATCAACCACTGACAGATAACTACTGTTAGATAAGGCAAATAATTTAGAAGGCGTTCTTTTCCTATACAAAAATCAAGGTGACGATAAGCACAGTTTCAATACACGGAAATAAAAAGTATGTACCATTGCCACTATATGCTTCATTGCTTTTATGCCTTTGACCACATGACTTTCATTCCAGTCATCTGAATAGCTTCTGCATTAAATGAGTAGGAGCAGACAATGAGTAACAGACTAGGAGGTCTTTGCAACCTCCCTTTCTTCCTTTCTTTGGCTAAACATGTCTGACTAGAGCAAGACTTCTAGCTGTGAATATTTAGATCTACTAAACAGGGTCCCATTAGGGCTGTGTATGAAAGGCAGGATTAGTGTTGCCCCTCTCTAATGCTGCAAAAGTGCTAGAAAAACTTTCCTGCATGGGGCTACATGCCACTTTCAAAATAAGAAACCTCTTGAAAGAATAATTTGTCTTTAGTTTTTATTGCTCAAGAAATACCGCATTTTCACCAAAACCTAAATAACCCTAGTGTCGTAAAGATATGAATCCTTGCTATTATTAGAGCTAACAAACATGATTTTATGACATTGGAAGTGCAAAGAAACTCATTCAAAGCAATTACAGACAATTTCTGACTGAAATGATCTGTAAGATCATAACAGTGTGGTATGTGCTTCACTTGCATTTCAGCTGCATAAAAACTTACTCTCAGGCAGAAGAAAGTATTAGCCAGAGATGACTCAGCTATATTCTTAGTGGATTTTAATGTGATACTACTGAAATGAAGAAAAAAAATCTTAAAGGTTCATAGTCTAGTGTTAATAGCTAAGGAAACATAATGAGAAATATCTTTCTCAAATTTCAATCTGCAGAATTTAAACCCAAAGGGTATTTTTTTAAAAAATTATGAATTCTTTGCATTCTTACTCTCGTTTTACACTTGTATATTTTATTCTCAGTATCGAATGGGTCCCTGCATTTGGTGCACATAACTATTATTTTAATCAGAAAATGCTTTATGAAAATAGACATTCTTTGAATGTCTATGAAAACACATGCTTTGCATTCAGGCAAAACCTGTTGCAAATATTAGTCTCCTAAAATAAAACTGCATCTAAGTTATGCCATTTTAGGTTTTGACATACACCATTGATACCTCTACCAACACGATCTTAAGGAAGAGATACATATGGCTGCTTCTCCATTTTTCTTTTTCAATGCAGGGGGACACTTCTAAGATTCAGCACAGCAAAACTATGTCCTTTGCTGAACCACGAAAACAGCAGATAGTTCCAACTCCAATTATGTGTAATTTTCCTCCAAAGAAAATCAGAATAAGTCTTGATGAATGCAATCTTACAGAACATACTGAGATTAAATCATTTGAAACTTCAAGAACCCTGCTGAATGATGGCTTAAGGCCATGTTAACTGGAGACTCACTGATGAAAGATTGTTTTATTTCAAATCTTTCATCCTTATTTAAGCGTAAACAACTCATCATGAAAGTACAGAGAATGTTTAAATCTAATATTTTGAACCATACAAAGCAAGAACAGCACAGAAAGGTTGGGATTTACTTTTGTAAATCAGTGGTGCTGATTACAGTGAAAAACAGTATCTGAAGATGTAGCTCTAATTTATGCATAGTGGTGAACAATTGGCCACTTACAGCTTAATTGCAAACTGATTTATAAACACACAAAATACTAGAGGGCAGGGATAGATGTCCTTTGCTTTATGGATTCATACACTAGCAAAGGCCAGTTTCCTTCTGTGTTCCTTCCTTGGACTCCAGGCAAAAGTCCTCTCTGGTATCTCTTATGACCTAGGCTAAATTCAAATCCAGGATCTCTGTGGCTGACCTCATAAATGGAGAAAAAAGCTAGAAAACAAACTATAAACAGAAATGGATTATTAACAGTAGGGATGAGAAAATGGATAGCTGTCACTTCAAAAGTAGTTATTTTCCACCATAACTGCACTCAACAAACAAATAACAGTACAATATATATGCTGCCATATATTTTTACTTATTTTCTGCATTGATGGTTTTAAATGAGGAAATGGATGACTTGAATGTTGCTCTTCCTTCAGCTTGAAAACTGTGCCCTACTCCTAAGCTCCACTGCCTTAAAAAATGAACAAGAAAATCCCCAAACCTTGATTTTGTGATATGTGAGAGTAACCAGAGGTTTATTGACCTACTACTCACAAACAGATTAACTTGACAGCAGTGTTTTTCCTGTTACAGTGTTACAATGAGATCACAACAGCAGCCAAATCACAAAATGCAACCAAGGGTATAATTATGTCTTTTTTTCTGAGTCAGAGAAGGACAGGTAGACACTTATTATCATTTACATTTTCATAATAAGTCCTAAGATAAGACTTCACATAGAATCGCTATAACTTTTCAAAGTAATGAATCTGTTTCCATGCCCCAAACTAGAATATAGGAGACTGAAGCACACATGAAAGAAACTTGTTATAAAAATGATAGTGAAATTTTGGAGAAGCACTTAGCTAGAAAGAGAGAATTTTTTTTTTGTTTATATTAGAAAAATTGCCATCTTCTTCTACTCCCTTGATTAGATATCTCATTAAGCCCATGTATAAAATGCTTGTAAGTACAAAAAATAAAATCTGAATGAAGGTTTTTACATATGCACTACTTAGAGTTATAAATTTGTAGTTTTTCTTCAAGACCTCCTTTAAAGACATTATTTATTTCTTCTGAATGCATAATAATCTTCATCAGCATACATACAAATTTTTTTACATGCTGTCGTCTATTTGATTCACAAGGGAGACAAAAATTATAGATATGTGACCTTACAAAATTAAAATGATTTAAAATCTCCTAATTCATGGGCTACCACTATTTTCTCAATTTAGCACGCATGTAGATCCAAGCCCATAAAGTAGTTTGACATAATCACATGCAAAACCATACAATTCTTTTTTCAGCTTTTCCCTACTTATATTTTCTAGTATTATATGATCATAGATTTTAAAAATAAACCGTTAGAAATTAAGATATTAAGTCCTTTTGCTTAGATTGTTGTCATACACTATTAATTTTTATTATACTCATAACTGCATTTTAACTAAACAGCAATTTTTTAATAGAATATGAATTCAAGGAAATCTCCAGATATCAAGAAATGTATAGCAGGGCATTGCATTTGAAGGACTAGCTAATGATGTATGGAATTCTTAGAATTCCTCTTTAGTTGGTCCTTAACCACAGTAAATTACATTTTCATCTAAGTCATATTTCTACAGATAATTAATAAATACTTCTCAGAAAAAGAGCATAACTGTCAATGCCATATGGAAAGAAAACTAGTTATACTTAGCACACACTCAGGACTTACACAGGAATTACTGTTCGATGAACACAATACATAGAAGTGACATATCTGAAAAATGCTGATTTGTATTTTATTGCTGATAAGTAACAGCAGCAAGGACAGCATTTATTAATGGGGGACTGCTGCTGTACCTAGTGACATATACTGGGAGAACTGCTTCCTGAACCACATCTGTCATTGACATTATACTGCACTTGGAAAAGATTCACACTGTCACAGGGCAAAAATATTTTGAAATAATATTGGCTTTCTGAGTTTCCTGCAGTAATTCATTTCCTATCACTAGAGAGAATAGAGGAGAGAAATGTCAGACACCAAATTTAATTCACTTCTCAATTTTTAAGCAAAGTGATTGTAAGCTATAGTAAAGTTTAGGCTAACCTCCTTGCACATTCAAGCAAACTTACCATGGTAAGATGGTTGATGTCTAGAATACAAAGCACAAGTTACACAATCAGACATTCTGTCATTCTTGCTGTATTAATGTTTATAGGAGCATACCTGACACAGACCTGACTTTCCTAGATAGGCTAGCTTCATTATCTAGAGACTTGTCCATTAGCACATTCAAATGTTCCTTCATTTTACATTTATTAGCTATATTCATTTTATATGCCTGCAGCAAATTCTCTAATTTGATTATTACAATTTCTAGGTCCAGTCAAAATTATCTACAACACAACCTAGGCAGAAAAAAACAGCCGTAATACTGACTTCATGTTTTATTTATGGTATATAAACCTCAGTTACAGGATTGATCTATTTTTTTTTTTTTTTTCCTTGGAATTGAAATGAAATACTAAGCTACTGAGAGAGGTTTGGCCAATGAAGAACTTCTAAAGAAACGGGCAAATAACTGGGCAAATGCCATTTTAAAATGAAATGGATTGTTTTCAAACAGCAGTCCAAAGAACTCTTTGGGGGACATGTTACAAAGTACTTCCCATTTGCAAACACAGAGATAATACATACTAGTGAGCCATTGTTCTATTTGGAAGATGATTAAATGATCACCTTGCTGACAGACTTGTCTCCTTTTCCACTTCACTAACTCAAAGTTTGCTTAATTTTTCTGTTAGTCAACAGGCCTACTTTTTTTCTTAAATTTGGAATTATTTTAAACTATGTCAACTTTAGAAACAAATGATGCTTCATAATAGACCAGCTTATATGGTATCATTAATAGAAAAATAAAAGTATTATGTCTATATTTCAACTGTAGAACGAAGGAAAAGCTTGGTTGCAAAAACAAACGCAGAACTTGAGATTAGTTTTCAACTTTACCTTACGTGATCATAAACATGCAGGCTAATCACTCCTTAATGCAACCCAATAAAGTGATAGTCTCATGAGAGTTGCTAATAAGTTTATGGTGCTGCAGTTTTTAAAAACTTCACTGCAAAATTAAGTCTGGATACAGATACAAACATGGAAAAACTAAGAAATGTCCTACATTTTCAAAATGTACAGCTTTCCAGAAAGTAAATGGATCTAGATTTCTACCATTTGGAAACAGACCTAGGTTCCTCATAATTCTAATTAATATGCAGCTTTCACCTCAAAGTAAAGCTCAAATCTTCAGAAGATACCAGTAGACTAGTACATATATATTTTACTAAATATGAGGCCTAAGCCCCTAACACATTCCAGAACACTACATGAATGCATTGTTACAAGAAAAATATTAATACAGTTTGGAAGTATTTACATTACTTTTGTGAACAGAATTGTTGATTCTGTCTTCGCCATGGCATGTAGAAGAACTGAAATGGGTGATGGGTCAAATACAGATTAGTCAATCTGAATTAAGGGAAAAAAAAAAAAGCAGCTAATATGAAGCAATCCAACCCTTGTTTGAAAGAATGTCATCAACTGTCACCCTAGGTTGTCATCAAAATCTGTCAAACAGCACTGCAAATTTTATCCACCAAACACCTGTAAAATTTAAACCTAATATGGTGTTTATTCTGCTTTCTGGAACATTTACAAATTTGTAAAAACTGGATCTAAAGCAAAAATGAAAAAAAGTTCCCAAATAAAAATATAAATTTTCTATATTTGACTGGCTTGAGAGCAGTCCTAAAGAGGACTTGGGGATGTTGGTTGACGAAAAGCAAAACATGAGCCAGCAGCGTGCACTTGACGCCCAGAAAGCCAACCATATCCTGGGCTGCATCAGAAGAAGCATGACCAGCAGGTCGAGCGAGGTGATTCTCTTCCTCTGCTCTTGTGAGAACCCACCTGCAGTACTGTGTTCAGCTCTGGGGCCCCCAACACAAGAGGGACATGGAACTGTTGGAGTTAGTCCAGAGAAGGGCCATGAAGATGACCTGAGGGCTGGAGCACCTCTGCTATGGAGAGAGGCTGAGAGTTGGCCTTATTCAGCCTGGAAAAGAGAAGGCTCCAGGAAGACCTTATAACAAGTCTTCCAATACCAAAAGGGGACATACAAGAAATTTAGAGACAGACTTTTTTACAAGGGCCTGTAAAGACAGGACAAGAGGGAATGCCTTTAAACTGACAGAGGGACGATTTAGATTAGATATTAGGAAGAAGCTCTTTACTGTAAGGGTGGTGAGGAACTGACACAGGTTGCCTTGAGAAGTAGTGGCTGCCCCATCCCTGGAAGTATTCAAGGCCAGGGTGGATGGGGCTTTGAGCAACCTAGTCTAGTGGAAGGTGTCTGCCCATGAGAGGGGTCGGAACTAGATGATCTGTAAGAACCCTTCCAAACCAAACTATTTTATAATTCTGTGATATTTTCATATCAAATTTTTATACCAATGGTAGATGTTTCAGCAGAAGGGAGAAAAGTAATATATTTGCCATCATTAAAATCTCTACTTTCCTTTAATATTTTAAATAATAATAATTTGCACATTAATACATTATTTTATAAGTTTCAAAAGCAATTAAAAATTAAAAATAGATTTAAGTATAAACATCTAAAACCAAAAATGCAACTTTCAGTGAAAAGCTGCTCTTTATTGTTTTTTGTTTTTTTTTTTTTTTCAGTTATTAACTTCAGTTTTAATCTCAGATTACCTTGTAAGGCAGATTTAGTAGCTTAGTTTAGAAGCAGTTGAAATTTCTTAAAACAGAACTTCAAAAGCAGCAATGCTTTAGGGGAGAAACTGGAAAAAGGAAAGCTTTTTTTGAACTATAAGGTTCATTTCACTGTACAGATTATGAAAACATTGTATGAATGTACCTGAGCTGCAGTGACAGAAGACATGTTCGTATTTTCCTGTTTCAGTGCAATCTTTGTATAGAAAAGACTGAATTGCAATCAATGTCATATTGATTTGAAGAAGAGCAGCATACTTTGGGCCACTTTTTAAAACCACACTACTATAAAACTACATCAAGAAGAGCACTGATTGTGACTGATAAAGCTTTCTTTTTCTTTTTTTTTTTTTTTTTTTAATTAAGCGTCTTTGGATGTCTGAAGCACAGTTCACTTCTTGGTCTTAGGCTGAATTTCCTTATTTGAAAAAAATAGTAAAAAGAAAGATTTAGTGTAAGATCTCCAGACAATTAATGGCTGAACATCCAAACTGAGAGAGGAACTACTCATACAGTAAAATTAATTCAGGAAAACATTATTCTTTATTTACCAGAGAAAAGGCCATCCTATCTTTGAAAGATTTAATGCTGTCTTGCTTAGAACTTCATTCCAGAATCATCAATTACTGTAAAAAGGGGAATCTCAGTTGTGTGAGAATACACTATTTAAAACAGAAATCTCTGAGGTAATTGGGGTACTTGTGATTCATTTGCATGTCTACCTGAAATCTGGGACTTATATAAAAGAAGCTGTTGCATATTTGTAACTGGAACCCTGTTTGAAGATTAAAGAACTATTTTAGCTAAATCTCATAAAACGGAGACCAGTCTCAATAATGCTAGACTACTGTCAGAAAATATGGTCTTGATAAGACTACTGCTAAGACCTACTGCATTACTACTAATAAAAAGTTGCTATTTCAAAACACAAATGTGTTACTGTGTAGAATTCAGAAAAGGATTAGATACTTCTTCAGAGAAAAGACTGTTTTGAGCGCTGCTCTCAGAGGTTATGACGCCATAATTACTTACTGGAAAGCTTCTTGTACTTTTCTGAAGAGAGCACATTTTCTACTTTTATTTGGAGGACACAAATTATAGATATGGTAGTCTTTTCAGATACACAGGAAAAGTGACCAATCTGAATTACTGGCATTTAAAGTTATTTCTACCTAAAATTTATTTACTTATGTTCTAAAAGTTAAACCATAGTTCAATAAGTTTTCCCATGAAATATTGCCAAAGAGATTAAAAAAACCCAATGGGCTGTGACAATGTATTAAGTAACTTTATGGATATAGAAACAGGGATGACTCGAAAATCTCACAAAAGCATGTGGGCAGAAGTCATAGAAGATAGTCTTTGCCTATCCTATATGCCTGCAGTAGTCCCACACATAAGTCAGTCTTTAAAACTGCTTTAGTTCTGTCAACGAAATGCTAATGTATAAGCTTTACCAACCACCCTGACTGCTGCTGCCATTCTGATTGTTCAACAGCCCATTGGGTTGGGTTAATGCTGATAGGAACATTCATATTGGCCGTTGATTTCTAGCAACCTCCCAAAACATTAGTAAAATGGAAAATGAACACCAAATGTTTATTTTGGGGATTTTTGTTTATCTGTTTGTGTTTTCTAATGGGCACAAGTTTTTATGCCTAGACTGCAAATGAAGTGGAATATCACATGCTGAATACATGCTTAAGCACACATTTGTAGCACAAAAAACTTTCTGTGCTCATTTACACATGCTATTCATTCTTCTCAGCTTGTCTTCAGTGACAAAGGTGTTTCAAAGGGCTTGAAACAGTTAACCTGCTAAGAGATCCGTATGTCTTATATACTCTGAGTTGCTAAACGTAATGCAAGCTGAATAGTGACAGAGAATGAAAAATAAACTAGGTGTTTCAGGTTTGCAGCACTAAATTATCATGTTACTCACTGAAGTCTCTCTAGGCTCAACCAGCCATACATCATGTCAATATTTCAAATTCAATATATAAATTAATGTCATGATTTTTGTGCTATCACTGAATGTATGCCATTCTCAGGAGAGGTCAGGAACCGAAAAAGTAATGTAATTTTGTAGGGTGATACATAATCACAAATCCCAGAAGATCTGACCTACATTTAAGACAAATTTCAGCAGAAGACTTTTTATCTCAGCTGATACCTGGATTCCACTCCAATGTTAACAAACCTGTGGAGAGCAAATGGGGTATTATATCAGTCCCAAAGCTAAAGGAAGTAGAAATATGCCCAAACACAATAGGTATGAGTTAAGTAATTGTATCTTCTATTAGCTTTACAGAAAGTTTCTAAGTGGGAAAAAGCAATGAAAAAAATGAAACAACCTAGAAGTCCATCAGCTATGTACTTCTCTATTGGCATATTAGTACTGAGTCAGTAACACCCCGGTACTTTCCAGAAGAGCAGACTGAAAGGATTAGGGTTTTGAATGGGTGATAATCAAAATAAATAGATGTGCTTAAAACCCAGGAGCCTTAATACTAGTAGTCCCAATAATAATAATAAAAAAAAAAAAGAGACAAAACCAAGTGATAAACAGTTACATTGGATTATCTTAAACTTGCTTATTTGCTTGATGCATCAATATTTCTTTATTGATGTATTTGGTTTACATGGAAAGGTTTTAGTAGTGAAGGGATGCTGCAGAGGTGATTTCTATGAGAAAACACCAGAAGCTGCCCCACTATTGAACAGAGCCAGCTCCAGCTGGCTCCAAGACAGATCTGCTGCTGGCCAGAGCTGAGCCCATCAGCAATGCTGGAAGCGCTTTTGCGAATAAAAATCTAAGGTATAATGCTGCACACCATTGTGTGATAGGGAAGAGAGGAAAAATGTGAAAGAGACAGCCCTGCAGACACCAAGGTCAGTGAAGAAGAGGGGGGGTGGGGGGGTGGTGCTTGAGGCACCAGAGCAAATTCCCCTGCAGCCCATGGCGCAGATCATGGTGGGACAGGCTGTGTCCCTGCAGCCCGTGGAGGTCCACAGTGGAACAGATACCAACCTGCAGCACGTGGAGGACGCCACTACCCAGCAGGTGGACATGCCCTGAAGGATCCAGCAGCATGTGAAGAGCCCATGTAGGAGCAGGCTCCTGGCAGGAGCTGCAGCACATGGAGTGGAGCACATGCTGGAGCAGTTTGCTGGCAGGACTTGTGACCCTGCAGTTATCTCACACTGGAGCAGCCTATTCCTGAAGGACTGCAATCCATGGAAAGGACCCATAGTGGAGCAGTTCTTGAAGAAGCACAGGTCAAGAGAAGGATCCACACTGGAGAAGTTCATGAAGGACTGCATACAGTGGGAGAGACCTTACACTGAAGCATGAGGAGGAAGGAGCAGCAGAGAGAAAACATTACAAACTGTCCACAACCCTCATTCCCCATTCCCCATCCCACTGAACTGCTCAGGGGAAGAGCTGGGAATGAAGTCAAGCCTGGAAAGAAGAAAGGGGTAGGTGGAAAGTGTTTTCAGTTTTGGTTTTATTTATCATTGTCCTAGTTATCCAAAGTCAAGTCTGTTTTGCCTGGTTCAGTAATTTATGAGTAATTGCCATGTCTTTATCTTGACCCACGAGCTTTTCATCCTATCTTCTTCCCCTGTCCTCCTGAGAAGGGGGAGTAAGAGAGCAGCTTGGTGGGCACCTGGCAGCCTGCCCCCCCCCCGGGCTAGCATCATGTTTACAGGTAAAAGCAGGCGATTATGTTTCTATTTTGACTCTACTGCAAACCAGATGAGATACATGGGAAATTTGCAGAGACTTGATGCCTTCCTAACATAAAACTGAACCACTGACAGATTAGAGCTGGCTCACAGCCAAGACTGGCTGCATCTGGGTATGAAAACATAATAAACAAACAAACAAAAAATCACGGACTTTCCCCTTCATGAAGCAATAAAAACCACAACCCTTTGCAGGTCAAACATTTTAACATGGTCCTAACATTTTGGCACAGTTTTAAAGGATGATTTGCTTCCAAGTGTGTTATTCCTAGGACTGGTTGGGCCTTTTCTGACTATATGAAGATCCATCAAGACCTAAATGCACAGTCAGAAATCTACCGTCTATCTGCCTGTCTGCCTAGCAGGTTGCTGAAGAATCCAAGACTTCAGCATCAAGGGCAGTTGATGTTGATAGGAATGTTGATGATGTTGATGTTGATTGGGGTCAGAAAGCCTGGAGAAGAATAGCTACACCACAATAATCAGGCTCTGGAGTGCAGCTTGAATTTCCAAGGAAAATGTCTTGTTTACATTTCCTCCTTACAAGAAAATTTTTTAAAATCTATTTTTAAATTGCAATCTTCACAGCACAGGAAGTAGTACATTTGAAACCATACAAATGTACAGCATTATGTTTTGCAATACTAGGTGCTAGAAAGTATAAACCTAGGAAAGAAATGGAATCAATTTCTCCTTGGTTTGCAAGAAAACTAATAATAAACACTATGCCTCATTCACTTCCAAACTACACATCAAAGCAGAGGCGCCTATAAAAAAATTACTCAACTGAAGACTACCACATGCATAATTAGCATGTGACAGATTAACCAAGATGGGAGACAGGCTTTTGTTCTAGTTTCAGCTATGAATTGCTATGCCATTCTCTTTTCAGCCACAGTCCTGATTTATTTTTGTTTCTTTCAATTATGTTCAAAACCCCCTAAACAGACCAGACATAATCTACCAGGAATCATATACATATATATAATAATATACATATACACCTACAGATAGGTATAGTTTATACTTCCTTAGGACAGAGAGGCTGCCATGACTACTTCCAGCCTTATTTTCTACCATAAATATATATTGTCCGTGATTATTTTCCTCACGTTTTTTCTCTTCCTGCATGCTAAGACTTACTCTGCATTTTTTTCTGTACTTTCTGGTAATGAAATTTGATTGGTTACATTTGGCAAAAAAGGCCAATCAGACCATCACTTCAAATGTAGCAGTTATTAAGAATTCACTACAATCACCATAATAAAACAACCACAATTCTACTGACAATGTTACAAAGTCTTTAAAAAAATCCCAAAGCCTTTTATATTGTTGAAAGCAAGTAAGAAGTTACTTTGCTTGGTACAACGAACAATACTTACTATGACCTGTTCTGCAAACACCTGAGTGCTTGTTAACATCGGTTTTTAAAAGGTACATTTAAAATTAAAACATGAAATTTGCTTGCAAACATCACCATTTTTGAACCCAATGTACTGCTTCATAACATGGCTCCTGCATGTAAGAATGCATTAAGAAAAAAATCCTGGAGAGGTTTTAGTTTCTGCGTTATATAAAATATGCAGCAACTTGAATGAGCAGTTTTTTCAGGAAGAAGAAGGTGGGGATTTATTCCCAATTCAGAATATAGTTCATCTATTCTTGTGATGTATGGAAAACCAACTGTACAATTTCTCTGATGAATGCCAAGGTATGGCCACAGAATACAAGCATCTAGCCAGATCAGAAAACAGAAAAATTTTCAGCTCCCAAATGTGTTAACCTTCAAAGATTTAAATTTAGGGTTTCCCATATTGCAGTTCCTGCACAATTTTACCTTATCCAATTTCCTCATTGAGAAATCTTACAGCTTTCCTACTCATTTTGACACAGCACCTGTACATGATCCTGCTAGGCTGGAAGCTAACCTTGTTTCCTTGCTGTTTCCCATTTGCCAAAACCATGCAGGTCCCTACAAACAAACAGGAATGCTCCTACATTCTCGATTTGTAGGAACCTGCATGGAAGAAGTGTTGAAGGAATGATGACTATTTTGTGTGTCTGCTGCTTTGAAATTTAGCGGCTAGCAATTCTACTAAAACTCCACATGAGCTTATCTTCCCAAAATATTTCCTTTGAAATGCTAATTAATTTTAGAACTAAGTTTGCATTCAATTAACAACCTAAAAGTGGCTAAAAAGAATAAGAAGCAATAGTGTAGTACAATGGCTATGTCCTGAAATGCGGTAATTTTTCTGCATTCCTTCCATTTGCTAGTTATACTTACTACCAATGTGTGTCAGAAAACTGTAACAATGTAGTTCAGACATAACCACAGAAAAATGAGAACCAATAAAAAGGCAACCAACTACAAGAAACGAGAGCAAAAATACAAATATTTCTAGTTTCTAAATGTTAAAGTCAGGTAAAGATGCACATTTTAGGGTAACATAACAAAACTAGGAAGTAAAAGTCATTATTAATAAAAAAGGAACTATTTGACCTGAACAAAAAAAATATACATTCTAAATATTAATCTTAGAATATGACATTTATAGCCATGACTCAGGCTGAACTTTGCCCTGAAAGTAGATATTGTTTTCAAATATTATGATCAAAAAGGGAGAATGCAAGAATCCATTTAGAGAGTAAGAGGTAAGAGCAAGAAGTAAGGCCTGTTCGGTGTATAAATAATCATGAATAGAAGGTAGAAAAGGCAGAGTCAAAATTTTCATGTAACAATCCCTGCCACTTTAACAGAGAAATATATCACCTTTCAGAATAATTTTCAACTTATTTTTCTGCATGCAAAAGGTGAACTTTGTACTCCTTTTTCCAGTACCAAAAGTGTATGTGGGAAGCTGTTATTCACTTCCACCACCATGATCCTGGAAGCTTTAAACTCATGAAACTAATAGCGAAAATGGGAACTTTAATCTGGTTGTTTTTAAAGCTTATGTAGCCATTTGTATTGTTAGTAATAACAGCTGATATGATCACTGATGCTTCATCTCAAAGCTTTACTGTTTCACTGTAATTTTAATCCAAACCCTCCAGGCTTCTTAGCTGTCATAGTGATAGGAATTGCATCATTCCACTGACATCTGTCAAACTCTTCAAGCACAGAATAATGCAGCCTGTGAAAACTATCAAGTAGAAAAAGCCCAGCTCATAATCAGTAGTAATTTGGCAATAGCCCAAAAGCTTTTTCAGTACAAAAATGAAATGAATTTGTGCCTTTTCAAATGATAGCAGCAAAGTATTTTTTAAAAGAAAGCAACATCAACAAATGGTGAAAACAGTTTTAAAAGGAAAAATATGACCAGAACTTAAAAACTCCATGTTGCTGAACACACTGCCACCTGAAAACTTTTTCTTGCAGAGTTATTAAGATTTACTCATCACAAATTGACTGCACTCAGAAAAAGATGAAAGCATATGATAAAGTCTTGTTATGTCATAGAGGTGTAAAAGATTTTTATCAAGACAACCATTGCAGTAACAAGACATTCAAGAAAACAAAATGGTGGATTGAGCCAAAACAACCACAACAATATTAATATCAGTTAAACCATATCAATATAGCGTAATTCTAAAAAGAAGCTTCAAATAAGGTAACTGATTGACTATTTGCAATAACCCAATTCTGTTTTCCACAGGACTTGAATAGTGGAAGTTTTAAGGGAATGCCAAAGTTCAACCTCTTAAAAATAATTTCTTTCTTGATTGAAGTGGCTCTAGAGCTTTAATTCATTCATGACTGGATATAAACAAACTTCTTCGATTCATCTACTTCTATACAGAATGGGGCATTCTACCAAAGAGAAGCCAGACAAATATCGATATCTTGGGGGATGCCTGCATTTGTTTCACAGCTACAGTTTTAACATTTCTTTGTGATTTTGCCCCTTTTCTTTTTCTCATGTTACATTTCATTCTATACTCAAATGACTGAAATCACATTTCAGCCCTAATTTCTCTTGCCTCTGAATCCATCCTATTTGCAACTGTATCTTTCATTTATCACTAGTTTTACAAGATCATCAGTTTTCCTCACAGTCTGTCTTTAAAAATCAAAATAAATTTTACACAAATGTGAGCAGGTGGGTCCACTGAGCCTAAAAGAGCCGGGGATTTTTTTGTATCACTTAGTATTTTGCTGGTATTACTAAAGGAAAAATAATGCTCCCATATGGTCTGTCACTGACCTAGTGCAATCCAGAAACTTCATTCCTTAAAAGGAATTATTCAGGCACAATCCTTCTCATGTCAGTAACTTCTGTAATAGCACCATAACCTTCTAGCTTTAACCAATATTCATGTCCATCAATTTCACTTTCTTGCTGGTCCTGCACAGCCACCATTGCTCACTGTATCACATCTAAAACTTTAGAGAGAGTTTACAGGACATTTCAGAATCTCTGTCTCAGTCCAGACACTCCAGTTACTGTCAGACATGAGGTTGGCAGAAAGAAGAGCTTCTCTGTAGGTACATGTGTCTTGAGCATATCTGTACAAAAACTAACAGCATACTTGCCTGATAAAATCCCCACCAGCAAAACAAACAAAGAAAACCCATCCGAACAACTTTTTATTGTACAAGCTGTTAGGGAAAGACACCTCCAACCAGTAGTTAGCATCCAGAGTTAAAAGAATTTCTCCTTTTGCTTGATAATATGCTGTGGAGTGCAGAAAAAAAAAAACACATGGGAAAGATTTCTGTGAGGCCGTGTGGGGCCTCACTGCCTTAACCCCTAGAAATTTTCCTCTAATTTTTCAGTCTATGTTGCTTCTGCTATTTGAGTGGCCATAGCATCACAGACTGATACTGCACATATATTCTGCATTGGTTCTTCAGGTAAGGTCACTTTGTATCTTAAAAACTTTCTTTTCTTTTTTTTTTTTTTCCCTTTTTTCTCCTTGATGCATTTAAAGGACAACAGAATTATCCTTTTAGCCTTAATTATGCTGGAGTAAATATGCTCAATTTCCCAGAACAGCTTCATTTTTCTCCAAAGTATTCTGTCCTTCCACTTGATCTGTTTACACATTTGGCAACATTTAAGTTTGTCTCAAGTCTCAGTGTGTTAACAACCCAAGAGTTCTGCATTTCCCTGTTTCTAAAGCAACTGAGAATTTTATGATTATTGACAAGTAAATAAACAAATAAATAAATAATTGTTAAATTCCCTTAATGCCAGTAACTTTCACATGATTTTCAGGAGGCGGAAACTGAGACCTTAGCATGTTTTGTGCTAAGGTGGCAGCAATTTCCCATCATCTGGAGAATTCCCACGCTTTAGAATCTGTCTTTAGTTCACTGATTTACAGACTACTTTTCATATTATTTAGTCAGTCATGACTTCTCATTAGCTTACTTCCATTGCGACAATTCTGATGGTAACTGAGACAATTTAAAACTGTTGCTTGCTAATCACAAAAGTCACAAGTCTCTGCCCACTAGAACAGATGTCAGAAAGAGATACAGAGATAGCAAGCCACTTCCTTCTCTCCCTGAAGAGGGATGATTCTTCTTTAAAGACTTGTTATCCCGTGCTTTTAATCAGGGAACCGTAATCATAGAATCATAGAATCATAGAATAGTTAGGGTTGGAAAGGACCTTAAGATCATCGAGTTCCAACCCCCCTGCCATGGGCAGGGACACCTCCCACTAAACCATGTCATCCAAGGCTATGTCCAACCCCGCCTTGAACACCGCCAGGGATGAAGCATTCACAACTTCCCTGGGCAACCCATTCCACTGCCTCACCACCCTCACAGTAAAGAATTTCTTCTTCATATCCAGTCTAAACTTCCCCTGTTTAAGTTTGAACCTGTTACCTCTTGTCCTCTCACTACAGTCCCTAATGAAGAGTCCCTCCCCAGCATCCCTATAGGCCCCCTTCAGATATCGGGAGGCTGCTACGAACTCTCCACGCAGCCTTCTCTTCTCCAGGCTGAATAGCCCCAACTTTCTCATCCTATCTTCATATGGGAGGTGCTCCAGTCCCCTGATCATCCTCGTGGCCCTCCTTTGGACTTGTTCCAACAGTTCCATGTCCTTTTTATGTTGAGGATACCAGAATTGGTTTGCTCTTCAAAATATTTCTGTAGAGCTTCAGAATTGAACACTCTTCAACTGCCAGGAGCACTGGTAGTAGTGCTGGGAACAGCTAGATGATAACAAAAGCACAGGGAGGATTTTTGTTTGTTTGTTTGTTTTTTTTTTTTTTGTTTTCTACAGAATGTTTTCATTAGCAAATGATGACAACAAAAAATTAGATGATCCTCAGATGACTAATTTGCTGAAACCCTAATGGTAATATGGGGGCTACAGACCATCCAGAGCCCAGACTTGCCAGTATTTGCTTTGAAGACAGTAAGTAAACTGACGGCCTAGAATCTGCAGGAGCTTGGGAAAAAAATATAGGCTCCCAGCCAGCACACCCAGGGGGCTCATATCACAGTTCTCAGGCTTTCTTGGGAGGACCAACGCATTCTGTATCTTTAGAGACCTATTTTAAAACAGAATAGCATTTTTCTGTGCTTAATTCCATAATTAAGAAAGCTAAGTACCAGAAAAATGTGATACTTTTCATCACATGCACTCTTAGACTGCACAGCAAAAAAGATATCAGCACATACTACCAAACCCAACATGATATGGTTGTTTAAAACATTTCCAGTACTTTTATATGACAAAACCCCTACCTCGCATTGTTCAGTCCCCATATAAAACCAATTCAGCTTTGAGCATTACTTCCTCCTTGTTTTCAAGACATTGTTGATTCTACTCAGAAGATCTTTTGCAATGGGTTCAGTGTTACTGTCCTTCCATCTGCCTCTGGTAGGTCAAGATGACAGAAAACAAAGTATCTGCTCCTGTATATTTAGAGACTACACGGTGGAAAAATATTCATCTTATGAAACTTTGGGCTCATAAATTTTCAAGAAGGTCAAGCAGCTATGATTTTGGAAGATTTTTGATTGAGTCAAAACCACCTGAGTGTTTTTTTTTTTTTTTTTCCACTGAAGCCATAGGAAAGAAAGGGTATTAAGAGAGTAAAGGCATTACTGTGTTAATCAAAGAAGTGGCCTTATTTGTTGAAATAAACCTCACTGTGTGTACACCATAAGGCTGTTAAAATCTAGGCATTGTCCCATAGGAATCAATGCCACTAAGATTGTTATTCTTTTTTTTAACATTTGAGAAGAAACTATTTTTAAATAACAAGCAGCTCTCTAAATATTCCTTAAACTTATTAAAGTTTCAAATAGAAAAGCAAAGTACTTGGCACATTTCAGCGGCAGTAAAAATGGTAATAGTTCCATGTGGGAAGACAGAATTCAGTTGTGGAAACAAGCTGCAAAAGAAGTTTTTTTTTTTAGACCATATCTTCATAGTTCAGAACACAAAAAAGATTTGGAGTCCAAGAGAGTCAGATCTTAATGAAACAAAGCAGTGTATCTATCTCACCTGATGGAGATGATGCAGTTTATACCATTTAGATAGACGGAAGGCCTGGAGAAAGGCAAACTGATCGAAACTCCACTCTACCCACAGCTAAGATTTGTTGTCTTTCAGAAAGACCAAGATATCTCACACTTTTATAGCTCCATCTTCTCTGTATTCTCAGATCAGGTAGTTGTAAGGAGCAAAAGTTGTTTCTTCTCCAGCCCGAACAAGCACACGAGCTCTCCACTGGCTCATCACTTTACCAAGGCTTCATTGACTCAAAACACCTTTGCACAGAACATAGCCTTAAGGCCGGGCATCTCATATTGTCGTCTTGTTAGCACCTTAAGGTCTTGTGCACACAACTGGGCTCACAGTTAAGAAGCTGTATCGCATTTGTTAAAGTAAGACAGGATGAGTGGGCCAGACATGCTGAGTTTTCTTAGGCTTGCCCCTTTGGTGAAAGAACCCAGAAGTTACGATTTGCTGTCACTCTTTTCAAATATGCCTGCACCATAGTAATTCCAGGGAACGAATAATATCTTTTTATTAGAGATCAAGGGGAATGCATACGTGGGCAAATGGAAAAGTTTCCATAGAACCAATTTCAGTACTGTTGAAATACTATTTAAATGGTTTTATTTGACTATTATTATAGAGTTATTACTAATTCTACTAGTTAGAAATTAAAATCTTTGATGAGAACTATTATCTAATAAGCTGTTAAACTGATCCTAGAAAGCTAGAAATATGTGTGTTTTTAAATTTAATAAACAAACAAATCTTGCAAATCTGTATTTTCATGTATATATGAATGTTTGCAATTCTTGATATAAAACTCCCATAATTTATCATCTTACTCACTTTTAACTTACCTCCTCCACATTTCTTGAATTTTGTTTCACTGTATTTGACTTAGGTTGCATACCATGCAATGTTTATATGCTAATATTAATGTATCATTTAAAAATGCACAGTTTCAAATATGTCACTAAACAAATAGAAACTTTTTCATTAAAAAAAATTCTCATTCTTTAAAAAAAAACAAAAATCTGATAAAATATACCCTAGGACACATACATGTACAATTGCAATTTCAGCAAGAAAACAGTACAATTTAATAGTGCAGTGTCCAGTGACTCACATGTAACGACCTGTCATTACATATCATGACGACCAAGCCTTGTACTCAACTTCACTCATTCATTATACCCTGTAGCTGTTCAAACCACAGACTGCTTAACATTCAGCTTTACAACATCCTGAGGTTTTAGCTGGTATTTACCATTAATATGTAAGGGCATGATAATTATTAGCTTAATAAGTGCCTATAGCAAAACCTTGTGAAAAACAAAAAAAAAAAAAAAAAAAAGAATGTTTCACATATTGACTTAATAACATCCCATAGGTATTTTTTACTTAGTTTTACAAGTTCAGCTGAAAATCTCCATTCTTTAGACCAGCTGCATGCAGTCAAATTTAAGTAATGGAAGAAAGAGCTCTGTAACACCCCCAACACCTCCCAAAGTATATTAAAAAAACCCAATAAACCAACCCTACCAACCCCCCCCAAAAACTAAACCTCAAACTCTGAAGTTCTTGTTTACAACAGATTCTCTTAAGCTAAATATTTGTATCTGGTGTTTTAAGTTAATTCATCTGAGGAAAACTTTGATCTGCAACTTGATTTCTTCAAGCTAGAAATGTGGCACCAATTGCTTACCTGACTCACACGCAAATGTCTTTGACGTCTCATCATGAAAGATAATTGCCACTGCATGCTTCTTTGTCTCTCGAGGCAATCTAGTTATGTTTTTGATATTGTGCAGCTCAGTTACCTTAAAATGAAGAAGAGCATTTAAGGCCAACATATAAATGGTACAAACAAAAATATTAACCACAACTACTCAATTTTTACTATAATCTCCCTCCCCCCAGGTAATTTAAAAGCCTTTTAATTGATAACAAACCAGGAACAGGTAGAGTCTGAAGTTGCAAAACCTTCTATAAAATGTAACATATTAGAAAGTGAAAGGTCCACTTTTCTAATAAAGTTCTACTTGGAGACATAGTTATTACAATGACATTTTGACAGCCTTGTGATTATTCTGTAATATATTTTTCAATTTTTTATTTGTACAACTTTGATCAGTTTCAGAATCTGCATCAAATAAGTTACCTAATATAGGAACATCAGTGTTTTATTGGTTAAGGGAAGTAACTTAACTATGCCAATTAGTATCACTACATTTGTAAGGTTGCCTCTGATTCTGTCACTGCGCCCCACTGAAAAGAGCCTGGCTCTGTCTTTTCTAAACTCTTCAGATATAGAGAATATATTCAATAACGAGCATACAATGACAAAACCTTCTCATCTGCAGGCTTAACGTTCTCAGCACTCTCAACTTTTCCTCACAGGAGAGATCCTCCAGTCCCCATATCATCTTTGTGACCTTTCACTGCACTTCTTCCAGTATGTCCATCTGTCTCTTGTATTGGAGAGCCCAGTGCTGAACTCAGCACTGCAAGGTGTGGCCTCACCAGTACTGACTAGAGGAGAAGGATCACCTCCCTTGACCTGCTGCCAACACTTCTCCTAATGCAGCCCAGGATACCACTAGCTTTCTTTGCGGGAAGAGCATATTGCTGGCCCATGTACATCAAACCCTTTCCAAGCTGAAGAAGTTTTAGTTTTATCTGTTAAGCAAGTCAACAGGTTGACAGAAAAAAAAAACCACACCAGTTAACATCTCAGAAACATTAGCTGATGCTAAAAATGAGAGGGACCAAGCTAACAAATAAGCCCTCAGTATTTCTATAGTTTATCTAATTTTTAATATCAAATAGAGATATGCGTATTTTCTTCCATGTTTCTCTTTTGAAATTGCACAGTATGTTTCCCTCCAGAATCAGAGCGGAAAGACAGAGGCTACAGTAATAATACTGTGAAAGTCTATCCTCCCACTGACAGAGCCAACTGAAGTTAATCAAATTCTGAATTCTGGGTTTGATGCTGATGAAGGATGAGTCATTTCTCTACTTGCTGAACATTTGCAATTAATGAATAAACACCTGAGAGTTTATATTATTTTGTATGAAGGAAAAAAAAACTCCGCCTTGGCAACCAGACTGTTTTTTCTCAGTGATTTTTAAAAGTGTGGTTTAATTTGTTGCTGTTGTTTTTAATAAATAAATAATCCTTTTTAAAGGGGAAAAAGGTGTCAAAGCTACTGAAAAGACAAAAAAAATCCTATAAAAGTTGTAACTCCTTCAACATAATTTAGACCATCTCTTTGCAAACCTTGAGGTTTTAAACACAAATCAAATTGAAAATTTATAAAAAAGAAGCCCCTTTTTATGAGTAGTGCATTAGACAAATCCACTTTTTTAAGCAACGAATGTTATACCAAAATTTGCTCCCTGTGCTATCATAACAGACTTGTTGACAAAATACAGTCTAGTTCATTGAAAACATTGCTGTTCTTCACAACAACAACATAATAGTCTGGAACTACCTAGAGCATTTATAACTGAAAAAAATTAATGTGCTATTACACATGTATGTCTTACCTAGACTTCCCATAAAAAAAGATGGATATATTCCTATCGTGGGATTATACTTTGTCTAAAACTTTGGTACTATTAAAACCAACCCAAACCAACAAAAACTGAAAATCACTTTTCCTATTTGCCGGCATTTTTATCCTTCTAGAACAAAATGAATTTCACAACAAATAAAATACCTGTTCAGTGAGTAATTATGAAAACAGACTTCTTGCCTACCCTACCCTTAGCCCTTATTATTTCTTCCAGTAGGGTAAATAGATCACAGAATCACAGAATTGTTAGTGTTGGAAGGGACCTCTGGAGATCATCTAGTCCAATCCCATGCCAAGGTAGGGCCACCTAGAGCAGGTTACACAGGAATGCATTCAGGTGGGTGTTGAATGCCTCCCAAGAGGGAAACTCCACAATCTCCCTGGGCAGCCTGTTCCAGTACTCTTCCACCCTCAATGTAAAGTTTTTCCTCATGTTGAAACTTTGTGTGTTTTAGTTTATGGCCACTGCTCCTTGCCCTGTCTCTGGACACTACTAGAGTCTGGCACCATCCTCCTGACATCTGCCTTTGAGATCCTTTTGTGTTAAACTAACATTATGTAGTTTAAAATTTTTCACTAAAACACTAGTATGTTAACTTAGATTTTTTTTTTTCTCTGCTAGCTATCAGTGCTACCATTTAGTGCAATATTCCATATGGTGCTTAGTATGGTACATATTAGGGACTTTAAGCGCCTGGCCCGTGTCTCAGCTCTCCTACTCCTCATCAATAATTCCTGCCTCATATGTCCATCACTCAGCAGCCCACATACACATTTCCTTGCTTTTTTTTTTCCCCTCTACTTGGTTTCTTGACTTTTCTTTTTCTGTATCAGTCCCCAATATCATTTTACTTGTTTCTAGAATAACAAACAGTTGAACACTAATTGAAGAAAATATATAGAGTAATTACTTAGCTTGTATGTAACAAACTTTCCTTTGCCAAGGTTTTTTGATTGCACTTTTTTCCACATCTAACAGTTTTTTTCTTTCTTGGGGAGGATGAGGGTGACATACCTGTATCAGAAACATCCAACTCCTTCACTTCTGGTTAATATATGACAAAAGGACATAACCCTGAAGGGCTACAAGGTAGGACTACTAAAGGCAGTATCTCATTCCTGCAAAATTAAACTGCAGCAGCCTTGCACCCGAGTCTCAAGGCTACCCATCAGTGTTGGTTTCTGTAACTTGCTTCCTCTCACAGGCAGGAATTTCCATCCCAACAAAGGTTCCACATCAGCACAGCTGAAAAGAAATGCACTTGATCTGCACAGAATTTTTGGGAGTGAGTCTCAGATTGTTCACCAAAAGCCAAAACTTCTTTACAGAGGCACATCAAGCACTGAACAAAATACAAAAGACCTTATAGTTAGTTTTCTGATGATGCTGCTTCAGAGCATTTAAGAATCATCCAAATAGGGCTTCATGTAATGCAATGCACTTTCTCTTATCCTCATTGTTTTTCCTTATGTTGGCCTGCAGATAAGCATAAAACTCTAATTTTTTTTGTGTTGGTATAACATCTCATCTAAAAGGAGCATCACTTTACGAGTGTCTACTTGTTTCCTTTAAGTAAATTTTATATAGAAATAATAAAACAAATAATCATCACCACCTTCTGAGTTCTGTCTACACACATCCGAGTGGATCAACCATTTATAAAAAAGAAAAAAAAAAAAAGAAAGAAAAGCTGTCTGCTTCTCTATATTATGACTGTTTTAAAAAAGTTTCAACTTTTTTTTTTTCAAAAGAAAACAAATAAATACTGTATAGAGCAATGCATCAACCTAAACAGCAAGAGAAAAAGCTGCAAGGGACTCCTCTGAAGGAATGAAGAGTTAACAGATCTCTTGTTATATGGTCAAAAGATAAGAGGATCAGAGGAAAAAGACAGTTTATGACCTCACTTAGGAAAAGAAAAAATATTTGTTTTCTTCAAGATTTTTCTTATCCTACATCTTATAATAATCATTTGTACCCTAAGAGATTCACAGGAGCTTGGAGTCATTTTTCGGCATGAAGATACTAAATTTGATGCTAACATCAAATTGCTGCAGTTCCCTGTTCCCTGCAGAATGCCCAACCATTGCCTGATGCCAGAGGACTGAGTTACAAGAAACACTAAAGGATTGGTCTGTATTAGTTTTAGTGCATTTCTGTGTCAATAGACTTGGAAATGATCTGAAAAACATTTTGATAGATGCCAGAAGTCTAACTCCACTTCTCCCTAGCTAAAAAAACACATATTTTAATTTCCATGAAGTCATGCAGCAGACTGCTAGCAAATAAAATTCCTAGTGCAGGAAAACTACTAACATAAGATAGTCTGTACTGACTGGTAGCAAACACACTAAATCTAAGCAAGATGCACAGGGATAGGCTGATGATCAAAGAAATTATTCAGGATTGTTTCATGGAAAATAAAACCTCCAAACAGTAAACCCAGCCTTTGAACTGAATAGTTACCTCTGGCTAGCCAGAAGAGATCAGATAATAGATTGGTAGCAACAAACTTCCAGTCTCTCTAAAAATCACTTCAGCCCTTAACATTTCAGAACTCTTCCACACTGGCTATAACAACTCCTCCATGTTAACAGCTTAATTTTACATGGGAAAAACACCTGCATTTTTTCTGTCTGGGAGTCTGTGACACATATTACAGCAATCTATAGTCTTCTTTTTCAAAGTGCACTTGTTACCTTGGTAAACTTCAGGAAATAATTGCAAGATCACATTTTCATTATGGTAACAAAATATTTTATATGACAAAACAGTCACTGTCAACACAAGACACCTACCCTTTAACATGTTTGGGGATTTTTTGTTGTTTTTTGCCTTTTTTTTAGCATCTTAATTATATTCTTAGATGTAAAAGGCTATTATAAAGCACACTTAATTTAGATAAAGGCTCAGATTGACTGGGATCTTGCTTCTTAACAGTCAATGTAATTTGTCATTTTTCTAATTACTTTGGAACTACATTTAGTATTTTTAGTATTTTAAGTATTTTAGGAACAATTCAGTACACATTTTCTCTTGAATACATCCCGCTTCATCACTGACCTACACCAGACATTTATTTGCTTACAGTACTAAAAATCTGTTCTAGTCAGGGAGCTGAACATCTAGGAACTGCACTGTCCACTTCTGGATAACATGGGCATGTAAATACTATATGTATATAACACATCTAGGGCCTGGTGCTCAAACTGTATGTTTAAATAGATTGGATAACTCTTCTACAATTATATAAAAAAAAAAATCTTCTAAATCACATATTACGTCTGCATCACTACAAAATATAATTCCATGGTACACAGGAAAGGAGGTCCAAAAAAGATAAAAACCCACAAAAATCATGCATAAAATCTCAAGTGCTCCATTCTGGGTTATATCCTGCCTGAATTCTTCCAAACACATGCCTCCCATATGAAATGGTGAAGCAAATGATTCTGTGATTCCATCTACTGAAGTTATTTCCACTGTGCAGAGGCCTGGAAATTGCTTGGGCAGAGGAAAAGGTCTGAATTTGCATAAATGGATTTCTGTTTTGCATTACGCACTATCTTCCTGTCATTTAATTCCTATCTAGCAAAAATAAAATGAGAAGAGAGCTACAAAATGTAATTGTTCATCCTCTTATCTCTTAATAATGGCCCACATACCACCATCTGTTGTGTAATACCACACAAGCAGTAATGTAACAGAGCAAAAGCCAACACAGTGGCAAGGAGCAAGGACTCTAGTGAGTGATGCCCAGACAGCAGAGAACCACCTCAAACCAGAAACAGCATGGATGTTTCTGGTAAAAGAAGTAAGAGAGCAATATAAGAAGCAAGAGCTATGCTAACTATCATGGCAAGAAAAGGGCAAAGGAGGCACCAATATGCTGGCTGAATGCTGCTGGAAAAGGAGAAAATGAGATGCTGGTACATTGCAGATGAAAGGAGTACAAAGAGGAGTAACTCAAAGAAACAAAACCTCTCCCTTCAGCTCAGTTTTCAGTCATGATATCTGCAGTTAACAGCAGCTCTTTTGACATGGCTAAATCCAATTGCCAGAGAGTACAAGCTTTGGTACAGCTTCAATCAGAGCTGAATGTGATTTTGGCTCCTAAAAAAAATGCAGCATGCTGCCTGAAAAACATAGACCTATGGGACTGGGGAAATGGCTACATCAACAGAAGCACTGCCAGTAAATCATGGGAAGTGACTTTTCTTCTTTATTCAGCACTCACTAGATCGGGACCCCAATGCAACTGATAAACCAGAGTGAATTCAGCAGAGGGCTCCAGGACTGCCAGAGCTGGACCACCCACCCTGTGGGGGGAGGTTGAGGGGCAGTGGCTGCTCCAGCCTGCAGCAGGGAGAGCTTTGAGGGCACCTAACAGCAGCCCTTGCCTGCAGAGAGGTTATCAAGGAGAGATACAGGCTCTTTACAGCTGTGCCTGGTGAAAGGAAGAGGGACAACAGGCATAAACTAAGACAAGAGTTGTTCAGGCTGCATATGAGTAGCAGCAATATTTTCACCGTGAAGACAGCCCAGCAGTGGGACAGGCCACGCAGAGAGTCTCTGCAGTCTCAGTACCTGGAGGTTTCAGGGACCCAACTCCTCGGACAAAGTTGAGCAAACCGTGTCTGACCTCAGAGCTGTCTCTACTGTGAGCAGCAATTGGACAAGATACCTCTTGAGGTCAATTTAACCTGTAAGTCTAGGAAAGGGATGCTAACAGATCAGTAAGGCTATTAGAACCTTTATGGGTTTGGGAAAACCCGTATGGGATGAGGCATTCAGACTATATAAACTGAAATGCATTTTTCTGACTTCAGCATATTCTGCATAACAACACACACTGCAATCAACAAGGGGGAGGAGCTGGAGAGGCACTCTTCATCAGGGACTGTACTGTAATGATAGGACAAGGGTAACTGGTTAAAACTTAAACAGGGGAAGTTCAGGTTAGATATAAGGAAGAAGTTCTTTACTGTGAGGGTGGTGAGGCACTGGAACAGGTTGCCCAAAGAAGTGGTAAATGCTACAACCCTGGCTGTGTTCAAGGCCAGGTTGCATAGAGCCTTGGGACACATCGTTTAGGGTGAAGTGTCCCTGTCCATGGCAGGGGTTTGGAACTACATGATCTTAAGATCCTTTCTAACCCTAACCGTTCTCTTATTCATTCTATGACTAGGGATGCAAAAGGCAGAAAAACAAGACAAGGTAAAAATGTTCTGAGAGGCAGAAGAAAAAAAAATATACCTATTTCATGAAAGAACAGCAAAACTTAAAACACAATATTACAAGAAGAACATAATAAGGAAGAAGATAAATCTCAAGATCAGAAAAGTGAAAGATCATATAAAAGCGAAACCAATTCACAAAGAAAACAGAAGAGTTTTCCCCATCTCTGCATGCAGATTTATCCTTGGAAGATAAGTTGTTATGGTAACAACACTCTCCAGAAATTTTGCCAAGAAGTGGTGTATCAACCTCCACATTATGCCTCTGGGGCAGGTCTCCAGCTGCTATTTCAGAATAAGTGTTTAAGAAACTGCTACCAAATAAATGTTCATTCCTGTAAGCACTAAATGAAAACTACACCTATAACAGCACAAAGAAATTTACCTGCCCCCAAAAAAGGTACAGAATGAATTTATATACTAAAAGTAATTCAGACTAAGTATAAAACAGTAATGTCAGGGGAAAAAAGTGAAGTCTGATGTGAAAAATACACACAGGTCTGATAGTAGAGGGATACTGAATAGTCTCTTCCTGCCCTCCAGACAAAACTGAGATTAAAAAAAAAAAAAGGCAAACACAAAAATGTTTACATTTTTCAGCATTTTTGGGGAATGTAGATGATATTAGGCAGATTTAAACTGAACATAAAATAACATAGAATCATAGAATCATAGAATAGTAAGGGTTGGAAAGGACCTCAAGATCATCGAGTTCCAACCCCCCTGCCATGGGCAGGGACACCCCCCACTAAACCACGCCATCCAAGGCTATGTCCAACCACACCTTGAACGCCACCAGGGATGAAGCATTCACAACTTCCCTGGACAACCCATTCCAGGGCCCCACCACCCTCACAGTAAAGAATTTCGTCCTCAGATCCAATCTAAACCTCCCCTGTTTAAGTTTAAACCCATTACCCCTTGTCCTCTCACCACAGTTCCTAATGAAGAGTCCCTCCCCAGCATCCCTATAGGCCCCCTTCAGGTATTGGAAGGCTGCCATGAGGTCTCCACGCAGCCTTCTCTTCTCCAGGCTGAACAGCCCCAATTTTCTCAGCCTATCTTCATACGAGAGGTGCTCCAGTCCCCTGATCATCCTCGTGGCCCTCCTCTGCACTTGTTCCAACAGTTCCATGTCCTTTTTATGTTGAGGACACCAGAACTGCACACAATACTCCAAGTGAGGTCTCATGAGAGCAGAGTAAAGGGGCAGGAGCACCTCCCTCAACCTGCTGGTCACGCTCCTTTTGATGCAGCCCAGGATACAGTTGGCCTTCTGGGCTGTAAGCGCACACTGCCGGCTCATGTTCAGTTTTTCATCAACCCACACCCCCAAGTCCTTCTCCGCAGGGCTGCTCTGAATCTCCTCCCCGCCCAACCTCTAGCTGTGCCTGGCATTGCTCCAACTCACGTGGAGGACCTTGCACTTGGCATGGTTAAACTTCATCAGGTTGGCATCAGCCCACCTCACAAGCGTGTCAAGGTCCCTCTGGATGGCATTCCTTCCCTCCAGTGTATCAACCGAACCACACAGCTTGGTGTCATCGGCAAACTTGCTGAGGGCGCACTCAATCCCACTGTCCATGTCACCCACAAAGATGTTGAACAAGACCGGTCCCAACACCGATCCCTGGGGGACACCACTCGTTACTGGTCTCCAGCTGGACACTGAGCCACTGAGCACTACTCTTTGCGTGCGGTCATCCAGCCAGTTCTTTATCCACCGAGTGGTCCACCTATCAAATTGATGTCTCTCCAACTTAGAGAGAAGGATGTCATGGGAGACAGTGTCAAAGGCTTTACACAAGTCCAGGTAGATGACATCAACTGCTCTGCCCCTGTCCATCAGTTCCGTAGCCTCTTCATAGAAGGTCACCAGATTGGTCAGGCAGGATTTCCCCTTAGTGAAGCCATGCTGGCTGTCACCAACCACCTTGTTGGTTTTCATGTGCCTTAGCATACCTTCCAGGAGAATCCGCTCCAAGATTTTGCCAGGCACAGAGGTGAGACTGACTGGTCTGTAATTCCCTGGGTCATCCATTTTCCCCTTCTTCAAAATGGGGGTTATATTTCCCTTTTTCCAGTCATCGGGAACGTCACCTGACTACCATGATTTTTCAAATATGATGGACAGTGGCTTAGCAACTTCATTTGCCAGCTCCTTCAGGACCCGCAGATGGATTTCATCCGGTCCCATGGACTTGTATACATTCAGGTTCCTAAGGTGGTCCCGAACAAGATCCTCCCCCACAGTGGGCCCAGGGTCCCCACCCTCACCGTCCCCGCGTCTGCCTTCCAAGACTTGGGTGGTGTGGTCAGAGCATTTGCCGGTAAAGACTGAGGCATCTTTTAATTTCCACTTTTTAAATGAGCACTTACCACATAAGCAGTTACAAACTCTTCACTTTGTCTCAATGAAATCTTAAACAATTAAGGATGGAAACCAAACTTACTTGACTAGCTTTTGTTATGCTTCTTTAAATGCTATATTATTTCACAGTGTTTGTAAATGAAAATTACCAGGGCAGAACAAGCATATTAAGTAATACCAGCTACCTGTAATATGCAAAGAAGTAGGAGTTTTGCCAAGCCAAGTTGCTTTACTTCCTCTCCAGCTGTGATACTGTGATACTGCCAGGATTGAACCGCTGTCTAATCCATAATATCAAACAGCCTACTGGGATTATTCTGGTTTTTGGCTGTTAGCCTAGTGTTTTAAAGGAATAGTTCAAATCTGATCTGTTCATGTGTATATGGACCTCTTCCCTTTACAAACATTTTAATTAGGATTTTTAAATACATACTGAGAAAGAAATGACTTCACACTTCAAAGGGTATTTTTATAGAGTAATTCATAATATAAAAATCACAGTCCCCCCCATCTCATTTCCTTAATATCCTAAAGAATCTTTGAACTATATTTTCCAATCCGACCTTTCATTTTGATGTTCAAGCTGAATACCAGAATACTGTGTTAGTATAACATTAAAATAAAAGGGTGAAAAAAACACCTTCTGTAAATTTGGGTGTTGACAAAAAATCTAAATAACTAATGCCTTAATGTTAAAAGAACACTCTAATTTGAAACTCAGGTTCACACTTGAAAAATAACACCACACTAGAGAGAAGGCAGAGAGGGAAGATGATTCACAACTGAAATAAAGTAGGTTTCCCAATTTTGTTTCCAAGTTTCAGCTAGAAATAAAAAAAGATACTTTCAATATCAAACTTCCTGCTGGAGTTACTAGGTATGCAAACAGTAGCACTGTGAAACAAAATTGGGCATTTCATTACTGTAGTTTAATTATCCAAGTACAGCAATAAGACAATGCTTCAGAATGAACCTGTAAATGAATTAGATCATTAAATGAGTTTTAATAGCCTTATGAGGCTACTAAAATATGTTGGACACTTAGAAACTGTTTTCATTTTTAAAAGTTTTCACTTGTAACATTCTCAAAGTACATGACTATGTCCAGATCTTTTGTAGCTTCTGCCTAAAGGTATTGTTTAATTGAAAGGAATATGTTATTGGTCTTTGAATAAAAAGAAAAGGAGAAATGTACTTTTCCAAAAATGCCTTTAAATTTTCCTCTTGGTTTACTTAAATTGGCTGACTCGCAATAATTCCCAAAGTTATCTTGTTAGAGAAGGCCAGTCCAAAAAAAAAAAAAGTGTTTATTAACACAGACTACATTTCAAAACAAATTACAAGTGAAGTCATGCTTACAAAATATAACTTTGCTGAATGCAGTAGGAGATGGGCATATAATTCTTCCTATTAAACTGCTAGGTATAACCCAAACTAAGTAATCTCTGACTGCCCTGACAATCTGAGTCAGGAGTGTTAAAGGATACAAGTAACCACAGGCTTTCAATGCACAAAAATTATTTTGGCTGTATCTATACTGTACATTATGCCAGTGGCTGAACCCTAGGTTTAACTCCCCTTCTTATCCCTTTCAAACTATAAAAGCTTTCCGCTCAGGCTGTAGCACCCTTCAGCCCAATCTTGATACCATGAGGGAAGCCTCGGATCAAAATTAAGTGGGAAAGGCTGTCTTAACTTCCATTGTACCACTCACGAGAAAAAAAAAACAATCATGGTTGAGAGGCATCTCATGATCCAGGTTTTAAGGACCTCTCTGATGCTGGGCATTTCTGAACAATATTCAGAAAAAAAGAAATTACTTTAGCCAGGAAAGGAGAAGGGACATCATCATCATCATCATCTTTGCCCTCACTGTTTCTGGCTCTTGCTTCATGCCAAAGGTGAAGAAGCTACACACAAGCAGAGGACTCAGCTGGGTACTCTGCCTCATAGCTGGCTGTGGACAACAGCAAGTGGTACAAGCCCATAACTGTACATATAAAAGCACAATCACTGACATATCCACTAGGTTAATTTTGTTTTGTTTTCAGAAAGGATTAAAACGACAAATATAAACCCACCACAAAAAAAAAAAATTCACCCCCATTGATTTTTACAGAGTGTAAATATGCCTCAGTGTCTTTAAAAAATAATCCCCATCCCAATTCAACAATGCCAAAACTGGCATTTTGATGCTCTTCTGAAATATAAACATATATATTAGAGGCATTTTAGAAATTCTGAAGGAAGTATTAAGAGCACCATATTGCCTATGAAATTCTTGATGATCATAAAAAAAATTCACCAACTAGATGCAAAAATAACAGATGTAGAAAGAAAATTCATTTAAATTAAACTAAACTCAGCACATGCCTGTACACGTGTGGGTATTTACATGTACTCAAACTGGTCCAGAGGTCTTCCGGGGAAAAAAGTGAAAAAGAGAAAAATGCAATAGGGACAAATGAAGAAGTATTAAAAAAAAAAAAAAAAAAAAAAAAAACAACCCAAAATGGCAGTAAATTGAAAAAAGGCGAAAATGAAAGATTCTGAAATGAAACGTAACAGTTTTTTTAGGATTTTTTTAAAGATGTAGTTCTAAATTTTTTACGAACTTTATGAAAAGTTTTAATTTTTTTTGCTTCTAAAATTAACTGAAATTTGTTAGATGATAATTTGAAAATTCTTTTAGCTTAATTGCCACTGGGGAAAAATTAATTTTGAATATCTATTATGACAATTACATGCAGCTACATTTTCAACTCTAATGCATTTTTAATAACCTTCATCAGCCAGTGATTTGAATTTCAAATTTCCTTCTATGAAGAAGTAAAAATTAGATAGCTTTCTGCCAATTTTCATAATAAATTGCTCTTTATTTATGTTGCAAAGCCTCCTTTACCAGAAGCAAATCAAAACCTTACAAGAAGTTTAGTCCTCTTAAGACTTATTATATTTCATCTCCCTTTATTAAAAGTAAATTACAGTGCCAAAACTGTCTGCCCTCCCTCATATACCATAACCTGATGTTTGTACCTGCTTCCTTTTACAGCTATTACATAAGGGACCATGCCTCTTGCCATTTCCACATCAAAATGTAAACATTTCCCAACAACACAGACACATAACTCATAGAGCTTCAAGGGAAAATGCTGTCATTAAGAAAAAAAAAATCTTCACATAACATTTCCTTATTACTGTTATACACAGTAGGCAAATAATTAGGTCTAACTTTCATCAAGAACTTTCGTTATTTAGTAGTATATCTACTTTCTCCACTTGAGTAGTGAAAGTGGACATACACAGTATTGCAAAACAAATAAGAAATGCAGAGTCAAGTGCTGAAGGCTAGGAAAGGAAGTTTTAAATATTACTTTGACTGCTAGTTCTGTAAGTTTTCTCCACCACTTTCCTGTTGTTTGTATGGCAGTGGGCCCCTGTTTTTTATCTATGGCATTCCTACTCCATATTAGGACAAATAAATACCTTTATGTTTATTGGCACCTCTTCTAAACATATTATGATACTCATTGTCTTAATTATATGATCGTATTTGATTTTTCATAACGGTTTTTAACCTCAGTCAGAATAAATGTTAAATACCATTCTGTTGAATAGAGCCTTTATAAACTATGTTGTATTCTCATAACTTCATTGTTTTTCTGACTTAATGGTACACTGATTATACTTTGGTTTCTCTCATGGTTTTTCTGTAATGGTCATCACACAAGTATATTTCGTACAGATGGTTTCACAAATACCAATTTCCTTTCACACCTTCCTCACTTCTGAGAGGTGTGGATTATGTTGACAGGAAAGAACCAAAGAAATTGTATGGTGAAAACAAATAATAATAAAAAAATGTCCTTTAAACTTTTGATCTTAATTTGAGATATCCAGGATTCAGCTTTTCAACAACACTTGCATTAAGAAGGGCAGCTTAGTGCAAATCTCCACGGCAGAATCCAGCTGTTTTATAACCTAGCTTAATTGTTATTCTTGATCTTCCCCCAAGGACCAGTGGATATGTCCTTCAAAGACCTTATTTCCAGTCTCTCTTCTTGTACCTATCCTGCAGCTTCATCTGGGTACCTGGTACTGAAACCCTTGCTTCCAAACACAGGGTCCTCCTATCTCAGAACTTGCCACTCCTGGGAAACATCCGAGAAGTGCATACCTCCCAGCTGCCCGCAACAATAATACAGTGATACTAGAGAGCAATTTGCTTTGGTGTAAAAATATGAACAACCCCTCTTGCTTTTTCTTAATGTGCGTCTGTGCTGCTGCACTGATTTCTCTTTGCAACACATATAACGGAGCTGAAGGGACAAACCATATCCATATTTTGTGCTTCCTGGTCTACCTCCTTTTCATTGTCAGATTCTTATTTCTGAACCAGTCTCCTAGATTTCGTGCAAAGTCAATTAAAATAGATTTATTTACCCTTAGTAATATACACTTTCTTTACCATTTTCCCATCCCATTCTTCCCTTTAGCATTTCTCATATCAACTCTTTGAACAGCCAGCTCTGAACTGCCCAAAGCTCCTGGTGTCTCTCCCAGACATCTAATTGACAAGGTGCTCTTATAGAGTGCCAGAGCATTTATTCGTTTACTTTTCTTCTGCATTCCAACATTTGGTCTACTTCTTCTATAAGCTTTAATACAGCAATTTTCCTGTCAATGTTACCTACATGTCAGAGTATATACATACAGACAATGGCTACATGATCTCATCTCAAACACCTGACCTCAAACTAGTCTTCAGAAATGACAAGTAGCTATTAGAGTGAATGTCAGGCTTTACCCTTGAAAGAACTTGAGGGAACATATTTCATTACTCAAGAGAGAAAATTATAGAATCATAGAATCATAGAATAGTTAGGGTTGGAAAGGACCTCAAGATCATCGAGTTCCAACACCCCTGCCATGGGCAGGGACACCCCCCACTAAACCATGCCATCCAAGGCTATGTCCAACCACACCTTGAACGCCGCCAGGGATGAAGCATTCACAACTTCCCTGGGCAACCCATTCCAGGGCCCCACCACCCTCACAGTAAAGAATTTCTTCCTCACATCCAATCTAAACTTCCCCTGTTTAAGTTTAAACCCATTACCCCTTGTCCTCTCACCACAGTCCCTAATGAAGAGCCCCTCCCTAGCATCTCTATAGGCCCCCTTCAGGTATTGGAAGGCTGCTATGAGGTCTCCACACAGCCTTCTCTTCTCCAGGCTGAACAGCCCCAATTTTCTCAGCCTATCTTCATACGAGAGGTGCTCCAGTCCCCTCATCATCCTCGTGGCCCTCCTCTGCACTTGTTCTAACAGTTCCATGTCCTTTTTATGTTGAGGACACCAGAACTGCACACAATACTCCAAGTGAGGTCTCACGAGAGCAGAGTAGAGGGGCAGGAGCGCCTCCCTCGACCTGCTGGTCACACTCCTTTTGATGCAGCCCAGGATACGGTTGGCTTTCTGGGCTGCAAGCACACACTGCCGGCTCATGTTCATTTTTTCATCAACCCACACCCCCAAGTCCTTCTCCGGAGGGCTGCTCTCAATCTCTTCCCTGCCCAACCTCTAGCTGTGCCTGGCATTGCTCCAACTCACGTGGAGGACCTTGCACTTGGCATGGTTAAACTTCATCAGGTTGGCATCAGCCCACCTCACAGGCGTGTCAAGGTCCCTCTGGATGGCATTCGTTCCCTCCAATGTATCAACCGAACCACACGGCTTGGTGTCATCGGCAAACTTGCTGAGGGCGCACTCAATCCCACTGTCCATGTCACCCACAAAGATGTTGAACAAGACCGGTCCCAACACCGATCCCTGGGGGACACCACTCGTTACTGGTCTCCAGCTGGACATTGAGCCACTGAGCACTACTCTTTGCGTGTGGCCATCCAGCCAGTTCTTTATCCACCGAGTGGTCCACCTATCAAATTGATGTCTCTCCAACTTAGAGAGAAGGATGTCATGTGAGACAGTGTCAAAGGCTTTACACAAGTCCAGGTAGATGACATCAACTGCTCTGACCCTGTCCATCAGTTCCGTAGCCCCTTCACAGAAGGTCACCAGATTGGTCAGGCAGGATTTCCCCTTAGTGAAGCCATGCTGGCTGTCACCAAGCACCTTGTTGGTTTTCATGTGCCTCAGCATACCTTCCAGGAGAATCCGCTCCAAGATTTTGCCAGGCACAGAGGTGAGACTGACTGGTCTGTAATTCCCTGGGTCATCCATTTTCCCCTTCTTCAAAATAGGGGTTATATTTCCCTTTTTCCAGTCATCGGGAACTTCACCTGACTGCCATGATTTTTCAAATATGATGGACAGTGGCTTAGTAACTTCATTTGCCAGCTCCTTCAGGACCCGCAGATGGATTTCATCCGGTCCCATGGACTTGTATACATTCAGGTTCCTAAGGTGGTCCCGAACAAGATCCTCCCCCACAGTGGGGCCAGGGTCCCCACCCTCACCGTCCCCGCGTCTGCCTTCCAAGACTTGGGTGGTGTGGTCAGAGCGTTTGCCAGTGAAGACTGAGGCAAAGAAGTCATTAAGAACCTCAGCCTTCTCCAAATCCAGGGTAGCCAGTTCTCCCAATAGCTTCTGGAGAGGGCCCACGGTGTCCCTAACCTGTCTTCTATTGGCAATGTACCTATAAAATCCCTTCCTGTTATCCTTAACATCCCTAGCCAAGTTTAATTCTAACTGGGCCTTAGCTTTCCTAACCTGGTCCCTAGCTTCCCAGACAACATCCCTGTATTCTTCCCAGGCTGCCTGACCTTGCTTCCACCTTTTATAAGCCTCTTTTTTCCTTCGAATTTTGCTCAGCAGGTCCTTATCCATCCAAGGAGGTCTCCTGGCCCTCCTGCTGAACTTCCTTCTAGTTGGGATGCATCCCTCCTGAGCTTGCAGCAGGTGAGCCTTGAATATCAACCAACAGTCTTGGGCCCCCCTGCCCTCTAGGGCTGTATCCCATGGAACCTTACTGAGCAGGTTCCTGAAGAGGCCAAAGTCTGCTCTCTTGAAGTCCAGGGCAGTGAGCTTGCTGCACACTCTTCTCACTGTCCTGAGGATCTCAAACTCGACCATCTCATGATCTCTGCAATCAAGGCTGCCCTGGAGCGTCACATTTCCAACCAGCCCTTCCCTGTTGGTGAGGACGAGGTCAAGCATGGCACCTCTCCTTGTCGGCTCCTCAATTACTTGCAGAAGGAAGTTGTCTTCCACACAATTGAGGAACCTTCTGGATTGCTTGTGCTGGGCCGTACCATCCCTCCAACAGATATCAGGGTGGTTGAAGTCCCCCATGAGAACAAGAGCCTGCGAGCGTGAGGCTGCTCCTATCTGCCTATGGAGCGCTTTGTCCAGCAAGTCCCCTTGGTCAGGTGGTCTGTAACAGATCCCCATAATAATGTCACTCATCGCTGTTCTCCCTTTAACCCTGACCCACAGACTCTCTGTCGACTGCTCACCTGTCCCCAGACAGAGTTCCATACTCTCCAGCCTATCCCTAACATAAATAGCAACTCCCCCTCCCTGTCTGCCGGGCCTGTCTTTCCTAAAGAGCTGGTAACCTTCCATTCCAACACACCAGTCATAGGAGCCATCCCACCATGTTTCTGTGATGCCTATGATATCATACCCCCGTAGACGTGCACACATCTCTAATTCCTCTTGTTTGTTCCCCATGCTACGGGCATTTGTATAGAGGCATTTGAGCCGAGATCCAATTGAAGCTGGCTCATTGGCTGGAGCAGCTGGAGTATCTCTAAATTGCTCAGAATGTTCACTGTAGGTGCTGCCAACCGACTGGGTGTGTTGGGATGGAATGATGCCCCCCTCCCCCAACACACCTAGTTTAAAGCATCCTTGACCAGTCTGGCAAGCCTCCTACCAAATCCACTCTTCCCCGTCTTTGTCAGACCAGTTCCACCAGCCCCCAGTAGACCTGGCCTACTATATTGAGTCCCATGTTCAAGGTACCCAAACCCCTGACTATAGCACCACCCTTCTAACCATTTATTGACCTGGTCAATCCTCCTAGCCTTTTCAAGGTCCTGCCCTGTATCCTGTAGAATTGACGAAAAGACAATCTGAGCTCCAGAGCCCCTAACCACCTCTCCCAGATCTCTGTTGTTCTTCTTTATGGTCTCCAGGCTACTGCTATCTATATCAGTAGCACCCGCATGGATTACCAGGAGTGGGTAGTAGTCAGTGGGACTGACTAGAGCAGGCAGCTTCTCAGCAACATCCCTGATCCAAGCCCCTGGTAGGCAACACACCTCCCTTGAGCCTGGGTCAGGCCGGCAGATGGGTGCCTCTGTGCCTTTCAGATTAGAGTCCCCTACTACTACGGCCCGCTGCTTTTTCCTGGCAGCACCAGTAGTGATCTTCTTTACCAGTGCACTAGCTGGTTGCGCCTGGTGGGAGCGCTGTTGCTTGTCAGCACCCTGCAGGACAGCAAAGCAGTTCTGGATGTTCATCGTATATGAAGCTTTACAGATGACATGAAACATTTTAGATGCCAAAGTCAGAAGTCCTTCTAACAAATATGAACAAAACATGGCTTTGCAATGGTTTTAAACTTTGCCAAAAGGTGGACAGATTTTCATGGCAAAAACAGAATATACATAACTTGACACACAAACCATTGTGTTCTCTACTATAAAGCAGTAATGCCAGAACATTTCAAAGAAATAGTTCTCTTCAAACTGTTTTAAGAGACACTAGGAAGATTGAGTATATTTTTTATCACTAGAAATAACTGAAATATGCTCGAGAGGGCAAGAGCAGTTTGACAAAATACACGCAACACAGGGGTATATCAAGTGGTTATAGAAACTTCAGTGACACATACTTCATAGTTCATAGAATGGTCTAGGTTGGAAGGGATCCCTGTGGATCATCTGCTCCAACCTTGAAAGCAGAGCCTTTGATTAGGTTACACAGGGGCTTGCCAAGCCAGATCATCATGTCTTCAAGATTTCCTCAAGCTAGGAAATACTTACCCCTCTGGTCAGCCTGCTCTAATGTTTAGTTCTCTCCATTGCTTTTTTTTTTTTCCTTCTTATATCCGGCTAATTTCCTCTGAAGTAATCTCCGCCCACTGCCTCTTGTCCTTCCCCTGAGCACCCATTAGAAGACAGCACATTCACTTCTCACTTCAGCCACCATCATCAAAACTGGAAAGCTGTAATTAGATACCCACAGGCCTTCTCTCTTTGCTAGTGCAAACCCAGTTCCTTCAGCCTTTCCTCATGTCAGCTTCTACAACCTCCAATTTCCTCACTTGCCCTATGCTGGACCATCTCCATTTTTTTTTTTTTTAATGTCTGCCTTGAATAGAGCAGCTAGGGGACCAGAACTGGACATGATATTCCAGGTGTGGCTTAAAATGCACTCAGTGGAGAGTATGCTGCCCATACTTTTGTTGAGGCAGCCCAGGACATGGTTTGCCTTCATTGCTGCTAAGGCACAGCCTCAGATCACTGCCCAGTGGGATTCTCGAGACTTTTTCAGAAGAGCTGCCTTCTAGCCACTGAGTCCCCAGACTCTTTTGCTGCGTTGGTTATTAGGTCTCAGGTGCAGAACTTCCATGTTTATCTTGGTAGAGGTCATGGAGCCTCCATTCCTGAAGATATTCAAAACTGGACATGGCTATGATCAATGTGATCTGACTGGTGCTGCTTTGAGCAGGAGATTGAACTAGATGGAAACCAGAAGTCTCCTTTCAACCTGAATTGTTCTATGGGTCAACGACATTTTGGAGTTTTAGATCACAATTTTTTTTTCCCCTCCTCCTAAAATGTTTAAACAACCCTCCACTCTCCAAATATTGTTTTTACAGTAAAATGTTCCATCTACCTCCTCATTTTAACACTTCATATAATGGGAATACAGGCTCCTATTTAAACAGAAGATTTTTAAAAGTAGTGTCACTTTAGCTGCAAAACTATGCACACACTCAAGTACTACTACGAATTTACTTTAATAAGGGTACAAGGATCTTCATATACGAAGCACTACTAACATGTCTTAGAGTTGCTTTGTGCTACCCGTGGAGACTTAGAGATGATCTTTACTTCTCCCACTGTTTATTCCCTCCTTGATACTTAGATTCAGCCACTGACGGCACTGATGAGGAATTCAAAGCCACCTATTGACATAAATCCTTTATATGCCCTGTGAATTGACACTTCTAATTAATATTAGAAGTGTCTTCAAGGTTTTGAAGGATTAGTAGAGTCCTACACAGGAAGAGATTCACAGGGTCATTTAAGCATTTTAGGTTTGAGCTTGTGGGAACTCAAAGTTCTATCAGCATGATCAACTTGTAGATTTCTTCATTACATTGTTAAGGAAAGAAGATGATATTACCTTAATATAATCTTTGTTGAAAGACATTCTGTTTTATTAGTTGCATCCTGCCCTTTGATGTGCTCAGACTCTATTAACAGCTTTATTACCAGCAGAGCCTCAATAATTCCTGCAGTTTGCTTTTGGTGCATAGAATGCTTGCTTTGAATGATTACGTTGTTCAAATACCTTTATATTTTAAGAGGGATCTGATAATTACTGCAAATCTTACTGTTTGGTGTGCAGAACTGAGTAGTTTTACTAACAGTTATTCATTTAAATAGAGTTCATTTTAATCTCATCAGCAGAGAAATAGCTGCCCATGAAAGCAACGTCCTTTGCAGCCTTCCCATACCAATCAGATAATTTTGCTAGAAGACAAGATATTACACAAAAGTGCTGTAAACAAATATTTAAAGATAATTACATTACAAAATGGGGAAAAAAAAGGGGGATACAGAGTCAGGAAAATTTAGTTATCTCTGCTTTGGAAGGCTCAGCAAAATAAGGGTGTGAAAACCACACAAGGTACACCCCTTTCAAAGAGCTAAGACTTACAGAAAATGATTGTTAAATTCTCGATTCTTTGCAGGTAAAAATTGACAAAATATTATCCAGAACTAACAGGCATACATGCCCACACACATTCACTGGACTCCTAAGAAAATACCACATTGACATCACTATTCTGAAATTTTCTGGAAAAAGTTCTAGGCAATCAAAATTTAAAGAACAGAGATAAGGGGAGAAGAGGAAAAGGACAAAATAATCTAAATCTGGCATTGTTCTCAAAGTAAAACATCTGGTATTGGTGAATGTGACCAAATCTTCACAAGGTATTCACATTTAGCTTTTGTCTAATACGAGTTTTTGAGTGAGTTTAACCAGATGAGAAAATACAGACTTCATGAGGAAATTTAGATCAACTAACAGTTTAAGCAGAATGGTCAACATAACAAAACTAGGTTTAAAAATCAGAAAGCATAAACATCATGCAAAAAAATGAGGAAGTGAGGAAGGGGAATTAAAATTCAAATTTGGATACAAATTAAGTGTCATATCTTACCACAAAAGCACAAGAACTCAAGCCTAACAATTATAGATGTTTATCCAACTTCCTTTTCAGAATATCTCTGCATCTGAGAAGCAATGCAACAATCATGAATAATAGTAGTAGCATTCTAGATTAGAGGTCCATAAGGGTACTTGCATAACTTCATATTTGTGATGACCAGGAACAACATAAGAGGCTGAAATGCTCTACAATAAAGCAAGAGTCTTGGACTAAACTAGAATAAACAGTAGGCTAGTTCACATTTCTTTAGCAATAAGAATCTTTATTTAGGCAACCTGGTGGTGGCCAGAGAACCCTGAGAAAGTAAAAAAACACAACCAAACAACCCAAAAGTAACTGGGTGAGCTGAAACAATCAGAAAGAAGCTCTTATAAATATTATGATAATACTACCATATGTAAATATATTTGGTTTTCATTATAGACTTGTAATTACATTTTAGCATGGACTATCACATAGATGACTGTGGGAAAATTTGGTGTTTCTCAAAGTTATCAGGAATTCACTCACCTTGAAATTTTTAAGTGCATAACCACCTCATGGTTTAAGGCCATCTCAATTAGAGACTAGCAACTGTGCTGTAGAAGAATCCTGTACCTGCATACTGAGATTTTAAACACAAGAAGAACCTGTCCCCTCCTGTCTCTTACAAAACAGGACTGCAAATGCATCACAGAAACTCTGGGTGTGTGTTTCTGTGTGCATGTGCACAGGAGACCTTGTTGCTGAGATCTGGTCAAGAAACTGATGTAGCTGGTATAAGAACTTGTCATAAATCACTGGGATTGAATTACATAAATCACCATTTTCTGAAACCAGTATTTAGCATTCCACAAGTTTCGTCAGGACAATCAAGCAGTGAAAGAAAAAGTCTAAGGTGGTTCCCCTTGTGTGGGCCTGGCCACAAATTTGATTTAGCAGATCACAGCTAGTAGGCTACTGCTAATCTCTTCCACGATTATTATTTATTTGTGTGGACACATATTATATAACATGTACTTTAGACCATCTGTTCCCTAGATATTTTTGGCTATCAGAAGTCATTGCTAAAATGTTGTGCAATTTATTTCATTTTGCTTTTGCAGGTTTATATAAAGCACATCAGAATCGAACATAAGAACAGGGAAAAAACCCAAACAAAACTCAACAAAAAAAAACCTAAAATCTAAAAATCTCATCCTACTTTGACCTTGCTAACTTGAAATTCATAACCTTAGAAATAGTTGTTGTTGACACAATCTTGACGTAACAATCTTTCATACTGGGGGGATTAAATCAGTAAGTCTTGAACTCAATGCCAGACCATCTTTTTATTTATTTGAAGGGTAAGCACACCAGCATTGACAGATTCAAGCTGCTCTTGCTCTAAGACAGCTATATCTTGTCAGGGACAGACCTAACTCACACCACCTTCACATTGTGTGAAGGCTATTTACCTTATTAGTGAAAGAGAAGTATGCATTAACAGGACTGGAGATTTTACAAGTAATGGAAGAATTCACTTCTGTTGGTTCCCATTTTGGAGTTTATGGACTACTATTATTAATTCAGCTATGTAATCCTCTAAAATCCCTTTAGGATCTTGAATGAATATGTTCTCCATACTTTGCAAGTGATCATTCTGTGTAGCTGGGGTTAAAGTATCTACGATCAAGTTTATGATACAGAGAAATCTCCGCAGAATCCTCCCATGCATACCTACACCAGAGCACGCCAGTTTTCTCTTTGGTAAATTCCAATGTAAATGTGCTAATTTCTACTCTCTTTCTTGCACATTTCCTTTATACTATGGAGTCTTTGGCAAGCTCTTTGCTCCTGATGGGTCAGAATCTATAAAGTCCTAACTCTTCTGGTTAGTTGCTCTCCAAGCTCAACTTTGTTCTTTCTAATTCTGCTTTAACAATTAATTGGCCAAGTCTGTAATGCTTCCTAGTTTATTTGGATGCGCTTCAGGTTCTGAGCTTGAACTCTGATTTCTAGTAAGCTTCATGTTGCTACTTGGCCGTGTTCAAGGGAAAACAGTACAGCTAAGCTATAACTTACCTGAATAAGGATATAATGATCTAAATCTATAGTAGTGAGAAGTTTTAATTTGATACCAGAAACTGGAATGAACAGATGAGGTCATGTTTCGACTAATGAATGCAATATTCACTGTTACTGGTAATATTCACTGTTACTGTCAGGAAACACTTGTCTATAAGGACTAATGCTGTTACTGTTATTTATAATAAGAAAATTACTAGGGAAAATATCAAAGCAATGCACAACAGCATTAGAGAATTTACAGAATAACAAATAAATCCACATGTATACTGGGGAATGGTGGGTGGTGGTGGAAGAGAAGTCCATTTTCCAAAGAGACCAGCTTCTACGCTCATAAGGAAATGTTTATTTAGGATAATGTAAAGTAGAAAGCCTCCATTTTTTAATTCTCTTAGCGTTGTGCTATCAGTCCTGGTTTTTATTTGTTTGTTTTGTTTTTTGTTTGTGTTTTTTGTTTGTTTTATTTTTTTTGTTGCTGTTTTTCTTTTGTTTTTGTTTGGGTTTTTTTTTTTAGCCACTTCTATAATTCACATTGCCCAATACACGGGTTTATTACATAAGCATAGAAAATATATAGCCTTCTAGGTAAAATGCTTTGAGCAAGAATTTGATTTGCGCTACATTTCAAGCTCAAACACGGAAAAGTTGAGTACTTGGTAAGTTACTTCTATTGGGGTACTGCTTGCAATCCTGGATACTGATTTGAAAGCAGATAAACCAAAGGTATTAATTTTTGTTATGTTTCCACTTGAGAGGCAAATTTTTCTGCTCTGTGTAAGAAAGCTATGAAACCTGCACAGTTTTAGGCTACTTAAGACTATGTGTTACTCTTAGGTCCTTTCCCAAGGTAACCTAGACTGATCTGAATCATTGAATCATGATAGAATCATAGAATCATAGAATAGTTAGGGTTGGAAAGGACCTTAAGATCATCGAGTTCCAACCCCCCTGACATGGGCAGGGACACCTCCCACTAAACCATGCCATCCAAGGCTATGTCCAATCCCATCTTGAACACCGCCAGGGATGAAGCATTCACAACTTCCCTGGGCAACCCATTCCAGGGCCTCATCACCCTTACAGTATATTCTGGGAAGAAGTGTTTTTTTTTAAGATTTGAGTTTATTTCTCATTACCTTACTCTGATTTGATTGGTAATAAATTAATTTTCCCCAAGTCAAGTCTGTTTTGCCCACGACAGTAACTGGTAAGTGATCTCTCCCTGCCTTTATCTCAGCTCACAAGGATTTATTATATTTTCACTCCCCTGTCAAGCTGATGCAGGGAGTGAGAGAGCAGCTTTGGTGGGCACCTGGAATCCAGCCAGTGTCTACCCACCACCGCTGTCAGCCCAAACCATCCAAATAATCTTTTTAAAGGAACATAATTAAATTAAATTTTGAAAGGAAATGTTTTCTGAAATTTATGCTGAAGAGAAGAATCACGTTTGCTTGACTGGTTCTCCACACATGGGAGCAAACACTGCCATCGTGGTACATCTGTGAAAGTGCTAGTAGTCTTGTACGTGTCAGCCCTAAACCTGTGTAACAATATAAGATCAGAAGTTGGATTTTTCACAATATGAAATTACTGAAGCTGTTTTTCTTAGAAAACATTCATAGGATAATTGCATGCTAATTAGAATCATAGAATCATAGAATAGTAAGGGTTGGAAATGACCTCAAGATCATCGAGTTCCAACCCCCCTGCCATGGGCAGGGACACCTCCCACTAAACCATGCCATCCAAGGCTATGTTCAACCCCACCTTGAACGCCGCCAGGGATGAAGCATTCACAACCTCCCTGGGCAACCCATTCCAGGGCTCCACCACCCTCACAGTAAAGAATTTCTTCCTCATACCCAATCTAAACCTCCCCTGTTTAAGTTTAAACTCATTACCCCTTGTCCTCTCACCACAGTCCCTCATGAAGAGTCCCTCCCCAGCATCCCTATAGGTCCCCTTCAGGTATTGGAAGGCTGCTAGGAGGTCTCCACGCAGCCTTCTCTTCTCCAGGCTGAACAGCCCCAATTTTCTCAGCCTATCTTCATATGGGAGGTGCTCCAGTCCCCTGATCATCCTCGTGGCCCTCCTCTGCACTTGTTCTAACAGTTCCATGTCCTTTTTATGTTGAGGACACCAGAACTGCACACAATACTCCAAGTGAGGTCTCACGAGAGCAGAGTAAAGGGGCAGGAGCACCTCCCTTGAGCTGCTGGTCACGTTCCTTTTGATGCAGCCCAGGATATGGTTGGCCTTCTGGGCTGCAAGCACACACTGCCGGCTCAATTATTATATACCCATTTTTCATTTAAATATACCAAGAGGCTACTAGAACTTAAAGGTTCCTTTGTAGTTTTTTGACAAAAAGCATTAGACCTGCCTTCAAGAGATCTAGACATACAACCACACTCTTCCAGTGCTTGCAGTATGACCTTGGTTAAGTCAACATTGTATTTAAAATTGCCAGTTTTAATGTAACATCTAATGCTGGTAAGACATAAAGCTTAAGGTGACTGGAGAGAAGACAATAATACAAGCACAGAGCCCTGCCCTATTTTAAGATTAGCTAACTTGCAACCTACTGACTGTCTTGGGGAGCTGATAACAGTAACTCATAAGACAGAAAGAAAAACTTGTGCTCAAATATCTTCTTTGCAATCACAGAAGTGATAGTGACAGAGAAAGCAGGAAGAATCTCATTAAGAATCCTGAATTTTTAGTCTTTAAAATGCTTGCTTCTAACAGAGCCTGAAAATCTTCAGGAGTTCTGGGAAAAATGCTACATATTCAACCAGTGTTGCTATTACAACAGAGGCATTTGGCATTTTCAGAATTTGTTCACTACTTAAGGTAATAACTAATAGTTAAACATTTGATTCAGCAGCCATTTTTTCACATTTCCAAAATACTAATATTTAAAGAAAAAAAAACATTAGTCTGTCACTTCACACACTCTGGGAGGTTTGTGCTCATCTGGAAAAAAACAGCATGATATCTCACCTGTACCACTGAGATTTACAGACGTTTAAGTGTGCCTTTAGTGTCACAATTAGGTTTTCAACCTGATCCTTACTAAATTCTTTGCAAGCTAGCCATATCAAGAACACACTCTTCCCAGGAACAGTGGTAAAGAGGTGATAATCCAGTTCATGAGAAAGGCATGACTTACCTTGTGAAAGTTCCTGAAATATGCTGCTTTCTCATCTGGAAATTTTTCTAGTCTCCTGGGTCCTTTACTGGAAGCCTTCTTGAAAACCAACCAACAACGCCTGAAAATCTGCAAATGAAATTAGTGGATTATATTAGCTTTTCTTTAAAGGTGGACAGTACCCCACATGCATTCAGTTACATAGTTAAGTTGGAAAGAAATTTTAAAATTACAGTATTTTATTTTAGAAGTCTGGAAAATTTTGAGAGCATCAATTATTTCTACACAAGTAATCAAAATTCATCAATTTATACATATTGATTGTCAGTCCTTTGTAGACTTTTTTTCCTTTGATTTCTTTCATGTATGCCAAATTTAACAATTCCTGAATTCAAGTAAATCTATGAACTTTGGATACATAAAGAATTATAAGGCTGTCATTAGAGAAATCTCAGAAATCATTCCATGCATTTCTAGCTTTTGTGTTTATTTCTTTGAGAATACTGATACCACTGTGAAACTTTGATTTTAACAGAATACAGGAATCAGCAGGCAGTTAGTATAAACTTGTATGCACAGAAAACACAAGGTTGAAATAAACATCAGTGTGATCATTACTGGACAACAACATCTCATTCTCTCACTTCATTAAATAATAAACTTTCTAAGGAAAAACTACAAAGATCATTAAAGTGTGGGAACAAGGTGTGAAAAATAAAATCCTTCAGAAAGCACAAACCAAAATAATATTATCTTCTGATTTTTATGAGAAACACACTAGATTTTGTTTAAAATGTGCTTTTCAGCAACAAGGGTACTTTATTAGACTGTTTACCAAGCATTCTGATAGTACTGCCATAACAAGAAGTTATAAATCAGGACTGAATTATCAAATAAGAATACATTTGCAGTTTAAAGGGAAGCTGATTAAGGACAATCCTCTGGACTACATTATGCAAGTAAGGGATTCACTACTAATATAGTTTTATAATCTATGAAAACAGTTTCCTTCATTCTCCTTTTCAATACTTGCACAGTTTATAAACAATAACATATGGATTTTTATGTAGTTATTTCAAGGATACATATACTGTAATTATAAAAAATAAGCTTAATTAACTACATTCTGATAGAATAATACTGACTACTACTCTCTTGCCATTATCTCAAATGAGTGTTACCACGCAAACTAAGTTTTCGTTTAAAAAACCTACCACTGAACTACAGTATCGATATGTTTAATTATGAAGACTTTTGGAAGAAAAGATAGCATTTAATGAAATTCTGTTCAAGTATACTTCTTAGAAAGCATACAAGTTTTAGGCTTTTTCCACTAAGGTTGTAAAGTGGCAACTGTACAACTATACTTCCTATCTCAGAAATTACTTCACCTGACCCAGGGGAAAGCAAAGACAATATCATATTTTAGGAAAAAAAAAAAAAAAAAAAAAAAGACATTACACTGTGGGACATCATAAACCATCTTTATTAGAGAATACTTTCTCCAAACAACATATTGGCAGTGTTGCAACTTACTTTACCAAAGCAACAGCACTGCTCCCACAGTTATCTTCTGATTAACCCATATTAATGCTTCATAACATTATGATGTGAAAAGCTTTACACATCGGTAGAGGAGATCTATGCTATTTTGACTTTACTAAAAACAATAGCCCAAATGTTCAAATGGGACATATTTATTCATTTAATAAAAGTATCACTTTTAATAATATTCATGGCTCTTCTGAGATCTGGGTTGTTTTGTTTTTTGGGTTATTTTTTAAATCTATCTCTATTTTCAGTTCATCTCTCTTCCTCTGTGGAAAGTCTTTTCCTAAGAAATTTTTTTATGAGGGTAAACCCATTGTCTTAATCTCACATCTTTTGATTTCCTTATTTTCATTATCCTCCCTTAATGGTCCTCAAAGACTTCCCTTTAGAAAAAACAGATTAACCTACGGGCTCCACCACCAGCGGCAGTGGGTTTCAGCAGTCACAGAATCCACATTTTACAGGTGACCTGAATTTCTGACAACTGGTGATCAGGTTACAGAAGTTTTGTGTTAGTTGACCAAGAAGCTTTTTGAAGGATAAAAGGTCATCTAACACATACACCAAAGCAATCCCTTCAGTGAAAAATAAGCAGGGTCTCCTGAATGCCAACTTCAGTCTTCTTCCACTGGATGTCAATCTAGGACAGTGTGGAAGCAAGTTTGAGGCTTTGCAGCTAAACTAACAAAATTCAAGAGGGAGGCCTTGACCCTTTTACTAGTGGGCAATGTGCTATCAGTCTTTAAGGATGATACTTATTAGGCCTTTTCCCAGGTTTCAGCACTGTTATGAATTCAAAGGCTTCAGCACATAGACTGTGGGAACGAAGAGCCCTACCTTTTAAAGAACATTGAATAGCAAGAAAAACAGTTAAGTTTTACCTTTAGACTGTTACTGCTTCAATTTATTGACATCTGGCTTTTTTTCCAGACCTTTAGGGAGAGGGGAGATATGAAGAATCGAATGGATTGAAGAGGATTCCTGATATAGTGTGTACCTTTGTGCATCTCAATTTTGCTTTTTTTTAACCTACTTTAAAAGCTGATATAGACGTATACAGTTCCACTTCATTTCAGCAGCATTTTCCCTTATTTCACCAACAGACAGTTTGTATCTCAGTGTTTGAAAAAGCATTAGCACATGAATTTACCTATAAATATGGATAAATAGGTGCAGATGTGAGCACACAGCAAACAAACATTTGCGTTTCATAAGGCGCTCATTGTTATACAGAAGCCTACTCAATTATTCACGAACTGTAAGATACTCTTTTATCCCTGGCCTACTTTAGGATGCCATTGGCTGTAATCAAAACTTCTGAAAGACTTCTAAAGTCCTCAGATAATTAGGGTAGCCACTGTGAAAGAAAGCAACATCAGGCCTTTAGCAACAGAGAGAATAAGAATCACTCAAAGTGCTGTCTCCATAATATTTAGTGTTTCCTGTGAGATTTAAGTGATCATTTAATCAGTTTAACAGCAATCTTGAATGAGCACTCACTGCTCAGTGAATATGATTTAAAAATTTTGTATTAAGGGCAATGCTATTGCTTTTTTCTTGAGTAATTCAGAAAGATATTATTAAGTACATGCTATGTTTAGGGTTACCTTTTATTAAAGTATCAATTACAAGGACAAAATTTGTTCACTATAAACCTGAAAAGGATTCTATCGAAATTACCTGCTGAGTCCATGGCACAGCAGAATCTCTTTAAAGAACACCCTTCCTCTCTGCTTTACAAAATTCCACTACCTGTGCTACTATGTATCAGTAAGTGATGGCAGTAACTCCGCACACTTATGGTCGGCCTGGTGACAACCGATTCAGCTACCCCTTGCAATACTGTACTGGAATGATTTTCATTACGACGCACAAGCTTGCAGGGGACCATAGTCTCTGTTTCTAAGGATGGACTCCGAGCAGCATCATCTCATTAGTGAGAGAAAATGATTCCAGATCTGGAATAATATAACCTTATCACCCCCAAATGGTTTCTGGAATCTTTCAACTCAGAAATTGAACTTCCAGTGCTGCACAATTTCTAATATCTTTAGAGATCCTTTTTTATATTTTAATTGAAACAGTGCAATAGATCAATAATGAAAATCTCTGCATAATCATCTTTTCTTACTTTTCCTTCCACTTACTTCACCTCTCAGCTCTCCTTTCCAGCATGTTCAGATTTTTTTAACGTTCTTGACTAATATAGGCAAAAGTTTGGCCTCTGAATGGGTCATTATTCTGCATGCTCATATCACACATTTCTGTCATATTGTTGCCATGGTTGTTAATAATAAATCCACTAAAAGACATATTACAAGAAATCTATTGGTTAAATTAGGTTTTAGAAAGAAGAAAAACTTTTTCCTTTTCCTAAAATAATTTAAAATAATTAGTTTACAGCAGGAATCTTATGCGTGATTTTTAATTTTACAGAGATTTGTAAAGACTTTTCCTAGTCATTTACGATAGATGCTTTTGAGAGTAACATTTCAATTTATCCACAGCAATAGCTAATAAAGCTTTGCCAGTCATCACTAATATTCAGAGAGGGGATTTTTACTGATAAGTGTGTACACGTTATTCCAGAAATTCCACCTCACACTCAAAAAACCCCCAAAACAAACCAGAAACAAACCCCCCATCCATTTTTTTTGTTTAATTTTATTTTAATAATGCCAAAAAAAAGGAAGTTACAACACTATAAGCTTTGTTTTACAAACCACTTAATATGCTGAAATCTCCCTGCCCCTATCCAAAAAACTGTACAAATGGCAATCTCTTTCTTGGGTATATTAAAAAAACACCTGATTTTCTGCCAGAAGCTGCAGAAACATTTGTCTCTTTAGAGAAGTAGTAGTGAGACAGCTTCTAGTCACTAACAGAAACCCAGCACTGACCAGGATGAGCACCAAAGCATCACTCATGCATATTTTTTTTTGCTAGCATAACCCATTGAATGGTTTTCCCAGAAAGTATCTACAGAATAATATTCAGTCCCTCATTTACATCTTGTTAACTGTAGGGAAAGCTAGTTGTTTTCTCCCCCTGACTTTCCATACAGAGTGCTCTCCTGTGAAACAAGACAGTATCTTCAGTGAACGCATTAAAACCACTAAAAAATGAATTTGCTCAAATTTACTTCACTAGTTACCTCCATTAAAAATTGATACTGTTTTTTATGGGGTATGTGAGAGAAATGCAGTATGCTGTGAGCTAAAAAAAATAATCTTGATTCACTAATTAAAAAATGTAGCATTCATAATACAAAAAATAAAAATAGTTGTCAGAGTAGCCATGTTTAACCATTGTTTAGACACCCACCACTTTCTGACTTTTCTGTGCATATTTTGATGAGGGGTGACACCTTACCACTTCAGTGGAACTACACTTGTCAAGCATTCAAGTAAAATTTCAGAGATTTTAAAAGTGGCTATTATCTGTAAAAAGGCCCAAGAGGAAAATGGAAAGACAAAATCATTCATGCCTCAGGTAAAGAGGATGTTACAGGATATAAGCTATGGCTGGGTAAAGTCAATACAAAATGAAAAAAAAAAAAAAACCAAACCCAAACACCTCATCCTTGCAATCTACCTGCCTGAGTTACCAGCACTTTGCATTAAAAAGACTGAAGCAAGCACTGCTGTAAGAAGGCTTACCCCTCCTCCTGCACTTGGGTTTCTGAGCATCTTTGAAATTAAGGTGCCCTACAAACAGTGTTTTCCCTGTCTGGAACAGCACTGATTTCTCTGTCTCGTTTATTGAAAAACAGTTTCCACTGCACTAAGTGGGTGCATTTTGGGTGGCAAGTTTTGATCCATATGAAGATGCAAAAGAGATGGAACACTACCACACAGCACTGAGCTCCTGAATTAGTGCAGAGGGTGCAAAGTAGCAGGGAACAGAAGTCAGTTTCTGCTCCTTCACCACACCATATATCTCCCAGCAACAGAGCAGAGATCCTCCATAGCCATCTGACACCCACCCCCCAACAGGAGAAGCGGCAAAACCCTGTAGCCCTGCTCAGAAGCATGAGGTTACTTGTTTCTGTAAGAAGCTCTGGGATGTGGGGCCAAGACTTTACCACAGGATACAATAAAGCTTGGAAGGCTTTCCTTTTTCTTTATTGATTCTAACTCTCCACCTGCTCTTGGCTATTTCAACATATTTTCTCACCAAATGTTACTAAAGTATCTACCACAAAGCAATTGCAATAAAAGCAAAAGCAATATATCCCCAAAAGATCACTAGCAATGCCTTTAATAAAAAATTCTGTCAGAAGGCATGCTACGAATGCTATCCAACCCAGAAACGTTCCTCGTATATGATAACCTTGCATATACCCTTGAGCTTTATTTTTATCATCCTAATTAGGAAGCAAGGTCAAACCTCTAGTTTATAAACCTTGTAGTGTGACCTTCTGCAACATAAAAGGCAATTAGGCCTAAATTTTCTGATAGTATATTTTATTTTTATTATTTTCCAGATTGTCAATCTGCTGGCATTTAAAGTTAGGAAAAAAAGAAATATAGAAACATCTGCTACAAACTGTTTAATCTCAGATTAGATCATTCCTTGTGGGCTTGATTGCAGTCAGTAAGAATTAGGTTGGTTAGAGAGAGATGATTAGGGACAATTCACCCAGCTATAGTATACATACGTCATCTTTCTGCTGCCATAACATACCATTATAGATTCATATAGATGTTTATAATATGCTGTAATTTATGGTGATATAGTCACAGGCTATACATGTAATCCGTAAAAAGACGTATTTTATTATTAGAGATTTCTGTATAATCAAAGCACACCATAGTAATTTTCCAACTATTTCTATACTAACTTAACTACTGTGTGTATAAACACTTCAGCTACGGAGTCTGAAGTCGTCTTTTTTTTTTTGTGCTTAAAAGGAGTGGGGAATATATGTCTGAAAAGATTTGCACATTGTATTCCTGTGAAAAGAGTTATACAATTTCATCAACCCTTAAGCAGCCTCCGCTTAAGAACTCGTCACCACTACTTTGCTTTGAACTGCCAGGAGGGCAATTCAAGGACAGAAGGGCAGCCTACACAAATAGTGCATTCAGTCTTCATACCAGTCTGCAGATCAGCAGAATTTATCACTTATATTTGAATTGATCTTACCGTTACTAAAAAAAATCAGTTCCAGCAACCATTTTTTAGCTTCCTGCATTTCTGATGCAGTTTTGGTGAGACTAACTTCCGCGATTCTTTTGGAGGAAAACTAATACTGCTTGTTTCATGTCTGGCCCCAGAGTAGGTGAACAAAACCCCTCAAACCAAACTATAATAAAAATTTGGTTGCAATTGTTTTAGCAGGCATCCAGCAGGAAAATCTCAGAACTTGCAACACTTTTTAAGAAATTATTAAGCCCAAGAAATCTCAAGCATTTTACTGAGCTAAAACTGGATGTGTAGCACCTACTTATGAACAATTATGTAGCCAGAATTTGTACCCAAGTTCGTATCTCCTTCCACAGATACTTTTCTAATGTAATAAGAAAAGAATACCAACAAAGTTACAGTTTCCTTATACTTTAATATGAATTTTGAGTAACCTCTCAAACTGAACCAGAGAAACTAACTTAACTCATCTGACTTTTCTTGGTGGAAATACCAGTTTCCCCTCCCCCCCCCCGCCTTTACAATATTTTACTTTCATTAGTTACAAATAAACACACCACAGCTGAATATGATAAACCACAAACAATGCTTTGATATTATGGAATGGAAAGCAATATTTACAGAGGAAAAGATATAACTACTTTCGTTAGCTTTTAATTGTATAGCTATGTACTGAAATAATGGAAATACCACTGCAGTAAAGCTTAATTTTTGACTTTTCCATAGATGAGTTTTTTAAGACAAAAGGCAGTATCTTTTACATATATTTAGTGGGCTGTCATCACTTTGTTCTTGAGAAAGTTAAAGGCGTACCTACAAGGGAACTTAATGCTGAGAAACAGACCAGTTTGTTATTAAGATAGCTTTCTTTCTTATTTACGTCTTTATAAAAGTAAACTTAGACCTTTGCATGCAATCTGCAATAACACACATTGAAAGATTGTATCTATCTGCTCAGATCCTATTTTATGTTAGGAAGGTGGGGATTTGTGAAATGAAGGTTTACACAGTCAAAACCGTGCAACAGAATATCTTAAAATGAAGCAGAGCCTCCTAACAGAATAGCAATCGCAAACATTTTTCTACACTACTGAGGGGCAAAATATTAAACAATTTTTACAGCTCAAATTTAGAGGGTTACAAGCTCAAATTCAGCTTCAGAATCCAAAATTATCCCTTAGCTTTATATCAGTTAGTATTCTATTAAGTCTATCCCTACTTTTCTCTATGTTATCACACAGAGCCCAACTTAGCAGAGGTATCACAGGTATTAGTGCTCGCGATGCTCTTGTTTTAACTGAAAAGTGGAAACAGTGTGTTTTGTACAGGATTTAATATAGCTGAACACAGCACCAAGTCTAAAACTCTTTCCACAAAGAACAAGAAATGTGAGCTGAATGTAAGTGCCACTGTGTATTTATGTAGGTGTATAATTTCTAACAGCAGTTGATCCTCAAAGTAGAATAAGAAAGTTAGTCTTTTATTCTTGCACACATTTTGTCATTTGAGCATACATGTAGAAAACTCTAGCAAATACAGCCACACTGATACATATGCTAACTGTAATCTATAGGTGCCATTATTAAATGCCCAGTCACAGTCCCAGGCATGTATGCAATGTGTTTAAATACAGTGGGACTAAACAGTATATAAATGCCATCATGGAAAAACAGCCCTTCAAACATACTCTGATACATCGTACTACAGAACAGAGTACAGATTCTAAAAATGGCATTTATCCATGACATATCATTCAATAAACCTCTGAAGTATAAGGTTGTATGAATCAATCACTTTGGTTTCCTACAAATCAAATGTATCCTTCTTTATGAAGTTACATATCCTGCTTTGACTCTCTCTCAAGTATTATGACATGTCAGCCAGACTATACAGAGAAATTAATCTTATACAGAAAAGAAGATGTTCTGCAGTAGGATTCAATCAGGACCCTATGAAGAGTAATGATAAAGAGGATTTCTAATGTCTGTGCTGTTTTTTTAACACTTGATCAACTGCATTACTATAACCTCTAGGTTAAATCTCCTCCTGCCAAAAGATCATAGTCTAACAGATGCTAGTGTGCCCCAAAGACCTTCATTACATCTTACTTTTAATCTAATTGAAGGGGAGGAATATGAATTAACAGTTCATGGTAAGTGGAAATAGTTAAAAGCTTAGAGTTAGCGAGAATCCTCTGCAGCAGGAATAAAATGGATAATAAAATTGAGCACTGCAGTGAAATTTTCTGCAATATGCATACACAGAACTACCTGGAATTTTTAAAGTAATAAATAAATTAATAAAAATGTCATTTGCTGTGGGTCTTAAGAGTTCAAGAGGATCATAAAGATACACTTCAAATACTTAATTTATCTCTATTAGTGATTTACTTTCTGCAGCTCTTGTGCTACTTATTTTACAATATGTCCTGAAAAACTTAGCTTAAAGATGTTACCAGTCTTGTGACTACACTGCACCAACACTGCACTGAATCAACATGTAATCCAAAGCAAGAAAAGGATGAGAAAACAAACATTTTTACACACAACTAAGAGGATTTGGAAGAAAAAGCTATAGCCCTTAGCTCTTGTAACGATCAACACCAGTTCTCTTCAGCTTTTGTTGTGAAAGCAAATTTTTAACAGATAAAAAGACAGCTCTTACTCAAAGAAAACTAGTATGAAAGAGCTTTCCTAGAACTCAAATGCAGCTGGTGTGGCACAATTCTAGCCAGAATGTTCTGTGGGGAAATGTGCTACTACAGGGGATTAGAAACTATGTCGTTAAAACCCGAGGGAAATAAGGAAGTGGTAAAGCAGATGATTCCCAAACCTAGACTTCATAAATCCAAAAAAACACACTGAATTCCCTGCTCTGTACCTGTGATAGGTCTCAAAAAGTCTGCTCTGGAAGTGGTTTAGAGACTCCCCAAAAGTTTATACAGGTACATCCACAGAAGACATGCCAGTGCTTTAGTATGCTTCAGCTCAGACCAAACCAGCAACACTCGAGGCATCATTAAGCAAACACAAATTTCTTTGTTAAGGGAAAGATGGTCATTCCACCAAGTTGTTAATATTATTTCAGAGGGGAAAAAAACCCCAAAAACCAAAATCCAACAAACCAACAGCATCCCCACCCCCATCACTTCCACTGATTATCACCAGTTCTCCAGAGCTTGGAGGAGATAAGGCTTCCCTTTTACAACCATTTCCCATGGGCAGAAGAAAATCATTAGTCTGCCCAACTGATGCTATTTATTTTGATATTCTCATCAGCTGCATATAAATAGAAAACATCTTGATTTTCTACACTCTGGGGACTATCTAAAGGCAGGAGCGGCTAGAAGAAGAGAAAAAAAAAAAAAAGAAGTAATATTGTAGCATTTCTGTTCAAATCGAACAGACAGTCTGTGATTCCCTATACAGCATACAAACACCTAGCATATTGGTTCAATATTAGCTAACACAAGTCCCTTTTCTCACTTGGAGTATTAAAGCGCAGATAGGTCAACAGCAGCAAATTGTGTTGCCCACTTCCCGTGACTGCTGAGATCAAGATCTTAAGTTGTAATATGTAGTCTAACATAAGAGGGAAAGCGGAAAAGAAGGTGAAAAGTTGTTGCGCTCTTTAGTATTAACTACCAGCAGCAAAACTTGCAGTATTAACTAATTAATCCTCACATTTCACTTGTGAAGTCTGAGTGAAAGATTAAGACTTAAAATGAGGGAGAGTTGTTACAGATACAGCTTTATTATATAGTGAGAGCAATGAGTAAACTCACAAAACCACAGCAAATCTGCTTTGTTAAACAAGTCAGATTAAGCAATCTTTCTGTGAAAAAAGTCAGTAGAAAACTATAATTACAAAATAAAATATGCAGCTTTGATGAAAACAAAACCAAAACCAACAAACAACCCAGTAGGCTTATTGGAATGATTACTTATTAATAAATATAATAAATACTATAAACCATGAATCAAAAAAATATTGCCGAATACTGTATGATAGAAGACACTGTCAGAGAACGGACTATAATTTTATTTTTTTGTATTAGGATAGCAAATAAATAAGCGAAGCATTATGAACAGTTCTTAGCCTCTTCAGGATAAGAATTTATGTATATGGTGCCAACTGACTGGCTCACCGTACATACTGTCTTACACATTGTGTCCATAGAAGGTGCAAATTATTGATGTTTTGTAACAAAGTCGTGGAAAATTTCAAATTTTCCATACCTTAGAATTCAAGTTTCTGATTTGGGGGTTGGGTGAGGAGGAGAGACAAGGAAGGAAAACAGTTTTCAGTGTAGAATTACATAAATGAATGCTCACAATCCCAGGCATCCTCACTGAATGATTCAGAGTTTGAGAGGTGTTTTTTTATATTTACATAATCTCTATATACCAGACAATACATGCTGACAGCAGTAGCTAACCTTCCATTTCTGGATGTTAATCAGTATACTTTTCGTCATTCACCCATAGATGTATTGATACATTTATATTATGAATAGGATTCTAAACTCACAGATACATTACCAGGATCTCAGAAATTAATCCAAGCAATTCTTTTTACATGGCTATTAAGCTCTTGCCAGCATACAGGCAGGTCGAAGTCCGGCATTGCAGAGCAGCGATAGCTACATGTACTCCCTTTTTGTTTTGAAGTTGCACTTAAAATGACCCTGCTTGCATATCAACTGAAATAGAGTTCGGGAAGAGTTGGGCATAGATGAATGAGGAAATGTGCAAGTCACTGAGCCCTGCCTCCTTCAGTTGCAGAATGTCATGCAATAGGTGCTTGCTATGTTTTTGATTTCCTTCTCTACTTGTCACACTATTTATAACCAAGGAGACATTTGAAGTCTGACAGTTTTTCTTGTTGTCCTTATGGTACTGGTTTACTAGGATAGAAATAATTTGTTTCCTTAGTAGTAGCAGGGAGTAAAAATATCGGACATTTCATATTCATAATTCTTTTAGGTGCTCACTGGCTAATACGTAACCATGGTGAACTGGAGAGCTAGCTTTTATTGTGATATAATTTATGAGCTTGTCCCAGTGGAAATTTGAATTCTTGCAGCTAACATCTGCATGAACAGATTTTTGCCTTTGAGTCCAAATCACTTGGTTTAGTACATTCTGCTATCGGCTTTTGTATTTTTAACATATATTATAATGAATCTATCAGCAGGAAGAGCTGTTCCAGCGTAGACATGGAAGATCAATGCAGCATTCACCTGTGAAGTCACAGCATTAGGTCACAGCAAGACAGCCACTGTGACACACTCAGCAGCTAAGGATGCTGTACCATCTTACCTTTTGATGGCAGAGCCTTTTGTTCTGTTTCTCTTTAGAAGAATCCAACTCTATTCTTTTCAGACAGCACATAATGTGTAATTTCTCCTTGGCGCCACTACCTTTCAAATTAACAAAACCCTGCTTCTTATTGTTTTCCCTCAGGTTTTCTTAAGTCTGCTCTGCTGGATTTTAAGTATCTTTCAGTAGCCACCTTAAATGAGTTCAGTCTTGGTTTATGATGGATTTAAGCTCTAAAACTTTATAGATTAATAAAATATTACATAAATGGAGCTGACTTATAAGGGAAAATCAGTCATATTTAAAGTAAAAGTTTTCTGCTTTTTCACAGAAGTCTGCATTTCTCTACTGTTATTTCCATTACTACTGCTATTTCTATTGTTGCATATGACAGGAATATTCCTTTCTACTATGAACAGTCTCCATTCTTCCATTATTAGCAGCACAGCAGTTGAAGAATGTTATTAGCATTAGTAATTGTCTCATTATGTTCCTGTGCAAAGGCATGGAGGAGTTAGTTTATTTCTATCCCACATACACAGCTTAAGTCTCCTATTATTAAACATTAGCAAACTTCATTCTACAAAAATACTTACTTTAATGTGAAGTGTACATGCAAAATATGTATATGCAAAAGATATTTTCCATATCTTGTTTCCAAAGTCTGCAGAAAAATCATTAAAATGCAGTTTTTAATGGTACATGCATTGAAGATGGGAGTTTATGGAGGTTTTCATTTTTTCTAAACTTGGTCTTTGTAGAAAGTAATAGTATACTTGTTCAATACTTGTTTTCCATGCCTCATTTATACTACACTCTTCCAGTCATCTTTTGCAGAGGAAAGTCTTGATCAAAAGGGACTGAAAGTAATATTCCTGCTGATCACCAGCAGAAATGAGAAGAAAGCAACTTTGTTTCAGAAAATAGCCAAGTTTGACTTCAAAATATTGTCATTTATATGTCTGGTCAAAATTACTGTGAACAGGCCTACATGAATATTTTCCCAGTTTCCCTTTATAATTTTCTTTCTTGCTCATTGCTAACAAAAATTCACAACCAAATATAGTAAAAAATCAGGAAACATACTTTTACAAGATATACCAATGCAGATCAATACTAGAGCCAATCTTTTGGACAAACTCTTTCTAGAAGCACAGTAGCATTAATTTTTTTATTTTTATTTTTTTATTTTTTTTTTTATCCTCTCTCTCCCTGGCAAGAATCATTAGAATTGTCTTGACAGAATTTGTACAAAGTAGTCCACATACATTCAGCTTGTCCTTCAGTCCTCTTCAGCATCCAGAAATCCAGCCAGTGAAAAGGCTACAATTTTTTTTACCTTAATCTTTAGTTCTAGAAGTCTTCAAACAACCTCCAATTGAAATTGAAGCACAATAAAAACCTTGCACCCACACAATTTTACCTAGGACTAACAAAAACATTTTCCGTTCCTTTGGATCATCAGTTTTTGTCCAGGGACTAGACCGTGTTTTGGTCTTAGAGTCTTGGTGCTTATTTAAAATAGGATTATTTTAAAAGAGAAGCTAAAAGTTCTCTCTCCTTCCCCCATGTCTATAAATAGAAAAGAACAGTTTAATTTATGGAAGACAATCATGAGCCTTTGATGTTTTTTCAGGAAAAAAAAGGCAAACCATTAAAAAAAAAAAAAAAAACAAAAAAAAACCCTCAGTGACCATAAGCTAGTTCAGTAACACAATACAACACATACTTAATTGCTTAAAGGTCATGCACGTTATGTCATTCTACATGTCACTGTTCCTTTTAACAACACTGCATCATTTCTCCAGAGATGTAAGTCACTTTTCTAAGTGGGTGTTTGTTCTAAAAATATATCCACAGCCAAACGTCTGAATGTGTTTGTGCAGTGTGTGTATACCTTTACTCAGAAGCTTCACTGGGGGGAATGTATACCCTCAAAATGAAGGCATAGAAGGTGTCAAAATTTAACCAATTTATAAGCACCTCAAACGGAAAATTAGTTAGCACTAAGGATTTAAAGTGCATGTTATTAAAAACATAAGCATTTGCACACGTTGCTGACTGAAGTTCTTAATTTTTAGGACAGCACTTTTTCCAGTGTTACCACTGGCGATTAATATTTCTTAGAACTATCACAGAGATGGTATGTGTCTCATCAGAGAGTGCTTACATTAAGAAATCTATTTTAGTATCACTCTCATTACTGCTGCAGAGGATTCCTGCAAACTGTGATCAGCAAGAGTTTGATATGATGGCTGAAATTATTTTAAAATCACATGCTAGTAGTCAGCAGTCCCACGCAGGGGTGTTGGACTAGCTAACATCCATCCAGCTACCATATCCTAAGAATATGTGCATTAATGATGAAATGCAACCTTAAATGCTTATATTTTCTGTTAGAACTATATTTAGCTATCTTTTTCTCTGCAAAGAATTCCTGAGGAAAAATAACTTGGAGGGCTCTTTCTCTAAAGATATCGCCTTTCTATTCATCTCAGTTTTGCCTATTATTCCTTTTAGAAATGGACTTAAATAAGGTGGAGCAAAATTGGTCCATAGAGCCTACAAGAGGTTTTGCCACTTGTAGACCCTAGAAGCAGGGCAGGGCTCCCAAGCAAACCAAAATGGTTGAAAGGTATCAAAGCAGTCTTCTATCAAGGTCTACTTCTGAAACTGTAGAAAACACTAACACAGTACTTGCTTTTCCCAAGCCAACCTTAGTCTTCCCTTTCCATTCCCCCTCCCTTATTCTTTTATTGCTACCTTCTCCTCAACAACAAAACTTGCGTCACTTCTGGGGAGAAGTTAACAGGATGGTAGCTCTTTCCCCTTTTAAGATTGTGAAAAGATCTGAAATTCAACTTTCTCCTTTCTAAATAAAGGAAGGTGATCAAGTATCATCAAGATACTTGTTTCAAGACATCTCTGGGAAAGCACAAAACTTGTATCTTTTACTCTCAGGCAAGGATAACCTGTATCCTGCACATATTAAATATGACCATTTTGTTAAATTTCAGATAAAAATTGTATATGGACAATATATAGGGTTTTAAATTAAGATTTTTTTAATTTTTTTCCTGCAATGGCAATTTTCTCCCCTTTTCAATGTCACGTTTTAAGAGCCCTGAACAAATCACAGTGTTTACAGCCCTGCCACTATTGTAACAGTGGTTTTATGACAACATCCATCATTGCACCATAACCTAGGCTAGAGAGGCCACAGGCCCAAATCAGCTCCTTCTTGTTGATTTCAGAAAGGTTCTTAACACCGTGCAATCTAGAAGTTGAAGTTTTATTGATCTTGAAATGTTCTTCTAACATTTTCATTACCAATTCAAGAGTCCTAAGTGTCTGAGACCTCTGTGGCTCCAAAGATGTAAATTATTGCTTGAACAGAAAAGAATTTGCTTCTAAGCATTCCAGAAAACTTATTTCCTGCATGCCACCTGCAATTGATGGTAGCTGAATGAATAAGGCAAAAAACTTATGTGTGAAGACACCCAGGGTAAATGGCTAGATTTTGATTCTTTCATTTTTCATCTAAACAACTATAAGTACTGCTGAAGGCAAGCACAGCAAGTTGCTTCGAGCTATTCACCTGAAGTGACAAAAGGTTTAAAAAAATGTCCCATTTTCAATTCCTCATAGTAGATTCCTTTAAGTAAATATGATAGTAGTAAATATATAAAGAGAGGTTGGCTATCCTTCTTTTCTTACTGACATATAAGTATTTCCCACAGCCAAGGGAAGCAACTTTTCACAACTAAACGCAAACTGAACAAACTAATTCAATTCCTGAAAATTAGAAGAAAATGAGAACTAGATTTTTATCTTGTACCACTGAAGAATTATTTTTTCAGATAGAATGAAATAATTAACATTTACTGTCCAGAAAAGACTCCCAGATGATCCAAGTCTGAGAACAGGGGAATTTTGCCAATGTAAATGGTGCTTGTACCTCAGTGATCTGAAAGGTGTCACTTCACCTGTTTATGAGCAAGAATTTAGTCTCTGGGCCTGAAACTTTGCATCCATTCAAGCAGCAATGACTAAAATATAGAACAGAAAGAGGTCCAAGCAACTACACTTACATCTTGTGAGATGGTCAGCTACCAACTCTGCTTGGAAGCAGCTGCATCTGGCCTCGTGGCTGAAGGCCAGGATGGTTGTCCACAAAAAAATTAGCTACCCCAGAAGTAATGAATAGATCATCATCATCATTCGGGTAAACTCAAAGGAGAGTTATGGCTTAGACACACATTTTATATTAGAAGTAGCTCTTGTGACTATAGTGGACAACCTCTAAAACTCATTCATCTCATTCATGACTGCTCCTGTTCAGACCCACAGGACAGATATTACCTGCATTGCAGCAAAACAAGCAGAGTGTAACAGTCTCAGAAATTACCATTTCTCTTCTATTGTTTTACGATACAGCCCTCCCTCCAACAATTTATTTAATCCTTCTAAACCAAGCAAAATAAATGTGCAACAGAATGCCTTTCCCTGCATGCACACATACATATATATAATCAGAAACTTCAAAGTACATGATCATGGGTAGTTCCATCCTCCATGGCTTTGATAGTTCCATGAATTCAATGAGAATTTGAGCATACAGCTTACTGGAGAACAATCGTCCTGATTCATGGAAACTGAAAAGGTAGGTGTTGTGGGAGAATATTAATATTACTACTACTACTAAAAGAATTAGAATATACAAAACAAGTGATGCACAATGTAATTGCTCACCACCTGCCAACTGATGCCTAGTCAGTTCCCAAACTGCGGCTGCTGCTTTCCCCCTAGTTTATATGCTGACCACATCATATGTTATCATTTTGGCCAGTTGGGGTCAGCTGTCCCAGCTGTGTCCCCTCCCAGCTTTTTGTCACCTCAGCCTCCTCAACTGGTGGGGTGGTGCAAGAAGCAGAAAAGCCCTTGACTTAGTGTGAACACTGCTTGACAACAACTAAAACATCAGTGTGTTACCAATATTATTCTCATTCTAAATCCAAAACACAGCACTAAAAAGAAACCAGCTACTAAGAAGAAAATTGACTCTATTCCATCCAAACCAGGGCAGTAGGACAACATGGTATTTATGCAAACTCTGCTGTAACCTGACATCCCCACTGAATATCCTAATTCCTGGGCTGAAATAATTTTTTTCTTGCACCACTTTGAATCAGGCACAGAAACTGAACCTCTTAAAATTCAGACGATTAACTAATCAGCTGTAGAAAAAGAAAATAATCTGAATGTACTGAGATATAAAAAAACACCTCTACTAACTCATTAATATCAAAGTTGGGTGTATTTTGATTTTTTCCTTTTACTGGTAGATGTCGTAGCATAGCGGTTTCTCCATCATTTATCATTTTGCATTGGAGCTGACAATGAAGCATGAATGCTGAACTGGTGGCATCACAGCTATTTCCATAGCAACACACCAATTTCCCAAGCACTGTCATGTCTCTACAGTCACTGAAAGCTCAAAGAAAAGCAAAGCTGAGAGAATGTTTGTCAAGCATTCAAACACATGACTAGTTTCAAGTACCCTCTCAAATCTTAAAATAGACCAAACTCTGTATTTTCAGTTAGAATACTGGCATAAATGCCTAAAGAAAAACAACAACAAAAAAACCCAAAACAAACCCAACCAAAAAAAAAAAAAAAAAAAAAAACAAAACCACCCAACAAGTGTTTGGGTTTGATGGTTGTTGTTAACATTTAAGATTTTTAATTAGTTCCAGTAAACCTGCAAATGGATGACTACTTCAAAATAGATTCTTGATTCTATTGTTCATTTCCATTTCTTCTATCATTTGTATCACAACATAGGTTATCTAAGTAAGGGATGATCTCTTTAATGCTTTACTGCAGTAGCACTTAATATAGCCCTTAGAGGATACAATGTATACTAGGTTTTAAACACTAAATTGATTCAAAATTTCTTTGCCTATTGCTGACATTCATTATTTACTAAACAACACTAAAAGCAAATTGATATTCACAACAGCATAAGTTTCATTATTGGCTAACAAATAAAAAAGCCCTGAAAGAAAGCAATCACATTAATAACAAGATCATAATTTCTGAATATACCAATAAAATTTAAACAAACCCCCCACTTACTACCACCTTTTTTAGCAAGAAATCTGAACGCAAATTAAATTTAAAAATTGTGTGTTCTTTCTCAGAATGTCCCATTGCATGTATTTCTCAAAAGAAACCTTAAGGCTAATAAGAAAAATCATTTGACTACAAATTGGTTTACCTTCAGTACAGCCAGGCCAATTAATCACTGTGCTCCTATCCGAGTATTCAAATATATTATACATTAACAAGTTGCCTACAAAATAGCATCTGTGTAATAGATAGTAAAAAGTAAAACAAGGAAAAATTAATAACATATTGAACACATGCTCTGTCTTCCAGAGTCTCCTCTGTTTTATAGAACTGCTCTGAATCAAACCTCCATACTTTCCTTCTTCCCAACTCACATCTTTACAATTTCAGCCCACCCACACAGCTATCCAAGAGCCAGCATGGGTTGGTTGGTTTGGTTTTATTTTCCTCAAATCCTGTAACCCTTTAAGGGATTCACAACAAAAAAAAGTTGGCTTGGTAGACTTTTACAAGAACCAAATGCTTCCAGTCAGCTCATCTTAAACAGCCATCCATCCCACATCTAGAGGGTTTTATACCCCTTTTGTGACTAAAGGAAAGCCCTGCATTAAAAGATGGCTCTATAACAAAATTACATATTTCTATCAATCAGGATAGGGGTAAGAACAACACAAATCATCTCCCAGTATTATGTATCACATGAGACATGAGATTCACAGTGCCTGGTACCTTAAAAGAGAAATTGCTAGCTGCATGGAGAAAAAGAGAACTAGTGTGATGTCTGAAAATGTTTTGTGGTGCAGCAAGGTCATGATTCACAACACATATTTTATCTGATAGTGATGTAACCAAAACAAAAAATGTAAGTGAAGCTAAACTTTATTCTTGATGTATGAGGAACACGTTTAGAAGAGATCTGAGCTGTGGTATGAATATTCTCTGTTTACTGCACCCTTCCCATTTCCTTGTCTGCTGAGCCCCTATCTCCTCCTTCACCATCCTTTCACCCTCTTATTTCCTCCAATTTCAGCTGAGCACTATGAACTCACTCAACCCCATTACTTTTGTTTTCATTGCACTCAGTCCCATATTTCAGGCATGCATTCAAGGTCCAAACTTTACCAGCTCACCTCCATTCATTCCTTTACATTTCCAACCCGCAGTAGGAAATACCTCATGACCTAGGAAAGCCATGAGCAGCTCTCTCCACTTTCTCGCTTGAAATTCCTTGAGTTCAGAACCTCCCTCCTACCAGCCTGCCAAACTCACCAAAGCACCTTTTATTCACATACATATTGCAGTGAAACATCTAAAAAGTGCAAGCATTTACCCAAGAGATAACAGCAATAATGTATTACTATCAAAGGACTAATGTTTCCAACTATTTGACTGTAAAGCCATAATCTGTAAACTTTTCCTATTCTGTCTCACTTTTATAACACAGTACCAGCTGTGCTACTGGTTTTCTAGTTAGAAAAGTACCTTTCACAGGAGGGGGCCTAGCAAGGTTCCAATGCAGGGTAACAGGAGAATTAAAGGAGAATAATATAGTTCATCTCCCGCTCAGTTAGGTCTCACTACAGAGGATTGATTCAGATAACCTCACTAAGGCGAGATTTCTCTTTTGTTGCCTATCAACAATTTTAGTAATTTCTACACCTGCTGAAAGACTCCGGGTTTTGAAAGTGTACCTAGCTTCCTTAATGTACTTCAAGACAAACATTGCAAAAACTCCTCAGCCAGATGACCTTCTTAGAAAAGAGTCTACAGAGCAGCTGAGAAAAATAGGGGTGAAAATTACCTGTGGTACTAAGTCCACAGCTGCTGCCATTTCCCCCATTACTGCAATGCATGGATGCAAACAAGTAGGTAAAAAAGGTTGAAGATGTACCTGCCACAATTTGTATCTCCTGTTTTGTGTTTGTCCATTTTTCTCATGAGACTGTAAACCAGCTCTTTGCAAAACAGGTATGTCACAAAACTTCTGGCATTTTTTTGCCTTTACTCTAAGAAATGGAATTGTATTTGCTCTACGTTCGATTCTATCTTCCCTGTTTAATACACATGAAAAGTCATGTTTGCCTTTACCGTTTCATAGATTAGTTGTTGCTATAGCACTTGATTTAATTTTCTATTTTAGACTGTGGACTATAAATATGTGCAACCCTGGGAACTATAAATATAAAAAGCAGCACTGAATACTTCACACAGTTTTAGTTTTGCCTCAAAACTATAAAAAGACTCACATATTGTAATTAAGAAGAGATAATTCAGGTACTACAGATGTAATTGTAAATATTTATTAATCATCTTCTTTTATTTTAGTCTAAGACATAGGGTCCTGCTTCCACAACTGTGATGACCTGACAGCCTGAGATGGAAGTCAGTATTATGCCACAAGAGCAAGATAATAACTTTATGCAAAATGATTCTCACTGTTCATTTTTCTAAAGAGCAAAATCATTAAAAGTACAGCATAATGCTCTATAATTACAATCTAAGTCATTTCCCCTGTTAAAAATACATTCTAATTGCTTTAAGTGAAAACACATCATTATAACATCCCTTGAAAGGGGAACTAATAAATAGATTAGTAAAATGCCACACTCAGTACATTAAATCATGTTTATTCATTCAGCTGAGACTGGAACATGTAAAGTACATCTTCTTATGGAAAGACACAATTAGGGAGAATGGCTGGTTCATGGGATTAGCCAAGGGATTTTGAATCTTCCACATTCAGCTCTGTGGTGTGAATCCTGCCCCGCTTGGTGTTGACTGAAGCTTATTACCATCTGCTGCCTTTTCAGTGCCCTACATAAAATGAATCTGTTGTCTCTGCCCACTTCCAAGCTCACAGGTAGTATTAGAGCAACTGACAGCAATTACAACACCTTTAAGCAATGTCAGCAAGGATGCAGAAGATTTCAAAAGTATAACAAAGATGCTTAGGTAATTTGGTAAGAGCAGTCTACTAAAGCCATGCTTTGGGAAGAGACAGGGTGGTAGAATGGGTATTATCTCCAGTATGCTGTGCTGCTGCCAAATCCTGAATATAGATGATTACATTCTTGCATAAAACTTTAATGTCTAATTTCACTAGATTTAAAAATCACAAAGAAGAAAAATGGTAGTACTGCTTTTTAACTCTGAAAGTCTACTTTTTTTTTTCATCTTAAAGGAGGATTTTAAGTTAAAATAGAGTTACTATAATTAGTGTGGCTGTACTCAGAGTCTTGAAGAAGCATTTTGGTGCAAACAATGAATTATTGCAGTTTCTATGACCCCTAGAACAGCTGTGCATTTAATCACTGTAAGCGGAAAGAGAGCAACAAAGAGAGCTACGGATTAAATTATCCACATCTCTTATTATTAACCTTTAGGTGAACATGTCTGCCTCCTTTGGTAATCTCAGCAATCTCAGATATAGTTTTTTTTTGTGAAATAAGCAATAGCTCATGCAAACACCAAACTAACAAAATGACAGAATAATTAGCTTGTAAAAGTACTGTGTTGACACTATATCTGAATTATAGTAGCATAAAATATGAAATTAAAAGTATAATGAGTATTAGCCATGTACTTCACGCTCTAGCAATGAGTCCCTGGTTAAGCTACTTATTACCAGTAATCACAGCCAACAAGCGAGGTGCTGCAAAAGCTTCTTGGGAAATCGAGACTGCTGAACACCCCCTGTATTTCAATGTCACTTTTAGAATTGACAAAAACATTTTTTTGAAGTTACATAACAAAATTTCTGAAGTAAACTACTGGAAAACTGTCACTTTCCAAACATACTGATCTAGAATTAATTCCCAGTGGTGACAGACTGCCTTTGCCTCATTTAAGTTACATTTCAGGCCTCTACCATTTTCTCCACAAGGCAGAATCTTACACTGACCATCATGTGACTCCCATAGTAACATGTACCTGTAGGTCAAACTAATCTTTGTATCATGCAGAAGAATTTTGGTAAGGAAGACCAGGAAGGAAAGGAAGGAAAACTTATCAATTATATATTTCATTGTCTAACATGCCAAATAAGATATTTGTTTAAATTTTTAAATTAAAATTGAAAATTAGAAACATCCATTTAAATTTTAATTTTACAACTATTCTCTAATTTTTTATTAAAAAAAATTCTTATAGGAATTGTATTTATTTAAAAAGAGTATTAGAAGAAACTGCCCAACTGGTCTCTAATTGTTTGTATTTGTCAGCTCTGTAAACATTTCTCATTGTAGTCACTTAATTCCACTGGTCTTCCATAAAGGAAATAAGCCAACAAAACCAGCCAGATTTGAAACTTTAGGTTTTTTCAAATGGTAAATTTGAAGCTTTTCTTGAGTTTTCATATAGTTTTTTTAAAAATTCAAACTGTTCAGTAATTTTCCTTTGATCACTTGCATAAGGATGTCTTTTTCAGTATGATCTGCACTCAGATAAATACAAAACTTTCCATTTATTCCAGAACAACATGAACGAGACCTTATTGTTTGCAGGCAGAGTTACACTGAAACCCTCCAAGAAAGGTTGACCCTCTGTTTTAGTCCACAGAGCTTGTGAGTTTCCTTTCTTCAAGAGAAAATACAGCCATTTAGTGGAAGCATTAATGGGAATCATCCTGTTCTTCAGATCCATGTCCCTGTTAGGATAATGAATGACAGCTATTAGGACTCTAATTTCCCACGACACAAAACACAAATCTCTTCATTGAAACCTGACATGACAAGAGTCACTGTGCTTGTGCCAAGTGTGACAGCCTAGTCCACAAACTGCCACTAAGTTTCATATGTATTTTGTACATACCATTAAAAAAAAAAAAAGACACATAATAAAACCAATTATGTATATACAGACAGTAAAATACAGCAAAACAGCTGATTATTTCCTGAATCTGAAATGAGTTATTCTGTCCTGTGAAGCTTAGTTTCAGATGAAACAAAAATATTGAGTACCTATTCACAATAGGCAAACTTTACAGAAGAGTACATAGAATTTATAATTCACTAAGCATCTTTTTTTTAAAGCAACAGCAAACCCAAGATAACAGAAAAAAAAAAAAAAAAAAAAAGGAAAAATGGCTGTGTAAATTTTAGTGGCTTTCACTTAGGTATCTAATTAGTCAAAATGAAAAATAGAGATGGCAAACTGCTTACTTCAGCAATTTGATTTACCCTGATGTGGAGTAGCTTCTGCATATTTTACATGTCACTTTTACAGCAGAAAGGTTATCTCACCAACAGCACTTTGTATTCACATCTTTCTCTTGATATAATTGAATATAGGGCTTTCTCTGTGTTTTTCTGCTTCCCTTCGACACATGATCAAGGTTAGTAATATATTAAAGATTAAGTTCATAATATTGAACAGTTTCAATAGCTGAAAATGTATTTCCTACACTCCTTCAGAAAATGGAACTTTAGTAGCTATAAAGAAGGTTTCCATCAGTATCATCACTCAGTCCATCCAGCTACCTCATCCTTCTCATATACATAAATTTGCATAGAGAATTTCTCAATAGATACAGGCAGGCTCCGTTTAACTTCGATGAGATTGACTGCAAGAAGCAGCTATAGCTTTATAAATATCTGCCGATTCAAACTTTCACCTTAAATGCAAAAAAATTTCATGACTGAAATGATTCACGCTTTAACTTGCTGTAATTGTAGGGCAGACTCCAGCTCTGCACAGAAAGCTGACACTCAGTTCATTCTGTTACACAAGACTTTTCTGTTTCACTTTGACAAGCTATTTGGGATATAAGTCCTGGCACAGACTTTCATTGCAGTTCTTCTCTTGATCTGAAGAACCATATACGTTTTTACAAAATTATTTATACTTAACACACTTTGTAGTCTTTGTAGTTCACTATTTACATATTTCTTAATGGCAAAAAAGAACAAACGTACAAACGATACTTATTCATATGGGTAAGAAAATTGTGCATAAATGAGAAATGTTCTATTTGCTGAGTATTATAAGTTGAATTCCATCAGGTAAGGTTTAATTACATTTTCTTAAAGTTTAATCATACTTTTAAGATTGAACTGCAATGTTATAATTAAAATAAAGCACTTTCATGATTAAGAAAAAAATATTTAGTAATTGGCACATTTATATATTGCTATTAACATGATATTTTTACATGAAGATTGAAAAGAAAAGAACTGGTCCATGATATGACAGCATTACGCAATGGCTTTGACTAACATATACTTAATTCTTAAAGTGCAGATGATAATAGTTTGTGAGAAATAAAAAAAGCAGTTTTGATTTTCGAGGGAGGTGCTCCTGCCCCTCTACTCTGCTCTCGTGAGACCTCACTTGGAGTATTGTGTGCAGTTCTGGTGTCCTCAACATAAAAAGGACATGGAACTGTTAGAACAAGTGCAGAGGAGGGCCACGAGGATGATCAGGGGACTGGAGTACCTCTCGTATGAAGATAGGCTGAGAAAGTTGGGGCTGTTCAGCCTGGAGAAGAGAAGGCTGCGTGGAGACCTCCTAGCAGCCTTCCAATACCTGAAGGGGGCCTATAGGGATGCTGGGGAGGGACTCTTCATTAGGGACTGTGGTGAGAGGACAAGGGGTAATGGGTTTAAACTTAAACAGGGGAGGTTTAGATTGGATATGAGGATGAAATTCTTTACTGTGAGGGTGGTGGAGCAGTGGAATGGGCTGCCCAGGGAGGTTGTGGATGCTTCATCCCTGGCGGCGTTCAAGGTGGGGTTGGACATAGCCTTGGATGGCATGGTTTAGTGGGAGGTGCCCCTGCCCATGGCAGGGGGGTTGGAACTCGATGATCTTGAGGTCCTTTCCAACCCTTACTATTCTATGATTCTATGATTCTATGATTTGCATCCAATTCTGACATGGTTTTACCTGAATTTCAGCCTGTAGTTTACAAAATGCAGAAATCTAGAAAAATGGCAAATAATTCACAACAGCTGCAGCAGGGATGCAGGTATTTGTTAATGCCACTTATGATAAAAAGAAATGGAGAAAGCAAGAGAGAAAAATAAAGAACTTTCATAGACTCATAGAAGCAACTACTTTGGAAAAGTCCTTTAAAATCATCAAGTCCAACCATTACCCCAGCACTGCCAAGTCCACAAGTAAACCATGTCACTAAGGGCCTCATCTACATGTTTTCTGAACACTTCCAGGGACGGTGATTCCACCACTTCACTGGGAAGCCTGAGCTAATTTCTAATGAAGTCTAATAGTCAAAGCTAATTTGCTTTTCATAAATAAACTTGGTGATGTTATGTTAATATTTTGACAGCTTCAAATATCAGCCAGACATATCCATCCTAGAGTTGTAAGGAAAATGTGTGCGAGTCAGTGAAAGTAGGTTGGAATAAGTGTCTCAGCTTTCTCTTAAAGCAATTGAGTTTGGCTTCTGCAAAACAGGTTTCAAATAGAAAAATTACATTCTACATTCTAAGAGGCCACTGGCTTGCCACTTGCTTTGTGATTAAATGGCACAGGCACCACTATAATGAGGCAGTCTATCAAAGGCTTCTACCTGGTTGTTTACACTCCATGAGACTATATGAATGAAGGTTTTTAAAGTTTTCATTAAGTCCTTGGCTGCTGTGCATACACAAACACAAAGCCAATTATTTTAAAGGTACAAAGGTTTTTATTCTTTTTATCTTTATTGAAAGCATGACTACTGCTGCTTATGCCTCACTGAACACCACAAATAGGGACTAAATTCCTGTCTTTCCAGCAGTTGCAATTATCCTATTTATACAGAAAATGTGTTCTAATAAGTAGGTATCAAAAACTTAATTTGAATTTTCAGTTGCAATCGTAAATTTGGGGGGGAGGGCAAGGAAGATTTCATGAAATTACATAGATATTTTAAATAAAAATATTTAGCTGGCTGAATATGTACATTCCTGATATTATTTCCCTTCTATAAATCATTTCAGTTCAGCGGGAAAAAAAACTTTTTTATTTGAAGAAAAGACTACACAATAGACCAATATATAAACATCTATTCAGCTACGCTGCCATCCTTTTGGTGTCATATTCTACTATAGTTTTCGCTATCAGCAGAATGGTTTTCTCTGTTTTTTCTATTTCAGACCCTGATCACGTAAACAATTCCACAAACTCATTTTTGAGGACTTGATTAAGAAAACTATTGCAACATTTGCTGAACTAATTTCTGAGCTGACAACGAAGAAACTTCCTGAATTCCAAGAGTAGCAAACCAAGTGACTCATAGCTCCTATTTTCTCCAGGTGAGGTTATCCATCCTGAACCTCAAGTCCCCTACAATGTGCCCCTTTATTCAGTAGTGACATTGATGATTTTTTTGTTTTTTTACACTGTTTCAGCACTGAAGTGTTTAGAACAGCCACACTTCTTTTTCTCAGAAAAGAGAACTTGCAATCTAAGAGCACCATTTTTCTTAACATAATCAGAAACACCTTTACAGTTATAAAGCAGCATAAAATAGGTTTTCCATCATGTGTTTCAGGAGATTTATCTTAAAGAACTCTGGACCAAACAGACACTTCATCAGTAAATTTGAATTCTTCAAAAGCTGGGAGGCTAAGTTAAAACAGTCTTATTTTTGGATGAACAGCTTAATGAAAGTAAGTTAATAAATCATCAGAAACTACACACATATATAATGAAGGGGCTACAGAACTGATGGACAGGGGCAGAGCGGTTGATGTCATCTACCTGGACTTGTGTAAAGCCTTTGACACTGTCTCCCATGAGATCCTTCTCTCTAAGTTGGAGAGACATCAATTTGATAGGTGGACCATTCGGTGGATAAAGAACTGGCTGGATGGCCGCACGCAAAGAGTAGTGCTCAGTGGCTCAGTGTCCAGCTGGAGACCAGTAACAAGTGGTGTCCCCCAGGGATCGGTGTTGGGACCGGTCTTGTTCAACATCTTTGTGGGTGACATGGACAGTGGGATTGAGTGTGCCCTCAGCAAGTCTGCCGATGACACCAAGCTGTGTGGTTCGGTTGATACATGGGAGGGAAGGAATGCCATCCAGAGGGACCTTGACATGCTTGTGAGGTGGGCTGATGCCAACCTAATGAAGTTTAACCATGCTAAATGCAAAGTCCTCCACCTGGGTCGGAGCAATGCCAGGCACAGCTACAGATTGGGCGGGGAGGAGATTGAGAGCATCCCTGTGGAGAAGGACTTGGGAGTGTGGGTTGATGAAAAAATGAACATGAGCCGGCAGTGTGCGCTTGCAGCCCAGAAGGCCAACCGTATTCTGGGCTGCATCAAAAGGAGTGTGACCAGCAGGTCGAGGGAGGTGCTCCTGCCCCTCTACTCTGCTCTCGTGAGACCTCACTTGGAGTATTGTGTGCAGTTCTGGTGTCCTCAACATAAAAAGGACATGGAACTGTTAGAACAAGTGCAGAGGAGGGCCACGAGGATGATCAGGGGACTGGAGCACCTCTCGTATGAAGATAGGCTGAGAAAATTGGGGCTGTTGAGCCTGCAGAAGAGAA